>OX453234.1:5414260-5616233 GCA_949709995.1 Arachnomyces sp. KDTOL00113 | reverse complement strand
TAGGGAGTACAATCGAAATGCACAGAGGGTCTTCAGTAAGATAACTTCTCCTGCCCAAGTCAAACCCAGGTCCAGCCCTAACAATAGACCAAAGGACAACGGAGGAAGGAACACCTCAAAAACCTTGAAGCACTAGAACGAGACCGCTCATCGGCCCAGACCGGAGAACTAGAACGTCTCCGCCGCGAGAACGAAGAACTCCGCCAGGAAAACGACTCTCTCCAGCGGCTATACAGTTCCCAATCGAACTCGCCCTGCCCCCAACCCTCCGGGTCCGGAAGCAACACCCAATTCCCACACTCCGGCGTAAGCAGTCCGAACTTTCTCGACGTCTTACCAAGTCCCCTCCTCGCCTCCTCCCCTCAACCCCAACAATCCCACCCATTCCAACCATCCACCCCCGAAACCCCGGGTCTCTGCATCCTCGTCTCCCACAACATGTCCCAAGTCCGCGCCACCCTACATTCCCTCTTCAACCCCATCCTCGAATTCCCAGACCCACAACAACACCTCTCCCTCCTCGCCGCCCTCGCACCTTCCCTCCCAACCCAACTCCGACCCACAGACCTCCAACTCCAGACCCCTCACCACATATACATAGACCTCATCCCCTCCCCATCACTCCGAAACCGCCTCATAACCGCCGGTGCCTCCACAGCGACCATGTTCCTACAGCAAACCAGCATTTTTGCCTCTGACTCCGTCGAAGATCACGGCCAATTGACCATCTGGGGAGAGGACATCCTCAATGAATTCTCTTGGGAATTTTCTGCCGAAGTCCTGGAGCAATGGGGTGGGTGGTTGCTTCCGAGCGAGTGGGGTGAAAGGGCGAATTTCTGGCGTGCACAGAGAGGAGCTCCTATTCTTCCGGCTTGGGTATGAATGAATTGAGGAGGCATTGGATTCTTCTTACCTTTTCTCTTTCCCTTCTATAATGATGCATGGGTTCTGGTTGCTCTGTCTCAACGTGTTTATGATTTTCCTTCTTTTATTTTTTCACTTTTTCGGAGCATGGACAATATCCAAAAGAAAGCGGGGAGGAGCGGGTATAAGTGTTAAATGGCGACGATAATATGCGGGACAGCGGTGCATCTAATATGTTTTTCTTCTTCTCTTCTTTCCATCTCTTTAACCCGCAACTCCTTCATGCATGGGTTATATGAGAACTAAAATAGAACCGCAAAACCTATCAATAATAAACTAATTGGGGAGTCAAAAAATTCCAATCTGCATTCTTTAATTCGAGGGTATTTTAACCATACTTGATATAAAAAGGAAAAGAACGATTGTATGCTGCGCTTTGCTCCAAAAGTCGAAAAAGAAGACTGACTGTAAGGAAAGAAAGAAAGAAGACGATAAAAAATAAAATAAAATAAAAAAATAAGAAGGGGGTATCAATGCCGATTAGGTGAGCTGCTGCTAATTCGCGCTCTATATAATACCGCTTCCTATAGAAGAAGATAATAATAATAAAAAAGGGAAGATTAAAAGTTATCTGTACAAGAAGTGAAGATCTGTAAGAGGTGAGAAGGGGGAGAATAACGAGAGTGAGTTGTGGGCGTATAAAGCAAAGGGGAATAAAAGTATGTATAGAAGAGAGAAGTAAAAAAACCAAAAGGTATAAAAAAACAAACAAACTCGCAGTAAAGACTCAAAAAATATCAAAAGATCGTGATTCACTTTGCCATAATTATGATGAGGAGAGGAAAGAGAAGGAAAAGGAAACATTAACACAAGCAGGAGGTGAGAAGAGAAGAGAAGACGAAAAGAAGAAGAGAAAAACAGTTTGCCAGTTTCTATGTAAACCAAAAAAGCAAACCTCCATAAGAACTACAAAGGAAAAAAGAACAAAGGAAAAGGTATAATTATATCCATTCTTGGTTTAATACTCTGTTTTCATGACGGAATCTGCGGTCCAAAGGGCCCAGTTATAGTCTCCGCCGACTCTTCGGTGACATATCCACCGATCATACTACCCTCGCCATCATCAACGCCATAAGCACTGTCCCCGTAGTTATTTGCCTCAGCGTCTTGATCATAGCTCGAGTTTCGAAGAAGAGGTGGTGTCCTGGGTGGCTCTTGGAACTGCGGTCTCTTCTCCATCTGTCGTGCGGAGAGCCCACGCTGTGAGACGGCAGAGTTACTCGGTCTCCTCAGTGGACGGCTCTCTGGATAGGAATCCCGACCACCCATGGGTCTCATGGCTGGCGGGGCGCTCGCATTGGTGGGTGTTTGTCGAACGTGGGAGCTCGGAGGTGTGAGAAGTCCAGATAGGAAACCGCCTTGAGGGTTCACCGTTGACTTGGATGGAGTCTGATGATTGCTACTTCCGACGGTGCTGTCTGAAACATTGGACGTAACGGAGTTCTCTCTTCCTTTCCGCCAGTTACCCCATGCCGCTGCAGCAGCTAGAGGGAGTGATCGAGGAGATGAAGCGAAATTGGAAATGCTTGAGATCGAGGGGAAACTCTGACCACCGGACATGGCCCGCTCCTTCTCTTGCTGCTCCATTTGCAGGTTTGCCTTCAGCCTAATAGCTGCATCTCGAACGGCATACTGGTTAAAGGAGGGTTGCGAAAGTCTGTCGATGATATCCTGTAAATCATCCACGCGAACACCAAGCAATTCTCGGAGCCAGTTGATCTCCGTATCCTTCTCCTTAATCTTCACCGGCGCGTCTAAGTCAACGTTCGACATTTCACCCTCCAGTTCCTCGATCCGTCCTTCACGCTGTTGCAGCTGATCCTGCAGAACAACGATTGACTCTCGTAGTGCTTGAGGAGAAATCTTGTCGGGAACAGTGGATCCCTTAGCAAACGACATGGACGGCGAGGCTGAATGCGATGATCGATTCTCAGAGCCTCCCTTACCCGCTTGGGTCTGGGCTGCTTCTGCTGCTGCACGTGCGGCAGATTTGGCAATCTCAACCTTCTCCTCAAGATGGGTAACCTTGTCCTTGAGATGCTCGATCTGGTCATCCTTCAACGAAAGGCGTTCGGCAAGGTGAGCCTCGCTCCGCTGCTTATCTTCAGAAGCGTTATGCAAGACTCGTGCGTGTCGCTCACGAAGGTCATTGAGACTACGCTCATGCGATTGGCGCTGTTCTTGGAGAGCATTGTCTTTGGCGTCGATAGCATCTTGCAACGCAGTCGCTTTGGCATCGCTGGCCTCCTCCAACTGTAACTCGTGGCGTTCCTTGGCAGTATCTGCATCCATCTGCACAGTCTCCAATTGGTTCTGGAGACGGGAGATCTGAGTTTCATACTCAGCGCGGATGTGGTTGACCTGGTTATTGGCGGCGTCGACATCAGCCTCCATGGCAGTCTTGGCCCGTTGAATCTCCATATGGCTGCTCTCGCGAGCATCGTTGAATTCGCGTTCAAATCGAACAGCTTTGTTCTGGTACTCCTGGCTCTCTTCTCTTAGCGTAGCCACCAACTCTTCGAGCCTAGTCTTTTCTCTCTCAGACTGTCCAAAGAAGACCTTCAGTTTCGTTGCTTCCTTCTCTTGCTGCTCCAGGTCGTGGATGTCGAATTCAAGTTTCTCCCGCAGTTTAACTTCCCGGTCGTAAGCCGCCCGAAGAGCCGCATAATTCGAATTGAGCTCCTGCTCCTTCGTCCTCCACGCGGCTTGATCGCGAGCGATATTCTGGGTTGCAGCTACCATATCCTCTTGAACGGTGTTAAACTTCTCTCGAAGGCTTTGTCTCGCATGCGTGGTTTCTGATACAAGAACCTTGAGATTGCTGATTGTTTGACGGAGACCCTTGTTTTCGTTCTTAGCCTCCTCAATCTCCGACCGCCATTGATCGCTTGACAACCGATACTCATCAAGTGTGCCTTCCAAAGCAATATTCTTGTCAGATAGTTCAGAGAGGGTCATTTGAAGGTTCTCCTGTTGTTCCTGGAGAGCTTCGGAGCGCCTCTCGGTCTTCTCCATGTCGGGTAACTTCTGTTCGGTAAGTTCGCGGAATTTGCGTTCTGCTTCTTCGGCGGACTCGCGATATCGAGCAGCATCATCCTCGGCGATTTTCTGTAGCCTGCGAGACTCTGCCAAAGCGTCCTGTGCCTCTCGGCGAGAATTGTACTCTTGTTCCGCACGCTCGTCAGCAAGTCGTAGCATGCTCTTGAGGCCGTCGACTTGCAACTGCATATTCTCGGCGCCCATGTCTTGGTCGATCTTCGCCTGGAGGTCGTTCAATCTCGGATGGTTTAAGATTGCTTCTTCGATGACATTCTTTACATTAACCGGCTGTTCGTGCTGGGGTCTCTCGGCTGAAAGCAATTTAAGTTCCGCAAGACTGTTATGGATCTGGGAAAGATCCACGGTAGGAGCGGGTTCTGGTGGAGTGGGTTTATGAGAGGCAAGAGCTTCGACAACTGCGTTCTTAATCCTGTCGGCTCGGCGGTCCATCTTGTTCATCGGTGACCTTGATCTATTATGTGTGGAGTCTTCTTCATCTTCATCATCAGCATCACTGTGCTCGATATCAGCAGAGACACTCCTTCCATGTCGTCGACTCTGGGATCTGGAAGATAATAAAGCAACAGAGTGCTGGATAACACTCAATGTTCTTTCTAGTGGATTGAGACGGTCTTCAAGTATGCCTCCAACCAGCTCGTTAACATGGGTATCAAAGAATCCACTTCTGTTCTGAAGTTTCTCATCTTCACCAGATGAAATTGCATCATCCCAATCGCTAAGGTGCTCGTTGGTGGAGTGTAAATGGTGTACAGGAGATTGAACATCAAGCCCAAGGCTGGGATTGGGCGAGAGTACTGCTGGTGATCGCAGGTTAAGGTTGGAATTAAGCTTGGGCAGATTGCCGGCCGGGACTTGTATTCTCCTAGGGCTTGGGCTCGGTGCGTGGCTGCGAACCCTGGTGACAGTGTCTAACCTGTCGGTTGGGAGATCATCGGATTCTGGTTCGGGCTCAGGAGGAATTGGACGATTAGCTGGAGTAGTAATTCTTTCAATGCCGATATCTGAATTATCTTCATTCAATTGTTGCATGACTGCATCGATTTCTTGGAAGGACGGCTCATCGGGTGAATCACGTGTGGTAGTGTCCTCGGTGTCCCGGAAATTCGCAGCTTTGTCTTGTGGTGTCTCTACCTCATGGGGCGATGATACTTCAGACTCTTCTGTCTCCGCCGGGAGCGGTAGAGTAGGGCTGTCATCCTTCGGGGAAGATGGCGGGCTAATGACTGCGTATCGAGACCCTTCGAGACCAACTGGCTTCTTGGGGAAAGACGTTGCGCTTGGTTTCAATAGCGTTGGAACGGAGGGTTTGAACTCGAAAGGCTTGGCAAACGCTGACAAAGACGTGCGCGGCTTCTGGGTCTCCTCGGAAGCAACCTTTTCAGCCTCGGGAGTCGCTCTGTTTTCTTCAACATCTTTGGATGCAATGTCCTTTTCTTGGTTTTCAACTTGGGATGTTTCCAGTTCAGAGACCTCAAGATTACGTTCAAGGTCAGACACGACAAGCTCTGAAATTTCATCTTGAGAGACATCATGCGAGACGTCTTCTTTGAGAACAGGACTTGGTGGTTGTGCATCTGAGGCACCATGCACATCATCCTTTGTTCCTTCTGGCGTGGCATTTTCCTTACCCTCTGCTGTGACGATAGAAATAGATGGAGATTGCGATTGGCCAGTCTCCGTGAGCGGATGCGATGGGATGGCAAACTCCGGTTCCTTATCACCGTCACTTGCTCCACGACGGGCTCGTTTCTGACGGTTCTGTGCCAAACCGACCCTACCGTGTTCATCCTCAACGTGCTCTGGACCATCTGGATTGCTGTCGTCCTTATTGACATCGTCCGGACGAACAATTGGAATCGCCTTGGATCTCCTCGCAGGTTTGGAAATCTGGGAGATATTGATATCACCAAAGATCTTGTTACCCGCATTAGAATGGTCAACAGATCCTGTTAAGCTGCTAGTTCCAGAATTGCCATTTAGGCTACGACCGGGGTTAAAGACAGGAGCTTCAACATTAAAGGATGCGGAAGAGAATTTGAAAGCGCTATTGGATGACGCAGAATCTCGGAAATTCCCGGGAGTGAAAGCAGGAGCTGCAACGTTGAAACTTCCAGCTGCAGCATTGAGAGGTTTGGATGCCGTCGATCCAGGATTGAAGATGGATGTTGAGTCTTGAAAGCCGGAGGACGGCTGAAAACTATTCCCACCGAAGGAGAAATTATTTGAAGCAAAGGACCCAGTGGGGTCGAATGCTTTCGCTTCCACATTGAGGGCTGATTCCGAAGCCTTACCCTGGTGTCCGGGTGTAAACGAACTTGTGTTTCCTCTTGACCGTTGCCATGAGACGTGGCTGGAATCACGAGCATGGTCATTATCAAGGGCTGGTGTCCCTGAAAGGCTAGGGTTGGTATCGATTTCGGATTTATCCTCTTTGACGTCATTCGAATCTTGGTTGTCACCAAACGTTGGAACCTGCGAAAGTGAGTTCGAGGGTTCCTGGTTTTGCTTTTCTGGCGCTGCATCCTCTTCTGGAATTGCCCATCTGGATTTCATCAAGTCACCCTTCGCAAAGTTACCCTGACTCCTCTGTTTGTCGTCTTCTAATTGTTGATGAATCGTATCCTCAAGACGGGATTCAGCTTGTTCAACTCCTTTTTGAAGAGTCTCGCTAACGTTATGGCGGTGCCCACGAGGCGTGGGATGAGCAATCTCCAAGTTTGAAGAGGACTGAAGTGGCTCTGATTCATCGTTCCAAGCATTGTCTTGAGCAGGTTGTTCTTGACGATTTGGCGGAGTTTGTGCACGTGTCGGTTGTACCAACTCCATAAGATCACCGGTATTTGACGGAAATTGATCGCCCGATTCAAAATTGGGAGGCGATATGGGAGATATTACATTGTTGAGATTGGACAGTCCGCTCGTTCCAACCTGGGAGAATTCTCCTTGTCGGAGATTGAAGAAATTTTGTGATGGGAAGTTTCCTTGTGCGGGCGGGGTGGGTTGGAATTGAGGGAAAGGATAAGCGGATCCCGGTGCCTGATCTGCTCCGTAAAACGGGGTATGCGAGGAAGGCTGAGGAGTACCGCCAATATGGGGAGACGGCGAGGCCAAAGACACCAGGTTAGAGCCGTTGGCGGACTGGTTAAAATGAGGCGAGAATGGGTTATTCCCCATGTGGAGATGGTTTGCGGCTACTGACGACGTGGGAACGGGGGGTGATAGTGGCAGAACCGGGAGAGATGAAGCATGGCTCATTGAGACAGAAGCTGGGGATGCGTTGTTTTGGGCATCGATTTCACCCAGTGACACGCCCAGCGCTCGAAGTTTTTCTTCCTTGAGATATTCGACATAATCTTCCCACTCCGATTGATCAGGAAAGCTGACGACACATTTTTGTTCTTTCCGTTCTTCCTCGGTCTCAGCCTGGTCCGGATACGAAGGACGGCTCTGACCTTCGAGTGAATCTTCCGTGTTTTGTCCAAATCCACGTGTGTCGTACCCTTCGCTTTCAAACTTCTGGAGTCGAGCCTCAACATCTTCGGAAGTTAGGAGAGGAATACCCGATTCAAGGGAGCCTCTATGGTCCTCGAGAGGGAGAGCTATCACACAAGCCCTCCCTCGCCACACAATTTTCTTCTTGGGCCGTTGGAACGACTGACTTTGAGATAATGGGGGTTTTTGTGTTAATACTGGTGTCGAAGCTGTGACAGAAGTTGATGCAGACTGGTCAGCCTCTGGCTGATCAGAAACTGGCGGAGGAGGGAGAGGTTTATCCACAGGAGATATGGGTTTATCGGCCCCAGAGACAGGCGTTAACACACGCTGCTGCTCTACTGGGGCTGGAGATCCGGTTTCCGACATATTTGGTGAAGAAGCGTCCCTGTCGTACGCAAAGTCCCAAAAGTCAGCTTGTTTGAGGGTATCGGTGCTTTTCGCAGGGAGATGTTTCGTTCTGAGTGTAGGCTTCTCAATTCTAGTACCGCGAGCGTTTGCCTTTCGTTTGACAAAGTTTGCTAATGTCGTTGGGGTCTTGAGAAGTTCTTCGTCTCTAGAATCCTCTTCCAAACCGAGCCAACCTTCCGATTGATCGTCTCCGAGATGGTTATACGCGGTCAAATATGATCCCGCCTCACTTCCGGAGTCGTCACTCAACCAATTGGTACGCTCACTCCTTCGTTCACCCGACAAATGTTGATTAATCCAATCCTGAGTAAAATCCTTGATGGACTTTCCCCCTTGTTTTCCTAACAAGTCTTTCCCCGCGGAACGACCAAGAGAACCGTATAACTTTTTTGAAAATAGACCAGTTGCTCCTGAAGTATGTCTTCCGGAATCTGCAATTTTCGCTGAGGACACGGGGTCGCGAATGGGGAACGGAGAGCTATCCCTCGACTCTATGTTGATGCCACCTAGACGACCTATTGACCGGGACGGTCTTGGAGGACTTGGTGTCGCATACGGGGATCCCCAGGCCGTGGTGTAGTACGCGCTGCTATCGGTTCTTCGATGCTCCGGAGATGAGGACAACGAATCCCAACCACCACGATACTTCGGCAAGCTTGGGAGTGCCGGTGGGTTCGGTGAAGAGATAAGGGACTGGCCCGGTGATCGAGCAGCCTGGAGGCTTACAGCTCCTGGGGACACCGAGCGACCCACGGGTGGTGCTGCCAAAAAGGACGAGTCTCGAAGGATATTATTTTCCGCGAGAAGGCCAAAGGACGACGGCGGGGATGCCGGAATGGCAGGTTCGACGTGAGGACGTGAAGCTGATGGAATTGAAGTAGAGATGTTAGCCGCGTTGGACATGTATTAAAACTATCTCGGTAGATAATATATTCTATGTTAAATGAGTTCACGAATGACGAAGATCAAAGGCATTTTTCCCTTTTCACATTCCAGGGAGAAGAATATTAATATCGTACCTTCCGTGTCGTCTGATGCAGCAAGCACTCGCTTGCCGCTTCTCCTATTCTCTGGAATTTTGACGCATGGAACTCAATTCCTTTTTTCCCGAAAATCGAGTCTGAAATCACCGACGTGCAGGCGATTTCCCTTCTTATTCCTTCTTTTCCCTCTACCCTCTTTTGCCGTATGCAGGAGACGCGACGAGAGGTTCTCTTTCCGACGTGCCTGATGACTGAGGCCCGTTCCAGGGGGGGGAGTTTGTCTTGCAGAAAGAAGAGCGAAGTAAACAAACGATCACAGAAACCTTGGATCAGTCGGGAATCGAACCATGGCGCGCTAAAAAACAAAAAACAAGCAATCGTCGTTCTTCCTTCTTGTTGTCACGTCACGATCCAGGAGAAGAAGAGACGAAAGGGATGGTTTTCCTTCGAAGAGAAAAAAAAAAAGGCGTGTGGAAAATGATGAAGTTGAAGGGAACGCCAAAAAAAGGAGCGACTAGCAGGGGTCCGGCTCATTTCCTGAGTCGATCAGCCTGAGGTGTCAGGAGTCGAGCGATTCGTTCAAATTTCACAGCCATTGCCGAAAGCCACGCTGTCGAGATCCCGTGACTCGACCATCACCAAAAACCGTTTCCATGCACGATGAAATGATGCATATGGTTCGCGTTCGTTTGGCAAACAATGCTTTGAATCTTCTTATTCACTTGAATGGGAGAACTATTGAATTATTCAAGTTTCCTCTCATTTGCTCTATTGTTACAGTTCGCGCGTGATGGAATTTCGCTCTCCAACGATCTCTCTCAGGTTAAAAACAGATATCAATTTGAAAATGGTGCAATGGTTTACAGATTTCAGACCGCTCAATCGAGACGTGCTCGGTGAGAGCTGAAAATTTAATAATAATAAAAAGAATCCTTGCTTTAATGAAGGACCGCTAGCTAGTCCAAATGCACCATGTCCGATAGTCTTTAACCTGCTCCAAACAAATTGAAATGTATATTTTGAAACAAATGTCGAAAATCATCACCACCTATTAATAGAAAATCTAGCAAGAGAGATCGAACTTAGGCTCGCGCTTAGCGTTGTATGCACCCCAGTGAGTCTCATCAGCAGACTCGCCGTTGTCACCAATGCTGTCTGGCTTGAACGGCTCGTCAAAGGCCTCGAAGTAGAAAGCATCAACGCCCCACTTGAGCATCGCACAGAAGCCATCCTTGTAGAAAGTCTTAGCATTGTCGGTGCCGGCCTTGGCCGCATCGTAGTCGGTTCCGCCAGCTGTATCGATATTAGCAAGTTTTCTTGGGTAACGTCGGGACGCTCTTTAACATACTTGTGGGCCAGCCGGTCTCTCCGTTAGCCATGTGGATGCTGCCAGCATTGTCACCAGCAACGTCTTGGATGTGGCCGATAGCTTGCTTCATGTCATCGAAGTAAGTGGCAGTAGCATTGCTAATGTCCTGACCTTGCCAGAAAGCAAAGGCGTTGATGAGACTAGAATGAAGGTTAGCTTCCCATTTCACTGTGGTTTCCAACATAGATATGCGTACAAGTACTTAACACCCCCAGTAATGAGAGCATCAGCAGTGCCATCAGCGAACTTGTTCCAGCTGTCGGCAGTTCCAACCCTGACCTTGGGGAACATCTTCTCAACCTGCTGGATCTTCTCCAAGAGCTCCGGGCCGGTGAAAGTATCGCGGTACAGGGACTCGGAACCGACGGTAATAGCTTCGATAACGTCCTCGTTTCCAGGAACAGCCTTCTTCAATGCTTGGGTATCCACGTTGAAAGAATCTTTAGTATCGGGCCTTTTGAGAGAGAGAAAATACATCTGTTAGCAATGGCATATACATGACCGGGATAGCCGATTTCCGGAGAGGAGAACTAACCAGACAGCCAAGACGACCTTGAAACCCTTGTTCTTCGCGGCTGGGAGGATGTTCACAGCGGTATTACACTGGTCCGCGGAGTAGGTTCGGACGAGCTTGGTGTGAGACTTCAGAGCGTCGAAGTCGGATTCATAATCGGAGGTCTTCTTGCAGGATCCATCGGGGTTCTGAGCACCCAGCGAGAAACCGGGGGTACCAGCAGCAGAGACAGCAACTGGAGCTGCTGCAAGAGCAAACGGGATGATGTTTGAGAAACGCATGTTGTCGGGTTACGAGCTGATAAGAAAGGGATGTAGTATTATTGCGAGGATTGATTGATTGTTGTAGTGAGAACGAATGTAAGGAAGAAAAAAAGAGAGAAAAGAAGGGACAGACTACTCTTTGAATAACTTTTTGAAAGAGTGACAAGAAAGCTGGACCCAAGGAACAGTTGAGGCAAAAAAGGAATGATGAAGTGGTCGAGAAGTTCGAACTCTGGAGAGACCTGGGAAGTCGCGGCCCTTTCTTGCTTTTCTTGCTTTTGGGCCGTTTTTCTGGAATGAAACAAGTTTACCGCGGCTAACCCGAAAGAGGGACAAGCGGGTCAGGGAGAACGCCACAACATTGGCCAGCCAAACTCAGGGGCTGAAGTCAGTGACATGTTTGTGTTGTATTCTATTTCTGTTTGCACTGTTTGTTTGATGTTTCATCCTGTCAGTTGGCTGCTGCTCTTTTGCAGATCTATTTTTAATGCATCCTTTTAATTGTTTAATCTCATGAGACGAAGGATCTCAGGATCTATCATCTCACTACAATTCTATCTCAATGGCATGGGAGCTGCGACGATAATACAGGAGGTTTCTGTTGTCCACCATCGGGCAGACACTTGGGTCTAGAAGCTGATCCACGTGAACGCGCAAGCTGGGCAACTCTCTCTTGCTGGTTTTCCTGTCACCCAGAAACTTTAATTGAACAGCGCGAATTTCTGTCCCTGTGGAACCGCCTCTCTACCTTGATGAAGGAACTCCTGGAGTATGAACGGTGTGATATCCACTGAGGAGAACTGAGACTGAGTGATGGCATTATTCGGGCCCATACGGAAAGAAGATCCTCCTCATAGTCCCATACCGATCCCCGTCTTGAGCATTATCCGATTCAATGAGCTTCTAGAAAGTGGGTACATATCTCTGGATATGCCCCAGTATAATTTTTTATACATAGGAACCAGGGACCAGCAAGTCTTGGGCCCTGAAGGTCTAGACGCCCTTTATTAAAAAAGCTTCCGGCCTAGAGCTGTTCCTATACCCGGTAGGGTCAAAGCCGAGGGACGAGGAGATCTGATACCAGGCAAAATATTCCAAGTATCACCGATTAGTATTAATATTGTTGACAAATCTAGCATGAAACGCTCATCAGCTACCCTCCGGAATCTTGCATTCTTCGACCATCTCCCACCCTAACCCCGGTGCCCTTGCATCTAACGAAGAATTTGATATCAATCGGTTACCCCGAGTGCGCTTTCATTTCTCCGATCTACTCGCGAATAGCAACCCGACTTTTTGCCTGTTGCAGAGTGATCCGCTTCCCGGTCTTATCGAAGAAGCGGGATGTGATCCGCAGCCACTTCTCTTCCTCGTATCTTGACGCAATCTTATTGAGAAGGACAATATCGTCGAGGCTGAATTCTTCATCGACGAAGAGAACCTGCTTCCTTAGCTTGCCGTTCTGCGCTCCACCCTATATCTCGATTAAGTCAGACCCATATTCTCAAATGCAAAAGGGAACTTTAAACCTCGAGAAAGGGCACGCGCTTATCAATATAACCATGATGTTCACTTACAGTCTCGGACATAACAAGTGGACTAGCGAATGAAACTTGGCGTTTATGCTGACGCGAAACCTGAGCCTCATCTTTCCCCATCGCCTCGTTTTGATCGCGTTCCTCCTCTGCTATGACTGATAAAACGGACCAGCGCGCTTTGGCTTCACTGACTGTCTTGCCAATTTTGGTCGCGATGGTCTTCCACGGCACGTTCGCCTCTTTCAATCCCTTCAGGTGCGCGTCCAGTTCAGACGTCCAACCCGAGGCGTTCGTGGGAATTCCTCCTGACATAGAATTATTCTGGTCTTTCTCGAGTTCAAGTTCCGCCCAACGGGTCTTCAAATCCTGGACTGATTTCCCCATTAGAACCGCGATATCGTTCCAGGCTGCGTCGGCTCGTTTAAGTCGCGTGAGTCGTGCGTCTTGATCGGTTGTCCACTCTGATATATCCGAAACCCCATTCGATCCTGGTTTGCTCGCAGATCGTGTTACTGGGCCAGATGCCGATGCTTCGGCTGGTGCAACCTTCACCACTTTTGCAGATGCTGATTTTGAGTTCTTGGCAGCAGTTTTAGACGAGGTTTTTGGTGCTTGTCCTTGAGGGGCTGGAGGTTTGGAAGCCGCCGAATATTCGACGGACTTGTCAAGAGACTTGGCGCGCTGTGTGGTGTTACTGTTAGCCTTTCGAGTTCTACAAAATAAAAGAAGGAAAACAAAAAAAGTAAAGTAAGTAGGCCAGCTATTCATAACAACAATAGAGGATATAAGAATGTCAATCCAACCTTTCGAGCCGCAGCCTCGGCCTTTTCCACTTTTATTCTTCTTGAACCCCTGAGAATGTCACCCATGGTGACTCTAACCTGCTTTCCATTCTCACTCCTGATGGTTGGCATTTTATATCATGAACGTTGATCTGCAAGTGAAGTGTTAAGAAGCCGGAGGTGTGATGAGAGTTAGTGCTCGTTTATGTGTTGAAAGGAATTCTTAAACTGATGATGTTAGTAGAAGCTAGCTCACTTAGGTCGCGGAATCATTCACTTAGTGACCGTGTGACATGGCATGAGTTGTCTGGTGGGAATCCCACCATCCACTATTGAGTACAAATTGAAGGTATCACTGAATAGTAAATGAATGGAAGAGTTCATAAGAAGAACCTTGCTTGCGCAGATTGATAATAATGAGCTCTCAAGCTTCCACGTTCAGCTCAGCGCTTGCACTCGCCAAATTATCATAACCACGGAATTAGTGAGCACACCCTTTTAAGTACTCTCTCTCCCTAATAACTGCACGTATGACCCCCACAACTTAAATAGGAATATAGAAAAAGAATAAGATGAACCAGCCAGAAGCTTCATAGATGCGGGGGAGAATTGTAGCAGTGTGTCAATCCCAAAGTGAATTTGACCCAGCCCAATCACAGCTCAAAAACCACAGCTAGAAAAAGAGACTTGAGTGAAGGATCCTTCACTAGACGGAAGCAGTTCGAGATAAGCAGCATTTCCTGCGGGGATTGAGTGCGTTGTATGCCAATTCAATGCAGCAGCGCAGCCAGCCTGTAGCAATAGTGCAAACCCCCGATAAATTGCTTCCAAAGCGGAATAGCCCAGGATGGATGTTCGCAAATAGCAATTTTGTATGGATGAACCGTTGATATACAGCAGCGTCTCAGAACTTGACACGATGTTGGCTGTTCTCGAATAGTTGTGGTTTTCATGCAAGTTGGAAGTACGACGCGGGTAAACAATTTGGAAAGCGGCGTTTTCGGCGTTTACGAATACGGATACGGTAAACGAGATTGACACCTTTGCTCGCTTGGGGATTTTGCACCTGAACTCCCTAAACGCGCAAGTTCCGAAGCCTAGCCACGACAATTGTTACCACCTAGCCCGATTGTCGAATTAATCTAATTACCTCCTCGCCCTCTTCCTCCGTCCTCTCTCTTTCTGCTTTTAAAGAAAACTCCACACCCTACCGAGGAGCCTTCTCGAGAACCGGGACCATGCGCTCCGCCCTATTCACCTTCGTGGTGGCCGCGCTGGGATGGCTTGGGATCGTATCTGCACACAATATCCAGCTGAAAGCACACTCGAGGGAATGCTTTCATGAGAATTTACACAAAGATGATAAGATGACCGTTACGTTCCAGGTCGGAGACCGGGAGTTTGGCGGCAGTGGGAACCTCGACATCGACTTTTGGGTATGACACTTCTCTACTCTTTCTCGCACGACTACGACAAGTGTTCAGCAATGAGAACGGAACCTCAGGCACATGCTATCGGAATAAATAACCTCGATGAAATCCAATTGCTAACTCGTGATTATTCAACAGGTCCAAGATCCCGCGGGACAGTACAAAAACCACCGACAGGCAGTTTCCTCTGGCGATTACTCCTTCGTAGCCAAGACGGACGGCAAGTTCCTATACTGTTTCAGCAACGAGGGCTGGACTTCGAATAGCAAGGAGGTTTCGTTCAACGTCCACGGCATCGTATACCTACCTGAGTCAGAGATCGAGGCCGATCCACTCGAAGCCGAAGGTTAGAACCCCCATCCCTGAAGCTTTCTTTGATATGGCTTTCCTCTTTCGTTTCCGGGCTCTTCAGCTAAAAGTTACCAACAGTTCGCCGCCTTTCCGAAACCGTCTCTCAGGTCAAGGATGAACAGTCCTATATTGTCGTTCGGGAAAAGACGCACCGGAACACCGCTGAGAGCACCAATTCTAGGGTTAAGTGGTGGAGTGTATGCCAGCTGATTGTGCTCTTCGGAGAGGGTGTTTTCCAGGTTTGGTGGTTGAAGAGATTCTTCGAGGTATGTCTTAACTTCACATCACGACACATCTCATTTGAGCTTCAAGATTGCTAATATGTTTTTTTACTACAGGTCAAGCGTGTTGTTTAAATTTAGTCTTGTTACGTGTCACCGATTAAAACCGCTTTTTACGTATTATAAACTCCGGTTCTTCTGTCCCACGAGGCCATATATACACATTATCGAGGTGGTTCCCCGAAAAAAATATTTCCTATCACGATCTCCAGCGTGTGCGGAGGGAAGACTTCGTTTCGGAGTTATAGCGTGTACTTATCTTTCAGTTTTGCTCACGAGACCGGATTGTTTTAGAGATGGATTTTCTGTTTGGACAATAAACGCAATTGACTTATGGCATAAATTGCTAGGGATAATTCACTTCTTGGAATAGGGGATTCCTGAGGCAGCATTAAGCTACGTGTGATGTTTGAGTCCGAAATCAATTATTTGAGGGCATTTTCTCTTTTCTTGCGATATCTCGTTGCAATTTCCAGTTATTTCCATGGTTGCTGGTTCTCACGTCTTCCTTGAATAAAGGGGAAATCTCCGATCATTATTCTCACATTGAAATTGACCACAAAAGGAGACCCACAGATTTACAACTCGTCATTATATATCCCTTGACAAACAATGGAGGGAGCAATCTCAAGTATCGACTTTATCGGAAAAATTACCAGAATAAATTGAAGAAAACTGCCGAGCCGATTTCAGCCAATACATCGGGAATTGCAACATCCCCTACCCTTTAACCACCTGGCTGACCTTGTACTCAACAACAACAGGCTTACCCTTCTCCCGAATGAATCGGCCCGCTGCTACAAAAACGCCGTTCTCGAGACCCTTGTACGCCTCGCTACCGGTCTAATATTCCCGAAGTCTTTAGCGGATGGATTGCCTCAAATAAGAAGCTCGAACAGGGATTATTTCATACCTCGAAATTGATATGAGTGACTACGATATACCAATATTAGCAAACGTTCTTTTAAGCATAGGAGGACGAGTTAGTTAAGGAACACATACATGTGTTTCCGAATTCTGTTGTTATGTTTTCCACAGAACCAGAAAGTCCTGCAGTGATATCTGCAGTGACCTCGATGACACCGGTGTAGTTCAGATAGATCGCCTATTTCAAACAGTTAACCGGGTTTCCTACCTACCGCTGTGGAGGGCCGAGATATACCGCATCGTCCTTCGTCCTGGAGCAAGTTAACAAATTTAGTCCTTAGTCATCCATTCCTTGACGATGGAAGGAAAGAAAACCATTCTCAACATACTTAACTACCCCATGCGCATCCAATCTCATACGCTTCCCGTCAACGTCGTGACGGATATAGTCATTTCCCGTGCCAACGAACTCGGCATCCAGAGCCGGAGAGAAGCCTGGTTCACTCTTGATGGTTCCTCCGGTCATTGGCTTTTGGCATATATCCCGAATCAGTAATAGCCATTACGACTTTGGTAGGCAGATAGGGGTAGAGGAAAAGGGGAAGATCTAGGTTGACATACAACGACAAGCAAGCTGTTGTTCTTTGAAACGCTTCCTAAATTGCACGGTATCCAAAGACATCAGCGAGGGCTACCCCTGTTTTTCTCAAGACATTTCGTATATATATTAAATTAGTTTCATACCAACGGAAACTGGTGCGTCAATATTGACCTATTCATGCCAAAAGATATCTGTTAGGCACATGGCATCTGGGGATTCAACGAAGTGAGGGAACACTTACGAGTATGTTGAATGCGGGCTGAAGCTTTGGATAGTCTGACATGATGGCTGTTTATCCTGTTTCTTCGTTATACTATGTATCAAATTCTTAACAATATATGATTGATTAACTAAAGTAATGGGTCTAGGAAGAATTGATATAGATTAAGAGGGGTTTCTGAGATAGCAACTTCTTATACACAATGAGTGATTGTCGGTTTCGTCTCCGCATACCTCCGCATATACACCCCTCATTGAAGCGGGTTACTCAGCACCTCGCATATGGCGATACCGAGGCATTTGACAACGGCATTGGAAACGGAGACGTTGAGGATGGAATACCGACAAACCACATACGAGTATCTTCGCGGGATAGTCGTATGTCATTCAATAGCAGTCGTGGTTCGATGAGCTTCCATTATGAAGCCCTCCTTTAGCAATGACCAACGTTGATGTTCTTCTGTGCCAATCAATCCAAGCTCAGAAAAGGAGTCTTGAAATCACGTTTCTGCGAAGTGCTCTGATTCCCTATCATTCAACCTATTCATGACCTAAATGGCAGTAATTTTTCTACTTCAAATATTATTTTGAAACCTCTTTAGCAAAATGTAACTTTCGTCGATGTTGCTGTTGAGGATATCCTTTGGTGGTTAGCGGATAATGTCAGGCAACGTACGCTCACAAGCAACGCAGCCACGGATGCCGTTCACCACGCAACGTTCATCGAATGCTTGCCGATGTGTTTGGTCTTGTCTTCGACTACTACGGAATGGGACCACAAGGATGCCTCTCATAACTTACCCATTACGCCGCTGGCTCTTTACGCAAATTACTGCTCGTCGGTGTTTTCAACCATTAGTTATCGCCAACCCCTTCCCAACAAATTCAATTAAAGGGCGCCGTGCTTACGCTACAGCAATACCTGAACTTGTCACCGAAAAGTCTGATGGGACATGTATGTACCGTAAGCCCGTTTACTTTCGAGAATACTGATGTCCGTAGTGGAAGAGATATCAGAGGAAGACCTTTACAGATATAGAAGAAACCGCTGGATGTAAGTTGGAAATCACCCCTGACATAGGGAGTTTTTGGGTCTGCGCTGACCTTTGATGAAGACACAATGAATCAATGCAGCTCAATCAAAGGTATCTCAAGTTTGACCTCGAGCAACTTCTGAAAACTGCGGTCGCTGCAGTCTCTGGCGAAGGTGCACGTTGCTGTAAGTTTGCTTCCCATTCTTACCTCAATCCGGCCGGTGGCTGAGTTTTTATCTAGGCATAAGAGTCTTCAAGTACCGTGAAGGACTCAATAGCAAAGCGTATCTGCTTACAATGAATAATGGCTCTGAGATTATTGCAAGGCTTCCAAATCCGATCGCAGGCCCTGCTTACTATACGACAGCGTCTGAGGTAGCGACTCGTGAATTCGTATGTACTCCTATATCCTAAGGTGGGAACAAGCTGACTTGGTTTTGTCAGCTGCGCGATGTCTTGAAGATCCCCGCTTGCCGTATTATTGCCTGGTCTGCTGATCGGAATAATCCTGTGGGTGCGGAATATATTCTGGAGGAAAAAGCCCCAGGCATGCCACTTGGTTGGCTCTGGTATCAATGGCCAATGGAGTCCAAAATCGGAATGATATCGCAGATTATGGAAATAGAGCGCCAGCTCGCGTCTGTCAAACTTTTTAAGAGTGGCTGCATCTATTTCAAAGACGACATTCTAGATGATATATCTAGCAACAATCCCTTCGCAATCAGCCCTCCATTAACTTCCTCAATGCTCGAGCGTTTTACCTTGGGTCCACTCGTCTCAAGTGGTATGTGGCGCAGCGATAGGGCGAACATGGATATGAAACTAGGACCATGTGAGATTTCCATCTAACATATATATTACGTGCAGTCTGATCCTGACAGAAAGCAGATTCTATGCCGCTCGAGTTTGTAGAAGCTATGGCTACAAACGAATTACGTTTTGTCAAAACTCATGGCCGTCCTCGCCTCAACTACCATCGATCATCAACAAAACCGGAATTGCCCGATGAGCTTCTTGATCTCTTGAATCAGTATCTAAAACTCGCTCCAGCCATGGTCCCCCCTTTAGGAAGAGATGACACGCATTCACCAACTCTTTGCCATCCAGATCTTCATCTTGACAATGTATTTGTCGATCCTGGATCAAAGCAGATCACTCGGATAATTGACTGGCAGTCAGCTGCTGTTATGCCGTTTTATTACCAATGTGGAATCCCGAGAATGTTCAAGCACCCAGGGGGCGTGTCAAATGATTGGAACGTGCCTGAGCTTTCAGATAATTATCATAGTCTTGACCAAAGTGCGAAGGATAAAGTCGACAGTGATCGAACGAGTAAGATTTGCCATAAATATTACGCCGCCGAAACAAAGGATCGAAATCCAAGACACTGGGCTGCTCTGCAACTTGAAAATCTTCATCTACGAACGGAACCATCTCGCCTTGTTGTGAATGTATGGGAAGATAATGATGTCTTTTTCCTTCGACGCACACTACTTTCAATCGCCGAGCAGTGGCAGTACCTTTGTCCGGGGTCTGGTCCATGTCCTGTGAGCTTTAGTAAGCAGGAGCTTGAAGCACATGCCGCGGAGGAAGAAAGTATGGGTAACGTCGCCGAGATACTGCGTCTCTTTCAAGATAATTGGGGCTTGCCTCCAGACGGAATGGTAGATCCGGCTGCGTTCGACCAGGTTCGAAGTGCTGTTGCGGAGCTCAGGGATTCCTTCCTAGCAGATGCTGATGACGAGGCAGAAAGGGACCTTTTCTCGAAAATATGGCCCTACCAGGATAAAGATAGTTGAACGCGCCACCATCCAGCATCCAGGCTATTTGCGATCAAAGTATATGTACGCTGCAATAGCGTCCGGGAGGAATAAGAACAAATATATACGCAATATCTATCACCGAGAGCTTTCCGTTGTCCCCTGTCTCTATCCAAACTCAAAGACCAGGTTCCATTCGCCCATGTGGCTTTTGGATAGAAACGATTAACGCTTCTTAAGGAACACCTGAGGGGCCTATCTTTTTTCTTGCGAGCAGCGCAGGCTTGACTCTGGTTTTATCAGCCCAGGCGTTCGTTCCCAATGTAGATAGATATTGACCGTTTTTCACCACTAAATCCATCCTTATATGCAATAGACCGTCTAGTCTCAACGCACTCAAGCCTCAAGCAAAATCTACGGTGAGCTCGTCCGCTGCCCGTCGTAGCTTTCCGTTCATCCGTCATTCATCGATAGGTTTTCAGGGGGCGTTTTCAAACCCCTGCATAACTCCAACTTCCCCGCCCAAAATGTTTGCTCGGGACACCTTTTTCCCGGAAACTCCCCCGATCGGACATTCTTCCACCACATACATTCAAACGGAAACTTCAAGGGCCGGCCCCGCAAAAGTTGGTTCGGGCGATCCTCATCGGCTTCGGCTTGTCAATGACTCGAAACCATCCCGCCTCTTTTGGTTTCGGCTATTGATCGATCCAATACTCCAGCTTTTATGTCATTTTCCGACCTACTAAGCAAGACTTTGACCCTGCTAACAACAGAAGATTAATAAGGCGATAATATCATGGAGAGTCATGTTATTGAGAAGAACAATTTATGACGATCTATAGTAGCTCCATAATGAGGTTATTGAGAAAGCCGGGTTACTTAGCTCTCTCAGATCTTATAAAGCTTGACTAGATATCCCTCTGAGATTATGAAGTCAAAAATCATAATCTTAAGTAGAAATTTTATGAGCGACCAGCAATTCACAATGCCGGCTATCAGTTCCTTGGTTCGTGTGTTAGCTTACTCCGCCGTCATTCTTGAGGCGGCTGGAAAGGTCCATGACAACATCCCACGGCAGAGAGCTGTCTGTACCGTTGAGGCGGGAGGATCGAACTCTACAGATGATGCTCCTGCAATCATTAGTGCTTTCAAGGAATGCGGCCAAGGAGGCACTGTGAAGTTTTCGAACACTACATACTATGTCAATTCTGTCATGGAAATCACTGGATTAGACGATTGTGAAATCGATCTTCAAGGCACGCTGCAGGTACGTCCCCTTTCTTCGCGGAGAACCACTGTGTCCATCAACTTACATTATAATTTTAGTGGAGCACTGATATTGATTACTGGCTTGAAAACTCGCTGGATGTTGGATATCAGAATCAGTCGACGGCTTGGATCTTGGGGGGTAATGATATACTTTTCAATGGCCATGGATATGGGACCCTCGATGGAAACGGGGACACATGGTATGCCTTTATCGGCGGGCAATCCAACTACCCGGGAAGGCCACACGCTGTCACCTTTTCCGGGTTGACAAATTCCGAAGTTCGTGGATTGAGACTTCTCAGAAGCCAAATGTGGTAAGTAAACTAACTTAGTTATGAAAGATAACTTGGCTCTTACTAAAAGCTAGGCATGTTAGGTCGGTGTCTATCATAAATTCCCATAGCAACCTCTTTGACAGCATCTATGTTCGAAATAAGGGGTTTGACGGATCAGAGAGCTGTAGGTTTCAATTGTTTGACCACTCAAAACAAGGAACCGCGCTAACTGATGTGATATAGCCAACACCGATGGAGCCGACACTATCAATTCATCATTTATCCATTTCAACAATTGGGAAGTGATAAACGGTGATGATAGCATTGCTCTCAAGGCTAATAGTTCAGACATCACTATCACCGACTGCAGCTTCGAAGGAGGCCTTGGGATTGCTATGGGAAGTATCGGGCAGTACAAAGACGTCTTCGAGACGATTGAAAGAGTCAATGTGGATAATATAGAGTATTCGGGGACGGGGTATGCGGTAAGAAATAACGATCGAGTCTGGCATTGTTAGCGGCATATTCATTGTTAATGCGTAATGGCCAGGTTTACTTCAAGACGTGGACGGGTGACCAGGTTGACTATCCACCAAATGGCGGAGGCGGTGGATTGGGATGTAAGTTTTAATCCAGACTTTGCTCGTTTGCGATATTCCCGGTAATATGCTGATGCAACTCTAAATAACTAGATGCCGCTGATATGAACTTCACCAATTTGCATGGCGAAGACTTCAGTAGCCCTCCGTTTGCCATCTCTCAGTGCACCACATTCTCGGGTTCGGGTGGAGATTGCGAGAACTCGAAATTCGAGATCCGAGATATCTCTGTCTCTGGCCTTACAGGCTCTGGAGCATCGAGTGCTGTTGCCAGTATTCAGTGCAGTGCGGTTGCGCCTTGTTCAGACATTGAGATACAGAACATAGATCTCACACAATCCGACGGAGGAGAAGAAGCTGAGGAATACCTTTGTCTGAATGTGAACGACGTTCAAGGCTTTGAATGTACTGGTGAAGCTTGTGCTGAGCCCAATGCTACTGGAGGCTGTGAATAGACTGTCGGGACGTATTTGGTGCGCTTGCAGTGGACTGGGAGAATATGCGAGTGCTATGTATATAGGTGATAATAGTATTTTGGTAGTATTCGACTCACTTAATTGCCCTACCCTCTATGATAGTCTATAGTTCAGAGAGAGTTAATAGAGTCTCCAGAGGGTACCGCAATATGCCATGCCAAATAATGACAGGTGAGTGACATGTAAGTGATGGTGGAGGGGAACCCCGACTTCAAGTCATCGTTCATGCTCCTAGGAAACCTCAATCCCCCACCCACCAAAGACAGGCGAAGGAGGTCTCAATCGAGCTGACAACTCCCGCGTTTAGTCCTCTGTCGTACAAATCGTCGATCTTGCGAGCGCCCCGACAACGAAGTCCTCGGTCGACAAGAGAAATATGTCAAGATACGACCTCCCAAGACTTTGCTTGTATCCTCTCGGGCCATTCGTATGACGCCGATGTTTCTCAGAATGAGTCTTCTGGTGACTTGAAGACAAACGCATGAATCGTGAATTATTTGCCAGACGTTTCCATTCAAAGGTGCTATTATTCAATGTCTGCTGAGCCTTATCTGTCTCCGGAGAGCCTATTTGCGGAGGAATTGAGGATAATGTTACCGCTTAGTGACAAAATACCCAAATTTGGAATGGTCAACGACGACACCGTTTCAGTTGTCTCAGCCTTGCGGCGGAAGGCGCAACCACAGTTTCCTCGACTTGAATAGTTGAAAACTCCATGGTCGATCAGTCGGACCTTTTTTCTCCGCGTGCTCTTCTGGTTTCGTTCGATCATCTTCGTGATCCTGCTCCAAGCCACAGCCAATTATGTAACATCTTATCCCCCCTGATCTTATCGTCTGTCGGCTAATTTTACGCTTAAATTGCCGTGTCGATCCCGATCCACAAGGCAAGGCCGAAATCTGAAGATATGTACGAGCCCGAAAGCGAACTTTACCCCTGTGGCTTGCAACTAGCCTGCAAGCCTCCAGATTTTGCCCAAGTTGGGCAAATCTCTTCACTTTTACGGAGAGTCCACGATCCACGGACCATAGAAAGCTGTCATGTTCAGCTGGCCTTTCACATTGCTAGTGGCAGGCCATGGCTTCGATTTCGAGGTCTTAATTGACCAACCCATAGGCTAAGTCTTGCGCACTGAGAGTTATAATAAACGAGCAATCCTTTCCCCAAAAAACATGAAAGAGAATATCATCGCTCTTTTTTCCTATTTTTTGGCCTCTGTGCGCCTGTCACTCCTTCGAAAGTTTCATTTCTGCAAAGATCCCTTTGCGACAACAACAGTCAACATGTTGTGTTCTTCTCTTCTTCCTGTCGTTCTTTTGGGATTGGCCCGATCAGGGGCAGCTCATTATACTCTCGTCGATGACTTCAGCGGGATAAACTTCTTCCCCAATTTCGATTTCTTCACCGATGAAGACCCTACGCATGGGTTTGTCAAATATGTTGACGAGGCTACCGCCCATGACTCCGGCCTGATCAAGATTAATACAGAGTGGGACGGTATCCAGGCCTATATGGGCGTTGATCATTCAAACATAACCCACGACGGCCGCCCCAGTGTCCGAATCACTAGCAAAAAGTCCTACAACCACGGTCTCTTCATTGGTGATTTCGAGCACATGCCCGGCGGAATTTGCGGCACCTGGCCCGCCTTCTGGATGCTGGGCCCTAACTGGCCAGTTGGCGGTGAAGTGGACATCATCGAAGGCGTTCACGAACAGACCAACAACAATATGGTCGCCCACACCAACGCTAACTGCTCCATTCAAAACTGGGGATTCTCGGGCTCTCTCAAAACCGACGACTGCGACGTCAAAGCGCCCGATCAGGGCGAAAACGACGGTTGCAGGATCACATCCACGGTTCCTAACTCTTTAGGCAAAGGTTTTAATAAAGCCGGTGGTGGGGTTTACGCCATGGAGTGGACGCCGGAATCCATTAAGATCTGGTTCTTCTCCCGGGCGGAGGGTATCCCGCTGGACATTGTTTCTCTATTGCCTAACCCCGCGAGCTGGGGTCAACCGGACGCTGCGTTTCAGGGCCCGTGCGATATCAACGATCATTTCTATGATATGCAACTCATATTTGACACGACCTTCTGCGGTGATTGGGCCGGTGCCGCGTGGGAGGATTCGGTGTGCGCTGATCGGGCGCCAACTTGCGAGGAGTTTGTGAGAGATAATCCTACTGAGTTTGAGAGTGCGTACTGGGCTGTGAATTCAGTGAGGGTTTATCAATAGGTTACGGAAGGGGCTTCTGTCGACTAATACATGTATATCTACATGCTATCTCGAGAGTTTTGAGCGTTTCTGGGTTAAGTCAATCATTGTTCGCATTGAATCTCGAGTGTATATTTACATACCTAACCATCTTGGAGATATATACATGTATGAACAAATTAATAGCGGATACCATATCAAATAGATCTTAGGTAGTTTCTTTTCATTATAACCCCTTTCCGAATTCCCAAACAAGGCCATTTGATTAATCTAAGCTAAGGAAACCTCCGGTCATATCTCTCACATCCTGATCAATCGCACTGATTGGCGTCACGAGGGCGATATTAAATCTATAGCTATGATGACCTATAGCAAGAACAATCCCCACCAGATCACCCTTCGCATTGGAAACCATCGACCCAGTAGCATGGGTTCACGAAAAAGCTACCCTCCGACATGATTTCGAACTCGCGTGTGATAATACCAGAAGGCCACTTGACATGTCTCTGCATGCGGTTAATTTCTCCGCCAGTGGTTCCTGTTTTTCGTCCAACTTTGACAACCCATTCACCCGGAGTCGGTTGGGTGAATTTTTGGAGCGTGTCTTTGGCATTGAAGTAATATTCAGGAGGAGGCCACATGGCCCTGGGGATTGATGAATAAGGGAGCATTCTGTTGGGTGAATACGTCTCTGGACTTTCAATAAGAGCCCTGTCTAATCGGGTGTTTTCCTTGACTTTGAAGCCCGATGCGAGGATCACAGTTCCAATTCTGGGGTTTAGAATCCGCGATGATAGAAGTTGGTACTGGGTAGTAATATCGGGTCTGTTGGGTTGGACTCTATTGACGTAGTCTAATTGTGTCTTTGTTTCTCTCCTGTCACAGGCTGCTGGATATTCAACCATGACATGTCCACGGTCATCGTCAGGAACAACTCCATGCCTATCAGTATGGTCCGTGGCAGCATCATCTTTGACAGACCTAACAACACGGTAGCAGGTAAGCGCGCAGGGTACTCGCCGTTCAGGGAGATTGAGGGTCACCCAGCCGCCTAAAGTTCCTGCTTCCTCTTCATTTCCTTCAATACCAATCGAACCGCCGTTAAGAGGCTTCTCAGTGATATCTAGGCGAAACTTTTCCCCGTCTCTTCCTTGATTTGTGATCTCGCCTGGTAGAAACTCCAAGTATATATCCGTAGATGTTGTGTCCAAAACTTCAACTATTCGATCCTCAGCCTTTTTGAAATCACAGGATGAATTAGGATGACAGAACACAATAATAGTTGGTTTTGAATAGTCTTCGCTATCACGACGAAACCGCATATGATATGCGATTGATGACCAAGCACCGTCCATGAACGTGCAAACGTTGTTGAGGATATCTTCTCGAAGCTGTGAGAGCGCCCCTAGAAGAATAGGATCATTTGGAAGCGGTCCGGAATTGTCCCAGTACATCTTCTCCAGGTTTCGAATCTCAACGTGGAGCTCGCCAGCAATCAGGCCTGCAGCAATGGGCTGGCAAAACGATAGTACGGCTCTGGCAGCGATAGCCCATGACTCTGTATTCGTATCGCCTGTGTGTATGATCAGAGCGACTTTGTGATCTGGTTTCTTGGTGTTGAACTATTTGAGTTCTAGATGGAACATGTGATCTGATTACTTAAGCATCTAACAACAAAAACGATGAAATTGATAAGTCTGTTCTTCAAAAGAGAGAGTAAAGCACGTTCTTTAAATACATAGAGAATCATCAAAATAAGAAGCGAAGAAATGTATCACTAGAACAGAAAAAAGCACTGCTGACAGAAGTCAATCTTAAAAGCGAAGCTCTAATCTTAGTAGCGAAGTCGCGAAGCTTCGATCGAAGATTTGATCTTGATTCTGACTCGGAATTCCAAAATTCAACACACTCTCTCAGCTTCAATTCAGTTCGAATTGAGAGCTGAACTCTCTATTCAAGATCTCTGCTAATCGTGTGTTTAATCTAGTAAACACGACGACAGTTCTTTCATTCAAAAAGAGTCAAAAACGAATGAACGAGCGAGACACGAGACGACTGTTCAGATGATGAGCGTTGAAATCAATATAACTAGAAAAGAAAACAAAACAAAGAGAACGAGAATGAGCGAAGAAATTTCAACAATTTAGTATGAAAAACATAAGAAATCTTCATCTTCTTTCTATTCACGCTTCAGATTCTTCTCACTAGATGAGATACATCTTTCATGCTTAACTGACGAACGAATTCTTCATGCTTTTGACGAGTTAGTCTCTTAGTCAACTCGTCAGCGAGCATTTCGCTCGTAAAGACTCAGCGTACGATTAAACGCTTTGCTTGAATCTCTTGTCTGAGTCAGTGAGTGATTATGAATACGTGTCGAAGCTTGCTTGTAATCTGAGAATTCTCTTTGATCAGAAGCTTTACAGTCTGCAAATTATCGCAAAGAATAACGAGTTTAATCTCTAGATCAAAGTTCAATTGCTTGAACAGACGAAGTCAGACGTATAGTTTCTTGATGACGTAAATAAGAGTCACGAGCTTAGCTTTAGTAATAAACGTAATCACAATTCGCTGCTTGTCTGACTTTCAATCAATGAATTCGTCAAAGAGAGTAAAGATGTAGTTCTGAGTATTGCGTCTGATTCGTGAATCGTCGTCAAAAGCTGCGTCACTGACGATCAGATATACTTTCTTTTCGATGTCAGAATAGTAGATGAACAAGTACTTTGTATCGCGTAAATAGCAGATTTCTCGATTCGCTTCGACGACATGTCGAGAACTCGAATTTTGAAGAAAATTCGTCAACTGATTACTTGCTAAAGCAACGTCGAGTCTAGTAATCACGTCTGAGTAGATGACGAATTTTACTTTTCTTTGAAAAGCGTAAATCTCTTTTGCAGTGATCTGATCGTTTCTAGAAAGAAATTTCGTCGTGAATAAAGACGTTGTAGTTCTAGAGACATGCTCAAGATTGAAAAAACTCACGATCTTGTCAATATAGAAGTCTTGCGAAAGTCAGAGCTTTCTATTTGATCGATCTCTTATTATTCGAATGTCTAGAAATCAGATTAGATCACTCTGATTTCTAATCTCATATTTTCTCATGAGTCTAGTCAGTACGCTGTTCAATTTCTTTTTATTTTTCTTGCGAGAGAGAAGAACTATGTCATTCACATAGAAAAATATAATGATTCGCTCGTTAGAGAATAGACACGAGTGCTCGTTCATAAAAGTAAAACTCTTCTTTCGTAAACTCGAGATCAGTTCTTTTAATCAGAGCACGAGTGAGCGACGTAATTCATAAAGAGCTCGTAATAGTAAAATGAATCGACTAGAGATTTTTAACTTCTTGAAGTCAGCAACGAATGAGCAATAAATCTTTTCATTCAGCTTATTGTTCGTAAAGACGTTGATGACATTCAAAGATCTAGCTTTCAAGTCGTATGCTGCTATTAAGATCATTAGTAGACGAAACAATCGAATTGCAAGCGTGACAACTCTATTATCGTAAGAATTCTGCGATTCGTAATTGCTCTGAACGCAAAGACGAGCTTTGAATTTCATCAAGTATTCATCATCATTGAACTTGTAGATGAAAACTCATAGAAGTGATAGAGTAATGACTTTCTCTTTGATGAGATTGTCTATTTGTTTGAAAGTATTTTTTCTGACAAGAGTATTCATTTTCTTGCGAGCAGTCTTCTTGAATTTCTTCTCATGAAAATGATCTCTTAGTTTCGCTCAATTCTTTGATGACGATGACAGATTTTCGCGATGAGTACTCAGATTCACTGATTTATGCTCTAGACTCGCGATGAAAGCTGCGTGAAATTCAAAGAATTGATCGATCTTGATTACAGTAGTCAAATAAGCAGCTTCATGATTGATGTGATCAGCGTGATAGATTTCATAGTTCTCGTAATAGTTAGAGACTTTGCGACGCCTGAAACTCGCTACACGATGACTAGAATCTAGATTAGCTAAGATCGATTCTTTAATCGTGAGTGTCTGAGATGTTGAGACTTGTTCAACTGTCTGAGCAAGATTCTGATTCAGTTGATTCGCTGCGCTTGACGACTTCGCGAATTCGAAATTAAAATCATTCATCAATGAAACAGTAGTAGTGAGTGACTCTTGCGACTTCGACGTTTTTTCTGATGTAAACAGATCAAGAAAATCGCTCACAGAATTAATCTCAGTCTCTGATTGACTCTCAGAAGATCTCGATTTCTCTGAAATCTTGAAATTAGACGCTTGTGCTTTCGTGATGAAATCTTTTTCATTCAAAATATCGTTTCTAATTTTTTCAGATTCTGAAATATTCACGAGTTTCACTAGTTCGTTCATCTGCTGACGAAGCTCGTAAAATAATTGAGAAAAATTCTTTGAATCGTAGTTAGCGAACTCGTCAAATATCACGTTTCTAGAGCGAATTACTCGTCTCAGATGAGAAACTTAAATGCGAAAGATATGCGCAGCATCGTAATTAACAAGAAAGTCAATATGAGTTCGAGAGATCATCTTATTCGTTCTCGAGATATTAGAGATTCTGACGTATGTCTTACACTCGTAAATTCGAAAATGAGATAGATTTGATTGCTTAAACGAACGATTCATTTCGCTGATTTCACTCATTCTGACTAGTAACTCGTCACGAACTTCGTAAAAAGTCTTTCAATTCAGCTTTTTCGTCGAAATTCTATTCGCAATATAAGTGACGATTTGAAAGACTTTCACTCACAGTTCTCAAGATAGCATGAAGTCGATTATGAAGACTCTGACTCATTCGATTATAATTTTACTCGCACGCTCACTCAACTCGTTCTGTTGTTTAATGTGAGAAGCTGAGAACTCTATGACAGTGTCTCTTTCAAAAGCTCAAAGTCAAAATTGAGTACTCAACGAGAGTTTCTCATCGAACTTGATGATCTTAATTTTCACTTTGTACTGATTTTCAATAGATTCAACGAATTCTTTAATCGCTAAGAATATCTCATTCTTAGTGCGAAGCGCGTAGATCTTGTGAACTGTAGTAAAATTATCATTAAAATGAATTTCTCACTGACGATCATTGAATTCGAGTTTGAATTGAATCATATTCGCGTGAACTTGCTCGTAGAATTTCACGACTCGTTCTCTTGATTCTCTAGAGACTTGTTGATATTCGTGAGAGAGCGCACACATCTCGCAAAATCGATGATACATTGATTCGTCAATCTTCACTTTCTCAGCAACGTTAAGTAATCATTTAAGAGATTTCATGTCAATGTGACTCATACGTCGATGTCAGCGTTCATAGAAATCAAGAATGTTGAGATCGATTGTTGCATCACTAGTTTCTGTTAATTCAGATGAAACAGACGATGTGTTTAAAGAGACAGACGATGTATCAGAAAAAGCAAGCGATGAGTCGATCGCAATGACAGAATTCAAAACAGAATCGATTAACGCAAAAGCATCGTTTCTCTCTAAAGAATTGTATTCAGTCACGTACTGATCTTCTCTAAATTCATTGTATAGAAACGTAGTTTCGTTCTTTCTGAGCACGAAGATTTGATTCTTTTCAACGTGAAAAATGTAGTCTTTGCGATTAAGAGCTTGAACGAAAATTATGTTGATTTTCATGTCAGAGACTAGACATACGTTGTGAAGCTTTTCGATCTTGAAGAATTTCTCGTTGAGACGAATATTCATCTCGTCGTAATTTTCAACGAGCAGCATGAAACTTCTCGCTATAATCATCTCGCGAGATTTTCTAGAAGATTTAATGCTAGTGAAGCGAGCAGTAGAATTGCAAATGTGAACAATGATTTCGCTGTCAAGAATGAAGCTATTCTCTAGAGAATAAGAAAAGAAAGAAGCGAAATGAACGAATGTCATGACGAGTGACGAAAAAGTAGTGAAAACAGAAGTGAAAATAGAAGTTTTCGTTGTAAAGATTGAGAAGAATGAAATAGATTTTGAAAAGAAGTTGAAAAAAGTCATTGCAGTTTTCTGATTTTCAGAAAAATCGAAGTTCGTCTGAGAATTCTCATCAAAATATAGAGAGTTCTTCTTGTTATCAATATGTTTTTCAATGATTCTGCGAATTCTCGTATTTCTTTTCATCTTATTCTTAAAGTTCTTCATCACTCTCTTGTCTGCTGCTCAGTTCTTAGACTTTTTCGCATCAATCACGTACGAGCAGTTTTTGAATCGATGTTTAACTTCGCAGATACATTTCATAATGACGAGATCAAATTCTTTACGCACTGCGTTGCTTTTTTTCTTTTCTTGATCAACGAGTTGACTCTGAAAGATGACATTAAAGACGAAAAGATTCGAAAACAATATTTTATTCGCGTAGAGATCTCTAAATTCATTGACAATCTCTAGAAAGATCATTGAGATTTTCTTTCGCTGTTCGCTTTTTCATCGATTCGCGAAAAAAGAGTGAATCTTGTTCAAGACGTTTAAGAAGTCAGTTATCGTTCGCGAAGATTTTTCTTCGATTAGCTTCAATCTTTGACAGTCAGCTATCACTTTGATTCATTTATTCAGTCAAAAATCGATGTTTTCGTTTTGAGACGACTTCTTCAATGCTCGATATTTAAAAATAACGTTGTTCGAGCGAATCAACGTAATAAAGACTAGTCTTTGTTTCAATACTCGTATTTTCTCTTGAACTGTTTAACAGTGAGATACTTGAGAGAACAACTGACGACTAATGAAAGTCATAATATGTCGTTTCACTGCAGTCAGATCTCTAATCTGCTTTTCGTAAAGTCTGTAATCAAAGCGAAACTCGCTCATCTAAGTCTCGTAAATCTTGTCATCATCGTCTCGTGTAAATCTCGTAAATCTGAGCGAGTTGACGTTCTTATCGTCGAAATCTATAAGACTGCGAATCTCAGGAATTCTCGTTACTATTCGAATCGAATCGTATCACTCATTTCAGTTCTTCTCGAAGCTGAGCATGATTGTAGAGCTTGTGCTGATAGTAGTCATATTGTCTGAGATGAAGATCTTTCTCGAATCGATCTAGAAAGATAAAGACTATCGTAAAGATAAAAAAGAGTTGCTTAAAAAAGAGATAGCTTAGAGCTGATGAGTAGACATGAAAGTAAACAAAGATGCTTAGTAATTTTGATCACGTTAAGAGTCAGTCGAGCTCATAACTGTTGAACTATTTGAGTTCTAGATGAAACATGTGATCTGATTACTTAAGCATCTAACAACAAAAACGATGAAATTGATAAGTCTGTTCTTCAAAAGAGAGAGTAAAGCACGTTCTTTAAATACATAGAGAATCATCAAAATAAGAAGCGAAGAAATGTATCACTAGAACAGAAAAGAGCACTGCTGACAGAAGCCAATCTTAGGAGCGAAGCCCTAATCTTAGTAGCGAAGTCGCGGAGCTTCGATCGGAGATTTGACCTTGATCCTGACTCGGGATTCCAAAATCCAACACTTGGAAACCCCATAGCAATAGTTGTCAACGCGCATTGTTCTTTTTGATATATTATGTTGACTGAGTATCTGGGTTATAATTTTCTTGACCGCGCGGCAATAATAAAGCGTTCTCTAGCTGTGAATGGTTTCCTCGCGCACTCCATGGGTGAAACAGAGGAAGACCATTTGCGGCAACACGGAATTTATCTTTGTGTCTTACCCACTCCTCGATTGTGATGAAACCATCTGAATCTGCTACTGTTAGCTGGGCCCGTTGTTTCTCAGGATTACTCACGATTGACGTTATTCGAGTCTTCCAAATCGTAATATTTCCTCCGAAGTCCAACCATACCGTCGGCGGAAAGGGGATGGGTCTAGTTACCCAGTTACCCAGTTATTAAATAGTGGTGGATGGGAGTGTTCTGATCAACAGAGAGTTTACCTAGGCAACTTCGGCATTGGGGAGAGTTATTTTCAAGAGAGAGAGAGAGAGAGAGAGAGAGAGAAAAGAGATAAAAAGGGAGAGAAGAGATTATTATAGAAAATATGAAGTGTTTTCTTGAGGTATAAACGGAGTTGATCGATTGAGGGAATTAGCTATGGCTGGTAATCATATGTCAAAATAACAAAGAAAACGGTAGCAATCTTCTAGAATTGAATGGAAACGTCCATGCTGCAAACGATCAAAGGATCGTGAGTGATCGCTGTTTTCCGGAAGGATTCTGGTTATATATAGGATACTTTAAATAGAGCCGGTCAGGATGTGTATAGAAAATATGTACCCCTTCTCCTCATCACGGTCGTCAGTGTTAGATCATGCTACAAGTGACGTCCTGTTGACGGAAAGCTTTAAAGATTGGTACGAAATCGAACGAAATTAAGCCACATGGCACTACGGAGTATAGGAAGGTTGATTAAGGAGAAATGACGGTTGAATGGAGGCGCGCATATCATCATTTTACATACTTTCCTTCTAAAAGAAGCGTACGGCGAGAGCATCAACCAGGTTTCTCAAGCTTTAAATTTTTAATTGTTCGTGATTCTCGTCTTGTAGAGAGCTTGATTAGTTTACAAACATATCTCCCCCCTGAACCGGTCATTCGATACCCCTCCACAACATCTCCGCCGGTTCAACTAATCAAAGCTCAGAAATCCCCCGCTCAGGTGTTTGACGTCGTCTAGAATGGCGTCTATCGGAGTCATGTACCCGATATCTAAGTCTTTCGCTGGGCTCGCTGCGGCGAACAGCAGCCCTATTAGTTCGCCTTGCTGGTTGGTAATGATCGATCCTGAGTCCCCGCGGGCACCAAAGACACACGTTGAAGACGAAGACGTGATTTCGACTTCACACGTGTCCATGTCATGTTCCTCCCAGTGGACACGTTTTTGTAGTTCAGTGATCTTTCCGGACGTTCCGCTACTTGTCCTTCCCATTTTCGTGACCCAATCGCCCACCCTTCCTCGATCGCGTTGCCGTATTATTGAGTCGGGGCGCAGTTTATAAGCCTCATTCGTAGGCTGCTCATTGAGAGACAGCTGATAAGGCGAGGGCGCTTTATTTGGAGCAAGTGTCAGGGCTTTCAATAAGAGCCCAATCTAACCGTCGACCGCCTTGAACTCGGTAGCCCGAGGCCAAAATAACCCTGCCTATGCCAGGTTTGGACTTTAGTCTGGACAAAACTCCGCGTAATCTGAAGGCAAGAGGGTCGTCAGGGGGATACTGTTCCAATCGGTCTCTCATGAATTCGGCGTCCAGGAGAGCAGGAAAAGTCGCCATAACCTGGCCGCGTGGATCATTTAGGAGAACTCCATGCTTGTCGGTATGTGCCCGAACCGTTTTATCATTAGACCGAATGACATGACAGCATGTCAGTGCGCATTTGATTGGCGCGTGTCCAGGAAGATTCAAAAACATCCATCCTCCTAAAGTTCCGGCACTATCTGTATTTCCTTCGATCCCAAGGGAGGAGCCATTTACAGGGTTGTCAGCAAGATCGGAAAGGAACTTTGGCTTGCTTTCCCTCTCCTGTAGTAACCGCAAATGCCCGATGAGAAACTCGAGATGAATTTGGTGAGATGCGGAAACCTTGTCTCTAAGTTGCGTAAGTTCATCGATAAGCTCGCGGTCTTGTTGTTGTAGGGGTCTCGAATAGTTATCGCACACTTCATCCTGGTTCTGGATTTCAACCTGCACGTCCTTGTCTAATTCGTCTTCTTCCCCCGTGAAAAAAAGGGAGAGGATTTCCTTGGCTGCGGTTGTCCATGCGTTCGTGTTGGTATCCTGAGCGTAGACCACGAGAATATGTCTGCGATTAGACTCGTCGATTCTAGAACGGCAATAGTCGAAACGCATTGATCCGTAGGTTATATGATATCGATCGAGTACTTCGGGGATGAGGCGTTCCACACGGTTCTTGAAGAATACTTCGAGCCCAGGATCACATTTTCTCTTGAGCGGATGTATCATAGGCATCCCGTTGGAGACTACGCGAAACCTTTCTTTCCGCGATAACCATTCTTCAATGGTCGGGTGCTGCTTTGGATCTGTTGCTGACCATACGTTAGCTAATCAGAATATGAAAGGCCGTTATGTGCATGAACTTATGAACTTACCGGTCTCATATCTAGAGTCGTCCGGCCTCGCGTTTTCCCGAACGCCAACCATATTGATGTCTCAAGCTGGAAGACCAGTTTAAGTGACGTATAAATATGAGTTGAGGCTCGATGTAGGAATGTCAAGATGTAGAGAGACAGAGAGATGTAGAGAGATGGGGAGATGTAGAGAGATAGGGAGTAGGTGAGTAGTAGAAGTAGAGGCCAAATAGGAACGCCATGTTTCAATATATAATCGTTGGAAAACAAAGGGCGAGGTTTAAAAATGAAAGAGACATGAATGTTTGCTTGAGTGTGAGCAAGATGTTTTCATATTGGGTGCCTAGGTAGGTAGTCCAGGGGTAAGACATAGTTTGTGGTTAACGGTAGTTCCAATTCTTCCGTATCAAACAATTGTTGAAAGGTCGATTGCAACCTTCAAAGAAACTATGTCTTAGAGCTCATAAATAGTCAGATTCAGTAGCAAGTTTCTTATGCAAACTAGCCTTCTGACGGTTCTAGTTTAAATTAGATTCACAAAGGGTAGCCTCTCCTGGGGCAAATTCAAGATAAATTTCAAGAGGCTTCAATTTGTCAAGAATTTCCCTCAACTTGTCCTCCAAGGTCTGAAAGTCGCAGGATGTGCCCTGAAAAAAGTACACGATTACCGTTGTCCGCCCGGGAACGTGGGTCGGCTTCCAAATCAACGCCCGTGTGATAGGCGGTAGAGGACCACAAACCCGGTGCCATAGCGTGGACGGTTTTGGATACTTCGGCCTTAATGCCTTCGAGAGCACTACAAAGGCCAGGGTCGTTCGGCAGTACTGCAGAACGATGACAGAACGCTTTGTCCGGGTTGCGGATTTCAACCTGCATCTTGCTGATGAAATTTTCGATTCCTTTGCTTTGAAAAAGAAGCAAGATTGCCTTTGCAGTGGCGTGCCAGGAGCTAGTGTCCGTGTCGTTGGATGATATTATCAACGCCTCTTCTCCAGCTGGCTCCTCCGGGGCTGGATCTTCCCAGGATGGTCTCTTAGGCCGCCCAAAGCGGTAGCAAAGGCGATCTGCTTGAAATGAGATACTATTTTGGTCGAGTATATCTTGTATAGAGGGCTTCAGGCTTTCGTAGATTTCTATGAGTTTCGGGTGGCTTGTTCTGGCTTGTAGTAGCGGCGGCATAGGGAGCCCATCTGCCACAACGCGAAATTTCTCCTTTGCAGCATCCCACTCGTCGATGATTGGGTATTTTCTTGGGGCTTGAAAGTCTGTTAGTTGAGTGATATAATCAAGAGCTATCTATTGAGTGAATGAACTTACTACTATCGTATCCCGAGACATCCAACGCCTCTACTGGAAGGCCAGCCATTTTAGGTTGGCGTTGGTTATTGGCCTGGTGTCGGAGACGAAGACGGCAAATTAACCCAAGAAAGAGTGGTCTGGAAAGAGAAACGGTATACTAGGTAACTAGTATTGGACCTCTAGAGTCCTTAATATATAGTTAATTCTTCGTAGTGAATATCCAGACTGTAGAATATTCTGGTTTTCAACAACGCCCTTGAATATATAAAGTAAAGCGGGAGCGCCGACTGCTATGCGGAGTCTGACACAGCTACTATCTATCGTATGTCATGATACCGTCATTGACGCTGAGAAGATGAGCGAACTGTAGAGAGTGACTCTTTTGAAGAAAAAAAGAAAGAAGGAAGGAAAGGGGAGGGAGGGTGCTTGTCTCCTTAAATAAACGAATCTCGACCCGAGGGTTGGGTTGATTCACTTTATTGAATATTCGCTGAGAAACAAAGTTCACCAATAAAAAGTGAATGTTCTCTGGCAGCATCAGCGGCGCGAAGATATTCTTAGTTTCTAGCACGACGTTTGTCCGCTTGGGCTATTCTTTTAAGAATCAAAAACTCTGATGCATTCCGTTCTCATTATTCCCCTCGTGGAGGCACGGGTCTCGGCCTCGAAATCAGGCCCAAACAATGACGCTGGCAGTGCTGAGCTCGAGGATAAATCGGAATACCTTCCCTGCAACTTGCAACTGAGAACAAACGAGACTGCTTATGGATGAAAGAAACGCATCCTTCTTGCCTACTTTGTACAATGCAACTACTGCATCGAGTATTAGAAGACAAAGCTATGCTTTCTTCGTGACGACATCGTGCCCGTCGTTTTGATATCTATGTATGACTCTCTCACTGTCTGAGATCAGTTGACGTTGGAACATACTTTCTCTCCTAACACAACACACAACCCAGTGGAGACACGGAGAATAGTATCTCCCTTCGCTGACCGATATAGTTTAGCGTGAATCCTCGAGATAACAGCCAAGAGACTTGGCAGTCCCCAAGGTACGTTACCATACCATACACGTGTGAGCTATTCCGAAAGTGGTTGGACGAGAAAGTGTGGGGGATGAGCTGTTTGTGTTGTTTGTTTTGCCGGTTGATCAGCTGCGACAAGGCCACACGACCAGTTTTGGAGATATCATTTCTGTGGAAGAAGCAGTAGGTAGTCATGTGGGATAGGTATATAGAAGGGTACTCACTCCCTTGCTCAGGGTCTTCGTATCTCTCTCGATATCTCCATCCCTTCCTGAAACCTCTCTGCCAAGAACAAACCCTTATTTTATTTTTTCAGGGGGCGGCCCGCGGGGGATGAGTGTTGCGAAGACTGTCGTGTCAACTGTTAGTGCGGTCCCAAGAGTTGTGAATGATTGGATGGATCTATGATCAGCCACTGACAGCCAGTGTCTGGCCTGAGCAGTGACGTCGTTGATTCGTTGATTCTGTGGTCCCAAAATCGAATCCTCAATAGAAAAGCTTCAGCCTACGCTGCGTCGCTGTCAAAACAAAGCTCCGATTCTTCACTTCTTCCTCGATATTCTCTTTTCGACGTCTCGGAAATTTTTGACCTTCGTAGGTATTTAGTATAAAAGATCTTTTTCTTTATCTTTTCTCCATGCGATAGCCCAAAATCGAAAACCGACAACGCGGCTCCGTTGGGCTCCGACGCGCGAAAATCATGGCGCACTGGTTGCGGATCCTGGCTGTTGCTGCAACCTGTGCGACATCCGTTTCTGCACAGGCGCAAAAACCGCTTGGGGAGGTAGCTGGGCTTGTAGAGTCAGAACCTCAAGGTCATGAGGTTCACATTAACGGCGGGAAGAGCTCTGGCGGTTTACATGGTCGCTTCCTTCACATAACAGGTATGCTGCGCGCGATATTCTCCTTGACCAACAAGGCACTCGGAGGGGTTGTCGATATGCTAACAGTAACTTCTCTTGCCCATAAAAGATATACATCCTGACCAATACTACAAGCCCGGTTCAGCCTCCGATAAGCAGCATAGATGCCATAGTGGCTCCGGCGATCGCACCAGATATCTAGGCGCGGAAGGAGCAAGCTGCGATAGCCCTATCACTCTCGTCAATGAAACATTTAAGTGGATAAACGATAATCTCCGCGATTCAATCGATTTCGTGGTCTGGACGGGGGACTCGGCTCGCCATGACAACGACGAAAACCAACCACGAACGGAAAACGAGATAGTTGAGTTGAACCAGCTTATGGTGGATAGGGTCCTTGAGGTCTTTGAGAAAGATGACTCGGATTCGGCTGGCGATCTTTTGGTTCCGATAGTTCCATCCATCGGAAACAACGATGTTATGCCACACAATATCATGAAGGATGGCCCCAATCGCTGGACAAAGAGGTTAGTGGAGATCTGGCACAAGTTCATCCCGGAGGAGCAGCGCCACACGTTCCTTGAAGGAGGTTGGTTTTTCACCGAAGTAATCCCAGATAAACTGGCAGTCTTCAGCCTAAACACCATGTACTTTTTCGGCAAAAACAGCGCCGTGGACGGGTGTAAACACAAGTCGGAGCCAGGATACAAACACATGGAGTGGTTGCGAATCCAATTACAGCTCATGCGGGAAAAGAAGATGAAGGCGATTCTCATCGGTCACGTACCACCCGCGAGAACGAGCGAGAAGGAAAACTGGGATGAAACCTGCTGGCAGAAATATACCTTGTGGTTGAGGCAATACCGCGATGTCATTGTTGGAAGCACGTTCGGGCACATGAATGTCGACCACTTTATGTTCCAGGATGCTCATGACTTGACGATCGGGAACCTCGATATTGGCCAGGATGAAGACGCAGATAATGATTTCACGATCGAGTCACGTGTAGATTACCTGGGCAGCCTCAGAGCAGCATGGGAAAAATTACCTACTTCCCCCAAAAGTTTTCATTTCCCACCTGTGGATAAGCAAGAAGAGATATCCGCTCTCCAGGATGAATCTGAGGATCCAGAATCCGATGACGATGGGGACTTCCACAGCGAGAAATCCAAAAAGAAGAAAAAACGGCGGAAGTTCTTGAAGAAGATCGACGGTCTTTGGGCGGAGAGATACAGCGTAACTCTAGTATCGCCTAGCGTTATCCCTGCTTACTTCCCTTCCCTTCGAGTCATCGAATATAACATTTCCGGGCTGGAGGACACACCGACATGGGCGCAAGTCGCGTCTGCTTCAAGGCTCTATGACGATGATGATTACAATCAGGACAATAAGGCTCCAGTTGATGATGACGATGCGGATGCCTCCAAGAAGGGGAAGAAGAAAAAGAAGAAGTCCAAATTCAAGGTCCCCAAACCTCCATCAAAAAGCAGTCCTCCCGGACCAGCATACTCAAACCAACCCCTGACCTGGCTCGGATACACCCAATACTACGCGAACCTCACCCGACTAAATGCAGAGATCGATTCAATGAAACACGAGCCCACCAACAGCAACTCCCCACCCTCAAACTGGAGAGAGTTCCTCATGGACAAATACACCGGCAGCAAGAACGGAGATGACGATGGGAAACCGAAGGATTCAATCCCCTTCGAATATGAGGTCGAGTACGACACGCGAACGGATAAGATTTATAAAATGGACGATTTGACTGTCAGGAGTTACTTTGGTCTTGCGTCCACGATGGCTCAGAGTGATTCGAAACACTCGGTCTTAGACTTGTTGGATGTCGAGTCAGATGCCGGAGACTCAGACGATGATACGGTGGAGATCGAGAAGAAGAAGAAAAAGAAGAAGAAGAAGGGGGATAAAGTCTGGAAAACGTTCATGAAAAGAGCGTTTGTGGGATATGAAGATAACGATTGAGATTTCCTTTCCCATTCTATTTTTCTTTTATTTAAACAACTTTGTCTTACCACTCTTTTGGTAATCTTTTGTCTCCTTTCTGTTTTTGATTTATTTCTTGCATATATACCCCCCGACCTGTTCGATTTTCTGGTTATGTCTTTTTAATCTATGTCTTCTCTGACTTGACCCTTCCTTTCATTATTTCTTGGTTATCAATCTATTGCATCTAAATCCTAGGTTCATAGATATGAGTTAACACGTAAGGAATACTGCTACTTTTCTTTCTCGTGTTTTCACCTAATATACACGCACATCTATAAACATATTTCGAGCGAATGGGTCCTAAGTTCCTGTTCCTTCCTCTTTCCCCCTTCAGCAAACATTGGAGCTACGGATCGGGCGTTCTAGAGCTGAATAATTTGTTTGTTGTCTTCCAGTTCTTTGTTCCCTATTTGTATGTGTTTCTCTTGTAGCTGCGGGCTGGCATGTAATAAACATGGAAGAGAATTAGAACGAAGAGGCGCGGAGACATCAAACTTCCGTAGCTTGCTTACCGGGATAATTGATACCGCTTTAGAAACAAATTCTTGTTTGCCTTGCTCTCCTATCTTGTTGAATAGGAATCCTATCTTCCATGGAAACTCTTTATTGCTTGTTAGTTTAGCTTGATAAAGAACAGAAGGGACATACTGACAGTCAGCAATCTTCCTTTTCTGGATATATGACATATTCCTGCGGCTATATGCATGGACAAACTCTGTAGATTTGGGGGGACAAACCTCTGAAAGCGGAATAATGATATCCAGCCAGTAGATCCTCAGATATACATGTACCTACCGCATCTCCGGTACTGTGGGGGATGATTCACCGGGGGAATAATGAAACCGAACAATCCCCATCCCGCGTCTCTCGGCAAAACGCACAACCATCACCTTAAAGCATGACCCACCTCCAACCTTCCGGACCTGTCTATTCCCCATATCCTCACCAACCTGACCGCCGAGCACTAGCAGCGCCGAGAACGCCGAGCACAATATTGTGAATTACCCCATGGATTGAATCGCCGACAGTGAAGGAACGACGCCGCCCACCCTCAGAGGGTATAAATATCTCTTCAACACCCCCTTCTTTCCCTCTTTCTTTCATCTTCCTTTCCTCATCTTCCTCATCCTCCTACCTCCCCGCGGTGTGGTCCTCTCCGTATTGATGAGGTCTATATATACACGCAAATATATATAACATGGCTCCCCTTTATGAAATCCCCGAGAGCTCGTCAAGCGCAACATGTCTCCGGGCGTTTTTAAGCCCTCTATATACTTAATCGATTGGTCGATTCACAGAATACTCTAGAGACTCTGTGCGCCTGCGCCCAAAGTCTTCGGTCAGATTTACGTACCCGGACATCGTGAAGAGCTTCGCGACTATGTTACACTTCCGGACTACCAAGGATTATCAACAAAGACGGAGTCGAATGTGCGCTCGGAAAGAGCGCCTGTCGAACCGCATATGATCTACCTACCACTATTCAAGGTCAACAGAGATACGGACATGCGTGAGGCGGCTACGGCGATGGAGGACCCGAACAAAGACCCGATATTAATGTTGGGGCGTGGCCAGCGGGTGAGTCAATACTTCCTTTCCTTGATTCCCTTCCTTTATTCACTTCGTTCCTCCTTTCCCTTTTGTTTCATTTCCTGTCGAGGCACGGGCTAACGCCGTAAGCATCCTTGAAGGCCAGCAAAGAGAATCCATCGTTAGCCGGGGCTGTTCTCCAGAAGACTACCCTGGTGTCGGGTCACCCTATACTTCCATGGCGTTTAACCTACGCCTAATCGCGGACGCCGACACCATACGGCGGCATTGCCATGTCTAGATATCTTCCAAAGACTTTAACTCGATCGTTCTCAAACTCTCGAGCTTCCAAGGAGAAGGTCAAGAGCGGGCGTGTCTTCCTGCCCGTATATTTTTGGAGGAGAGAACTGAGAAAGGAACAAAAAAAGGGAATAACAATCTCAAAGCACCTTTGAGATTGCTATTTCCTACCCGACAAAGGTAAGTAAAAAATAGCTGTTCCTTCACCGCCTCATTGTTTCCCTAAACCCTCGTTCTCTTATCCATTGTTCTCCTTGTCCTGCCCCCCTCGACTATCACAGTTTTCTGTTTTTTGTCCCCTTCCCCCCCCATGCACCCGTTTATCTCAATTCACTCATTCGTCCTGGAACGATCCCTTTCGAAATGAAAGTGATATCCGCCGGGTTCGCTTCTGGTGGAAGTGAAGACCATGGATAACATAATTCACTCTTAAGCGGGATTGATATTTAAAGAGGCAGACCCCATACTTCTACCTTCTCTCCAACATCAATCCACTTCTCATCCACACAGTCGCACTTATTCCAAGACCTTAGCAATAGGTTATCAGAGAAGCACTTACCTGATTATCACTGACATCCACATTCCTATTTTCAAGAACCCTCTCCCTTCCACTCTTCGATACCGTTCGGTTCCCCATACATATCCGAGGGACATATTCGGCATAGCATCTGAGAGTTTCTATAAACCCGGGTAAATAGTCGGAACAAACAATGAACCAACAGGATCAGGATGAACCACAAGGACCTCGGGCGAGACGTAAGTAGCCATCCCTGTCCCCACAACCTCATTTAAAATAAACCTTCGAGCCATAGGCTAACATCATCTTGTTCGACAGCTGGAGGTCCGTGGACAGAAGAAGAGGAGATGTGGTTGGTTATACATCTCATGTATGGCGTGGAAACCGCTTGGCTGGCGCAGAATCTTCCCGGAGGAGGAAACCGCACGAATAATGCCATTCAAGGCCACTTGAGCAACATGCGGCTTGGGGGGAACTTGCCAAAGAGGTGGACCATCCGGGCCGACGAAAACGATCGTCGACCTTGGACCATGGAGGAGGATATAGAGATCATGCGATGGAATGCAAACGACCGAATAAACATCGATGTTAAGGTGTTCATGGAGATGGACCGATCGGGGACGGCCGTGTTTAAGCGCGCCAAATTCCTAATGCAGGACAGTGGCCTCGATTGGGCTTGTAGGAATATCGAGCTACGGCAGAGACGAGCCTTGCTTGAGAGTGACAGCGCTGGGGATACAAGCGCCGCTGAAACAGCCGCCGAGGAACAGGCCACCGAGGACATCCGCCAAGCGATATTGCAATCATTGTCTTCTCGACCCCCCATGCTGCAATGAGTACCCCGACATAGTAACAGAGAACCTCCGCGGGGAGCTGTGTCTTAGGCATCGACGAACATAAACAATCGAAACCCGCAGTGATTGCAATATATATAACGGTGGCCATGGCGAGCTGCATGAACAATGGAACCGGGTACGGGTCTGAAAGGCGGGACATCGATAGGGTAGCGACCAGGGGGCCTAGGACGGAGGAAAGAAGAATGAGCGCCAAACAGCGTCGGCGATTGAGGGAGTTTGGGACCGGGTTTGAAATCGTTGATGATGAGTGGAGTTTAGGGCTCGCATGGTGGTTTGGCAAGGCGAGGGATGTTACAGATGAGGCAAACAGCAAACAACAGAAAATTGTAAGCTGCCCTACTTCGTCGGAAATTGGCAAATTCGGATAAAGGCTTTGGGTTTCTGGATTCGCCATAGTTCTTCCAATGGTTTTGTTTGCGAGACAATGTAGGATGCCATGTCCGTTGCATTAATGCCTAAACTGCGAGAGAGGTTACCGTCGTCTTGATGAAAGGATTCCCTGGAATATAGAGTAAAGAAATCAATATAAATATCAATCATTTATATTCTAATCCGCACCATTGCCCAGTCCTCATTAATTAGCAACTCAGCTGGTCCTGCTCCCAAAGTTCGTGAGACGTCTTTTTTAACCATTCCCTTAGAACACTCTCGTTTGCAGCTCGACTGCATAACTTATCGCTCTTTTGATCTGCTCCTCAATACCCGTTTCGAGTCTCATATACTGCGTGCGCGACCGCTCTCGAAGCGAAATTCGAGTCCCCTCGTTACCCAGTCTCTTAATGCTTCAACGGGACCTCATTACCACTCATTAGTATAAACCCCCAAACCCGAGCAGAAATAGACATGCTGAGACCATAATAGATAACTTGCAACCATCGCCATGTGCCGATACTATCGTCATATTTGGAGGTGCGGGCACGTCCGAATTGTGTTTGCGAAATACTGCCCGCGAGCAGGACTTGTCCAGACCGTCTGCGGAAAGAGAGATATATGGCAAAGTGTCAACGTCGATGAGGCGTGCGTGGATTGCTATGAACCGTCGCCGGAGGAACGTCCCCTATTTCCGCCACAGAAAAACGTCAAGTAGTTTTTCCCCTTGGAACGCTGAAACTGCACTCCGGTGCTTGATATGAGGACGAAGACGCGGCTTTTGGCTCGCAATGAGAGCAATGGTTTGCAAAAAGAAGGAGGAAAGGGAAATTAGGAATCAATAGGTAGAAAAGAAGATATGATTTGGGGCGACAAAAGATTTTAAGAGCGAAGAATAATTAGATATTGGGTGTGAAATGCCATGTAGGGTTACTACATTTTTCTTTCGTACAGATGGGTTTGGGTTGATGGGCAAGAAAAAACACATCCTTTGCCTTTGAAGTAGGTTATAATAGAAGATAATTCTGGGGGAAATGAGTTAAGAATTCAAACATTCGCGAAAAGATAGACATGGATCCATGCTGTCTCGGTTCGACGAATGATGTTTCCAGCGGAGAATAAACCGTTGACGTTTAAAGTAAAATGGTCCTGCAAGAGAAAGCAGCAATACAATGCAGAAAAAGGGAGAAAGGCTGGAGGCCCAAAACCAGTCGAGACTACGGTATGAGCACGAATAACGGTTGAAGAGCGAGAGCGCATGTCTGCTTCTTGCACCCTGCTTTCCATGTTTGCAGCGAATCCTTTGGGGTGCATTGTTTCAGAACTGCATTGCGTCGCAGGACCGCGATTGTTGAGACATATCGTGGCCGCAACCACGAAAGAGAAAGAAAAAACCGAACTCAGGAAACTCGACATATGCAATGCGGCATCGTCCACCATTCTATGTGGAACGAAGAGAAGCACCAATGCAGCTTGGCGGGTCTCGACTTTCTCAGGTCTCAAGAGCCGAATGAGATGGGTTTGAGTGAGAGAGGAGCGAAAACCTGGGGTTCCTTTTTTTCTCCTTTTTTTCTCTTTTCACCGCTCTTCTTCGTGCATTGCATGGATGGGACGATGCTGAACGGGGGTTTCTGTCGTGAGAACTGGGTACTGTCTTGTTCTCTTTTGTGTCGGACGGGACCGAGTTTACTTGGAATTTCAGTCACAGTCAAAAGAGGGAAATGGTTCGCATTAATTATTGTAGAATGTGACTATAAGTGTTCCCTTCGAAGTAAAGATAGTGAGGACGGTGAGGTGGTGTTTCTTGCTGCTGGTGATGGTGATGTGATGTTGGGAAGAAAGAGCCATGAGTAATCTTACCTGTAATGCACTTTCATGGTTGCTGGTGCTGAATAGGCCTGATTTGAGAATGGTGTGACAATACGATTACATCACTGAAAGACGGACTCTGAAGGCAGGTGACTACAGGTTGAGATCACATCGTCACCGTCTTCTTCCTTCTTTCTGTTCTCTTCTTTCTCAACATCAACACATGTTTCATGTCTCTCTCAGCGTACACTTTTCGTGAGCAACCCTTCGCTTCATCCCTCAAGAAAGAGGAGAGAAGGACATCCTGGGAATGTGAGTGAGGGGATTTCGAGGATGAGCCACAGCCCGTCCACAACAGAAAATTGGAACCCAGATTCCTGGCGGTGCCACGCTGGCACAATCCTTGCTTGTTTGCGAGGTTCCAACCAGACACGAAGTACTCCATAGCGGGATAAGCGTTATCATGATTGGGTTCGATCCAGTTGTCGAAGATTTTGGTAAAGAAATGATGAATTTGATGCTGTGCTACGTCTGTCAATTCTGCGTATTGTGATAGTTCTGTATCCATTTTTTGCCATGACACTGATCTTTGGCTCGCGATCGCACGATGGTTATCGTTCCTCTTTATCTTTTTATCGCTGTGACCTTCGATTCTGCCAGACTTTCGGTGAGTGAATCGACGGTTCACATCCGGGGCGGTGGAGAAGATTGAAGAACGGTTCGCCGTATCCCCTGTGATACCCATGACTTTCGTGAAAAACCAACAGAAAGATGGGTCACAATTGGACCATCTTATCATCTTTGGGGATTGGGATGAAAAGAAGAGCCCAAACCGGCCCTGTCTGGCGGTTCCAGGGGCCAGGAAACACCCCCGGACGAGAAATTCGAAATGAACAGCTCTGGGTTTGACACGTAACTTATGCATCTTGCCTGCAGGACCAGCTCATCGAGACGGATGCTTGGGTTTGTTTGTGCGTGTGGCCACCGCCTTCATCGACGCCTCATCAACTGCCACTGCTAAAATTCTCTCTGACGACGCAAAGAATAGGGGATCTCGCCCAGCTTCCAAAAAGAAAAGGGGAGAGGAGAGTCAAAGAGAGCAAAATTTACGCGACTTTCGTTCAATGCCTTTGCTTTCGGCCTAATATTATTGATGCCTTGTTCAATGTGCCAAAACAATTTTTCTCTGAGCCTTTCTCTTCCTTGCGTCACTTGGGCTCTACCCGTGCAGGGTTTAACGTTGGTTTGAACGCTAATCCACTCTGCTAATTCTCGTGCGTTGTTCGTCCACGTCTAGTACGAGGAACTTATTTCACCCTGCCGTTATCACCTTCAAATTCTTTCAAACATTAACAATTTGTATTTTCCCCCTTCAATGGCATCGACGGCGTGTCAAGTATTGCTCTGACTAGCTCTTTCAGTTGATCCTACCGTGGATTGATTGATTGCGCTCGTCTGAACGCGGATTTTTCTGTCGGTTAGTCAGTTTCGCTCTGACAGCTACCGCCTATATACGCGATTTTTTTCCACCAGCAATTGCACACGATGAATCGCGAACCCGTCGGACTGTATAGCTACGACTTCTTCTCTGCCCGAATTGTTATCAGTCCCTACCTCGTCCACCAATTGTCCGATCCGCTGGTGGTCTGAACCACGCGACAAATTAAGGGACTCTCGAAAAGTTGCTTGAATGAAAGCTATTGTTTGAGGTATGCCATTCCATTGCCTTTCCCAAATCAAGGAGAAGAGTAATTATGGCTGTGACAATTAACTGGAAGCTGATGAACGAGTAGAAACCCGACTTTTTATCTTCCAGCTCGTTTTATGCCATGTACATTATCCCGTCGACTTCCCTCAACCGAATGTAAAACAATATCCCGTTCCAACATCCCCGATAAAAATCGTGTACGAGCCTCAAGTCTTCTATCCGATTTATCGACCATTCGACACGAACCTCTATAAATTCCTTGTTATTATTTTGGTGTTCTTTTTTAGCAAACACTTCAACGGCGTTAAACGGCGAGTCGAGACCAGCGATTCCTTAGCGCCTTATTTCTTTCTAAACCGCATCCGGTCCGACGTTTGATATACATATCCATACCAAGTCTAGGAACCCGTCGCATCTGCTGTTTTTGTCTGTTTTTGAAACCGTCGAATCTAGGCGAAAAGTCGTCCACTGAGCGAGGTTTGGCTGCTGGAAGCGCCGAGGATTTGAAACCACGATATACCCTGCATAACATCGAATTTCGCGCGCGCTGAATGAACCTTGGGTCGGGGATTGGTATACAAGGAGTAATAATAATAGACCTTGAGTTGTCGCATCAATTGCCTATCCATTCAGGTACGCTCAGCAATTGTTTGTTCTTGCGCTGCGAGTTCATACCCTTATACCCCAAGCACATCCAGAGTTTTTGATTAAGATGTGACAGCGTTGAAGTATTATCTCAGTTTTTGGAGCGTTGTTACTGCTTTTTGCCCTTATTTATTACGTGCTTGTTTCCCACGACCTTTTTTTATGCTAGAAGAGCCATCTCCGCCTCCCACGCTTCCTCCTGATTTCAGCCCTTGCACACGCATCTTGCAACCATGGAAAAGAACGATATTGATGCCCTTGGGGTGTCAATTCGTTTCAACGCACGGGCGGCCCAGCTAACTAGCGCTTCCCTTGAATGGCAGGACGTGGACGACCCCCCTCCGTTTGGAATTTGGATGGCCTCTTCCGAGGTTGACCAGAAGTTTTTGGGCCACTTCGCTGCGGGCACCAGCCATGAGAACCCTTTCCTCTCCGGAATGTTATACAAACTCCTTGGTCTATCGGTTATTCTCTCCAAGAAGCTCTTGCGAGCCCGCAAACTTCGCCGGCTCGACCCTACTCGCGAAACCAAGTCTTTACAGTTGTATCACCACATCATTTGGTTATCCCGAGAAGGTCTTGTGATCACCGAGCAGTATGTACTGCCCATGGTTGCGGACTATGTCGAGCTGAAAGTGTTGGCGTACAAACTGCGAGCGTCGTTTTATCATATATTCGTCCTTTTCCACAACCAACCGAGCATTCGGCAAACAGGAATTCATAACCTTCCTAGCTCCACCTCCCAGATGAGCCTTCCCAACGGCGCAAAGAGCTCAAAGTCAACGCCTTCTGTTAACCGTGACTCACTCACTGCATCACCCCCCCCTGCTGTGACTCCTGAAGGCGGCCCTGTCGGCGGTGGGTCTCACCTACTTCCGCCAGGCCTTGGTCCCGCCCAGCCGAATAAATCGACGTCTTCATTTCTTCTTCCTTCCCAAGACTATATCCCCACCGCATCTAGCTGCTTCAATAACGCCGCTATGCTTGCCGAACGACTCCTCCCAGGCTCCCACCCGATCAGGCTCTCCGTTAAGCTCGAATACGCCGCCTTTATCTATGATTGCCAGCACGACTTCGACTCCTGTCGCCGCCTAGCTAAGCAGGCAATCGCAGATGTGTATAACGCACAGGAAGGTATGGACGACGAGAGCTTCGAAGACGCTGCTGAATTGGTTGGTATTCTGGGAAAGATGATCAAGAGAGGGAATAAGACTAGTAGCGGCGGAGGTAGCAGTACGCCGGGAGATGCGAGGTCAAGAAGCGAAGGAAGCAGAGGGACACCGACTCGAGGGATTCTCGAATCGGGCGGAGCCGTTCAGTCTCATCCCCACCAACCACAACCCTCGCCGCAGCAGTATCATCAACACAAACGACAGCAACAGCCACGGACACCTGTGGAAAAGGGACCGGCACCGAACCCGAGGAATCCTGTCACGGGAAGCGGTAACGTTCCCGGAGTGGTTGTGACGGGCTCAATTTGACCGGGTCCAACGGTAACGTTGAAATGAGACACAGATCATATGACTGAAAATGGTGGGTTAGAGGTGGCGTTTTCTTCTTTTTATATATCCTTCTATTTACCTCTGTTTATTTACCACCTGTATATACCGGGACGGCTGCTATGTTTTGATATCCTTTCCATATACCTGTGGTTTACGTTTTTTTTTTTTTTTGAGGCGCGACTTTTGTGCCTTTTTATTTTGCGATGTAACAAATAAGTTATCTTTTCCGTTATCTTCTTCTCCTGCTATTAGTTGTTTCAGATATCCTTTTCATGCGGCGATCTTCTCATTACTGGGGAAAAAGATGCAATCCAAAATGATTTCGTGTTTTTACCAACCAGTTGGGATTATCCTTGAAAAGATGTTAATCAGGTGATATATTTGCTGTTCTCTTAAGACACGCTTCAGTCAAGTACAACCGCCTCCTACCATTATAATCCCCCAGATAAATACCAATGGTCTCCTTTTCGAAGGTATCTGCTTCTCCCCCTTTCTTCCGCCACAACCAAAGCTGTCCCTGTCGGAAGAGATATTTATATACATCACATGACCCTTTCGGCCCGTCCCTTTTCCACCCCCTGTTTTGCCAAGGAACAAGGTCCAAGCTCAAATACGTCATGTCACGTCATGTCACGTCATGAAACATCATGAAACACTAAAAAACCACAAAAAGCTGTGTTTTTTTTTCTTCACGTTACCCGCCCACCAAGAAACAGTATCCATTGGATATATGTTGCAGTGGCATCGACCTTTTTTCTCCCCCTTCGCTCTCGCTCATTGCACAGTGTTTAACGCTGCATGTTTACCCTTTTCGACCTCTCAACTCTCACACAGCTTCCGTTCAAAATAAACAAACCTGACAATTGCTGTGGGGAGAGGAGAGAGGGGGGATACCAACAAGTGATTTTTTCGACGAACTATTGTTTGAAGGCTATTTCCTTCCCATCTCAATGACATCAAGACTTATCTATTCGTCAAAATTCTATATGGCTCTCGACACCATGACATCTGGTAGCTGGATATAATACGTCTTCTCTCGAACAACGATCCAACAATCGCCGACCACGTTCGCTTCGCCAGCCTCGTCCATCCACTCGCCGAATCTGGAGCTGTTGGTTTCGGGTTCACCTCTCGGAGAGTGGTTACACAATGCGGCTGGGACTTGATAAGCGTGATTCTCTTTGGCTGTTCACTGCTATTGCTGCCGCCGTTGTCATATCCCTAGTTGTTTTCGTGCAATCTATCCCTCTCGTTAGTCAAGTTTGGGATGCTGTTGACGGTTGCTCATATCATGGCGGCGGAGGAGTGTTGGATTGTTTTAAGGAAGAGCTGCCTCGTGAGTTATTTTATTATTGTCTTGAGAAGGTTTCGAAGGGCATTGAGCTGACTTCTTCGAAGATTTGGAAACCTGTGTAGCTTCAAATACGCCCTCGTCGTCACTTCATACTCGCACATGCTCAGACCCCAAATCCGCCTACAACAAAGCCAGCGTTGCGAATCGTATCTTTTCAAACGTCGAATTTCATTTCATCGCTAGAGCTGTACAAGGGGCAATACGTAACCTCTCCAGTTTGAGAATATGGAAGGCTGGCTTTGGAAGAAGCCAGGGCAGCCAGGGAAATTTCATACACACCCAGTCACCAATCGTGGCACATAATCATAATTCTAATATTAATAAAGATGACAATGGATATCACCGGCGAGGAACGTCGCAGATATCTGCTGCGATGATGGCTTTTCTAACCACTTTACCTGTCGCTTCGTCTCGTCGAATATACGCTATGTCCGATACTGCACTCCAGACCTTCTCGAACCAAACGGATTTTTTCTTTGGCTCGCTCCTCTCCACGCCACCAGCGCAGAGCACTGGCTGTCCCAACCCGGCGGCAATATTGTCTTCTCGAAAGGGAACACGGGCTTCAACGAACTTGGAAAAGACCGACCTGGGTGCTAATATCCGGAGAATTACATCTAAAGTTGCGTCTCTTTCGCAATCTCTGATGGGTAATCACCTCCCTTTCAAAACTGTATACCACACCCACCACGACACCGAAAAATCCTCAAAAAGAAAGCGAAGAAAACCCTCTCCCGTCAACCAAAACTCAACCAACGCCAGAACCGCAAACCCGCCATTCCAGAGTCATGCTCATACGACCACCACCGCCCTCAAGAACGTCTTTGATATACAAACCACCAAATCCCCATCAGAAGAACCCCAGGCCGGTAGTACGCTGTATAAGTACCAGCAACAAAGTGACTTCGCTCACGTACCAGTTACTTCCGGTAGGAAAGAACTGCGCGGGAGTTGTTTGGGACTGATTATTGGACTGGTTGCTTGTATTATGTGGTTTTGAAAACTACGTGTACGTCGGCTTCCTAACGCATCCAAAGGCCTGTGGTGCTTCAAAACACTTGCTTCTATCTACTTTTATTGGGAGCATTGAAAGGATATCCCATGATCTGATTGGTTGTTGTTTATTTACTGCCGTCCCACCTTTCACCTTTTCTTCTTTCTTTTTTTTGGATTCCTTCTTGCGTCCTCACCTGTCTCATTTTCACCTCTACATAAGCATATTCCTAGCGATTTGGAAAGGAAAGGCGTTTCGTGCGTTTTCTTGGAGTACTTTTAACTTGTCCCAAGTTTGGGGGGACAATTGCTGTGATATTACCGGATTTCTACGAGTGTAAAGTGGTCTGATTCTTCTACTTTATCTGATACCTCTTTTGTTTCGTGTTCTTGGTTCGGTGCGATATGATATATATGGGAGTAATCGATCTCCCGAGGTATAATGTTTTCTGGACGGGGAACTATCTCCTAATGAAATAGAATAGGAATTTAAAAAATCATAAAATCACTTTCAATTCCCCTGAAGAGATTTTCCCTGTTGGGAATTCCATACTTTCCTCTATTTCAAAAGACTACTATTAAAATTCAACATGGTTGTGTGATCTGATTATTCATGGGTATGTATGGTTTGGGAGTTCTGTAAATAGCACAATCCTTTACGATGAGAATACATGGCCTAACGACACCTTTGCCCTGAAATAACAAGCGTCTATCTGTGCCCGTGGGCGCGGGCACGAGTATGACATGCTTACACAAGAAGTGGGTATAATGAACAAGAGACAAAGCACCCGAAAGTTATGATAATGAAAAAAGGTATGAGGATAGAAGCGGAGTCCAGAAAAGGAAAAAAGGGAAAAAGATCAATCTTCCAAATCAGCAGGGAGGCTCTCCAAAAAGGCCTGAATCTGGCAATTGGAGAGCTGCTGGGGATGACTTCTCCCATCGTTGCCGTTTGCCTCCCCATCGCTAACGCCTCCACCAGTAACACCCACCATTATATTCAACGCGGAGAGACATTTTTTTACCAAATTACTATATCCTATATAGCTTTCCAAAAGTTTCACACCTAGCTGCCAGCCCTCTTCGATGAATTCCTGTGATAACTCGGTGCGGATAAGTGAGCATGTACGAGATGCTATTATTGTGGCTGAACATGCGTATATATAGCCGACGTTATCCCACCAGGGAGGCAAAAGCTCAGGTTCGTCTTTCTTTGAATGCTTATAGTCACGGTGGTGGTCGAGGATGTCGAGGATTTCCCGAGCGAGGACAACGCATCTTAGGGCCGAATCACGAATGATGTTGACAGAAAGGGGCGTGTCGGTGGTGTACCTATTTCTGATCCGATTATTCGAATGATCAATTGAAGATGAGAAAAACGAATCACCGCTCGAGGTAACAACGATGGATAGAAATGGACGCCGGAGTACTAGGTGGGTATGAAGGTAGTGAATCTGGAGTATATTGTGGTGGCGTAGTACGATAGGGTTCTCGAGCGCTGGGTGGGTGTTTCCGGGCTGAAGGAAGGAAGGGAGGGATTCTTTCCAGTCAGAAAGAAATCTGTCGAGATTGAGCAACGGCTCGAGGCCGATCGCCTTCAGTTTCCCGCCAGAGAGACCAACTCCCATTGAGCGAAGTTCATCATGGAAGACAGTTATTTCTTCAAATTTGCCATACAATTTGGCTAGGCCGTTGAAGAATTCGATGATGGATGGTTTCTCGGTAACGGATGACTGCTCTCCACTCACTTCTAAGTCGATATATTCGCTCTCAAGAGGAGTGGGGAAGGGGACGAGTGGAGAGGAGGTCACTGTGGACAATCCCTTGGCCATTGCAATTGTTCTTCTCTCGACGATTAGTAAATATAATGAAAGGCTCATTACGTTTTCCTGATTAAAGGCTGGATAAAGAGGCCAAGGAGATTGTAAATACCTTTGTATAACAACGCAACTGTGCCATACTTTCCGAACCAGCTCCCTATCCTCTCTGTTTTTCAGTGTTTGACTCCCTGAGGTCAAATGTAAACCTAGAGATTGGGCGATACTAATAGCCAATCCAATCCTGCTCCACGCTGGGTCGAGCAGGCCTGTGGCGTATAAATACCTGCTGGAGAGGAGATATACCTGCACATGACTTATAGTCTCATCATAGGAGATTCTTGAATTCATAGTTTTCTGGGCCCGGTGATAGAAAACTGAGGCGTCATCCCTGCGTGGCTTTCCTAAAATGAAATACCCAAGAGCAAATACCATGTTTAGCATACTGTAGAAAATGTCCGGATCTCCAGGGAAAGGTCTGCGCTCCCAAAAGTTTTCGTACATTGATTGAAAACTGCGAATGTCAAAGATCGGTAGATTCACATTTTCCCACTTTAAATATGACTGGACTAGTTGGTCCGCTAGTTCTCGTGGCGGAAGATGGGGACTTGAAGACTGCGGTTCCGCGGCGTTTGAGGCTGAAATACGCCTGCCGCTGTATGATCCTTTTCTATTTTCCGGGTCGGTTCGGTATTTTAAAACCGATTTAGACGAGTCTGTTCTCACGGAGATAAACTGTTCAAGTTTTGTAAGGAACTCTTTGGAGGTTTTGGTATCTGCGTCCCCCACACCGCGGTTGTGCTTTCGGACTGTTGCTGTAGGTTGGACATGGTCCGGGGAATGGCCGCCGCTAGATTGCGTAGTGCTATATGACCTCCGATTTCCGGTAGATCCTATAGTTTGAGCAGGCTGGGATGATCCACGGCTACGACCATAAGATATAGGAATCTGTTCGGATTCCAGTGTTGGCGAATCATGGGTTGTAGGATTGATAGCGGCCGTAGCCGCTGCTAGTGCGGCCGAACTATCATCCGTGGAGTTATCATCTGTAAAACTATCATCCGTAGCACTATCATCCGTAGTCCGAGTAGATGATCCAGTGGCTATGGACATATGAGTGCGATCTTTGGACGTCGCATGAACCGTGCTAGGCGGGAGCCTGGCTGGAGAAGACAATCGAGGCTTCTTGCGGCGATTGTTGTCAATAACGGTTCCTGGGAAAGACGATGGCGGCCTCTGCGACACTCGAGAAAGACCACTCTCGCCAATTTTCGGTTGAACCTCTGCTTGCCTACATAAAATTAGCTGCCTTTCTAGATCGTATGGGTTGCATTCAAAAAATACAGGGTTTCGGAGGTCACATTATATGAACAAGTCTGACCAATCCCTCGCTTTGAACAGCTCCCGCAGACTATTCAACTACCAGTGTTAGTCCCGATCCTCAAATAAAATGCGACATTATTCAGTTTGGTGGAGGCGGGGGTTCAGGTATGGGTTAGGAGAAGAGAAGTGAAAGTAGAAAACGTGAAACCAACCTGGTCCTATTCTATCACATTTCACTTTTTTCTGCCGACACGTTAAGCAAGCTGCTTGGACTTCGATTCCCGGTGCCGGCTTCTGGAAAGCTAACTTCGGGGTGTCTGACTTCCCGGAAGCCGGCTTTTGGGAAGCCGAATTCTGGAGGGAGGGGGAGTAAACACAGGGCTGATTCAAATCACTTTTAAAACACGGCCCGCAGACTAATTCATTGATTTAATTGTTATATACCAATAATTTTATGCCCCAGGAAGGGATGTGTTAAAGCATATGACTTCGACAATTTCATAACTTACTTGGTTGGAGGCTATCGCATCTGCGTTTGCGTGCACGGCAGCGAAGACAGGCAACCTTCTTAACCGGTGGCTTACTGCCATCCGTATTTGGCAAGAGATTATAGTTATTTAGTTGCAAGATGTCAAGGGTGTCCATCAGTGACATTTCTTCATCTGTCGACTCTGGGGGTTTGTGAATGGAAAAGGGATGTGAGATACACGTCGCGTCATGTTGAGGAAGGAATAGAGTTTCAGGTTTTTTGGCTTCAATCTTATCTTATCTCGTGTTTTCCTAATCAGATTAATAAGCATCTTTAAACCACGACCCTCTCAACTGGGGGGGTCCGGTCTCCGACCGGTCCCGGGGGGCCCTAGATCACGTGCGAGAAGGAGAATTGAATGAAATGAAAATCAATCTCGTGGGCAGCGTGGTTGATTTCACTAGCATCTAGGGTTGGTTTCAGCAGCTGCTAGGTTCAATGGAATTGAACCAACCTAGCTGGCAGCGCGGTTGATTATACTAGCACCTAGGATTGATTGAATTCAAGCAACCTAGCTGGCATTCAAATCGGAATGGAATAGGAATAGGGATACAGAGAGGATCGGGGTCAAATTGAAATAGGAATATGGAATGGATGAGGGTCAGATTGGAATGGGAATGGAAGGTGGATTGGAATGGAATAGGGAATGGAATAGGGGTTGGATTAGGGTCAGATTGGAACAGGGATAGGGGTTGGATTGGGGTCAAATAGGGAATAACTATTTCTGCCGGCAGAATTACATAAGACCTGACCAATGAAGTTTTGACACCGCCTTTTTAAGGCGGTCTAGGGCAAAAAGAGCAAAAGCTAAGACTCTGATTGGCTAATAGTGTGATCTTGGCAAAAGTTGACCCGCTCTTGTTCATTTTTCTATGCTAACGCTTAAAACCCTATATATCCCACCGGATTTGCTCGGTCTCGGTGTGATTAGGGCACGCGTCCAGCTCCAAGGTCTTCCATCTTCGTATCTCGCCGGTTTTATTCTGATGGATCTCTCTAGGAATTTCCCCAATCTCCTTTTTTTTTTTTTATGTGGCTATTTTTCGTCCGCGCATTGTCTTATGCTAAAACTTAATTTAGCGTCTGGACTGCGCCGTATCTATCGGATGTTTGATTGACAAGTTGTTCTTCGGGATATCTAACCCTCTTTTCTACAGATTCATGAAAGACATACCTACTGGTTTTCCAAGAGAGCAGATAATAGTTTAAAAGTATTGCATCCGCAGATGGCATGAGCTGCGATAGTGAATTTGCAAATCGGTTGTTATCTGAAGATTTGGTGAGTTCTCTCGAACCTTGATTCAAGATATCTGTTTTGATAGGGGATTTCCTGCTAAATAAGGGAGGAGATCATCAGGAATAGCGTTGATATTCCCGCATTCGCTGTTCTCGCTGTATATGGATTCGAGGGCCTATGTTTTGGCGCTAATAGCTTTCCAAGTAGGTATGCGGTAAGTTATGAATAACTCGAGAAATTTTCTTTGAAGTTTATTAAAGGCAGTTACGTCTTATTCTGCCTGCAGCGGTTGATGCGCGATTGGGTATGAATTCAGAAACCTTTCTTTATCTCTGTATTTGGCGGGCATGGGCCATTTCTCTCTCTCTGTTCTGATGTTTATTATTTCGCCCGAAGTTCACATTCAGGAAAACTTCTATAATGTGAAATTTGAAAGGAGTCCTTCACGAAGGGCTTCCGGCCCTTTGTGTTTTCTTTTCTCCCTTTTACCTTTTTTTCCTTTTATTATTCTTGCATTAAATGGCTATCTGAACGCGGAATGGACTGAATAAAGGCCTGACTGCTGATGAGTTTCTTTCAGAGGATTCATAACTGTTAGATAAGCCTACCCAGAAAGATCTACTATATAAAGGTTGCTCTGACACCCTCTCAGGTTTATCACAAAACCACAAACACTTTAGTTTCAAATACCGAAGGACAGGCACTTCTTGGATTAATCTCAATCTATCCCCAACTACCAGCAGTCCTCTGCAAGAAAGGTGTCGAACCGCGACGATGATTGCAATCGTTCGAGGCTTCAAAATGACTCGTGCGAAACTGAATGACTTTCTCCTGGCCAAGGAAAGCCTTTACTTATTATCTTATTTTATCCGAAAGACAGATCACGATAGAATTTCGAAGGCGTTTACCGAGCTCAGCCCAGATCTGGACTGCGAATTTTTTGTCTTCCTTCCTCATATAAAGGAAGGAACGACGTCAGACCACGTTTTTGTCTGCTGCAACTGGACGAATGTCTTGGAATTCGCCAAGTTAGACGAGGATATTTTTCAAGATCCTGTATCATCTCATTTTGAGAAACTACGGGATGCGCTTCAACCTGATGAGCCGGTTGCGAAATACCTGGTACAGAACATTGAGATGGCGTGGGAGGAATATGTAAATCCTCCGGTATGATAGTTTCTAAATATTGTGCGATCAACCCAGTTTGAGCAGTTTGACTAACTTAAGTGTAGATTGATATTATATCAAGACCGGAGCCAGGGCGGCTGTCATGAGGGATCCAGGGTTCTGCTGGTAATGAAAGGATCATCCGTCGCCGGTGGCTTTCTACATAGACGTGCGTGTCAGCATAGTATCTATATCTCTCCTATTTGCGTGATGCTATATTTCTCTCGCATCACCACTCGCTTCTTTCGAAGGTTGACCCGCCTAGAACGGAGCATGCGAAAAGATGCTGCGCGTGTCTCAGCATGTTTCTCAAATTGAAATTGTCAAGTTCTTTGAATAGATACTTTCACGATCATTCGAACCTCTGGATGATAGCGAGAGCGAATTTGATACTAGAATTACTCAGCTAACTGAGATGATAAATTTCTCAAGATACTTGATCTCAGAATATCAAGAATTCATTCAAAATAGTAATAGGATTTGTTATTCTGTACGGGAAAATTTTTGGTCTCGTAGTGTCCTCAGCAATTACCTCGATTCCAGGCTTCCGCTTTGATGAGATATTCTTTTAGTACGATCATTCAATGTTGGCAGAGCTAATATTAACTAAAGGAGATTATTATTCTCGTAAATTTGACAATTATTTGAGAAAGCTGGGGATAAAATATTCTTAGATTTATATATAGTACCGGATGCTGATGTTGAAGATGGAGGACTAACAATGTATGAGTCAGTTAGCAAAGTTGCACTATTTCAAGTTACATGGCAGAGAATTTACTGCAAACACGATTTCATAAAACAATTTGAATTAGGTCAGTCCCAAGTTTTTGTTTCACGAGCAGCTCTATACCTACCTAGATTCAACTAAGTGGAAATAGACCTAAGCTTTCCTATTTTTGGGTTGATTTTACTAACGTGAAGAGCGAAAGAGGATGCTGAAGTGATCAATGTGGTAAATCCCGGTTTTATTTAATAGTAGTACTCAATTGAATGGACCCAATCCAGCTGGCTGGAGGCAGATTCCATCGGCAGCGAGGTAGAATTGAACGAAATCAATCAAAATGGCTCTGAGCCGATTCGCAACCCCGCCGGCTGAACAGTATGAGAAAGAGGAGTCGAATGATCTCTTTTCTTCTTTCTCTTTCTCTTCCCAGGGAAAGATCACTCAAACCACAGTTCTCTGTTCCCTTGAATTCACTTGAGATATGGAATTGATCTAGCTAGTAGAATAATCTCGTCAGTAGACAAATTGTTGAGATATAGGACTGGTCTGTAGAATACAGGAATGGTCTATCTTGTTGAGTTGGATGAAATGAAAGATGCTGAGCCTGAGAAAATCCGAAAATCTCGTTTTACAAAAGCTGGGCTCCACTCCACAAAGACCCCTCCACACAAAAAGAGAGAGTCCCCCGTATCCCATATCCCAGAGCATCTCAGCCCACAACTGTTTGCCGGATTGCGAAGAGAAACATTTGGACGGCCTCTCGATGGATGACGTTGTCGGCGTTGAATGACATTGCACAGAGAGGATTAATTTCGCCGGTTTCAACGTTCAGCCAAGGCTCTGTCGTGAACGGGCGGAGTCGTGAGTCGAAATGATGCCGCGAGCCCTGGACTTGGATCCACATGCCCTGTTCTCCTGACCGGTTGAGATCCCATATGAAGAACATAAAAAACTCTCCGATGGCCACGCACAGGAATATGTCCTGGGCCGGCTGTTGTTGCAACTGGATTTTCACGGTTTTTGCAATAGCCATGCTCCAGGCAAAGTGGATATCACCGGATGCTGGAGCACAGTTTATTCTCAAATAGTCACGTGTGCGCACCCCTGGGACCGCCCCTTGGGGCATAGCCGTGTATTTGACTATAAAGACGGCGGCGTCGTTCGGTTGATTGACCCACCACAGTTCGTTCATCGTTGTCCGTGACGGAAAGTAGGTTCGAACTATTTCCATCCAAGCGCTTCGGATGTCTCTGGCATTGTCCTGATAACCAGAGGTCACCTCTTGAACCTTGATTAACGATACTGTGCCGGCGTCCCAGTAGTGGTGGCTAAAGGTGGCATTAGTTTTGGGATTTTTGAAAAAGGGTAAAGACAAATGAAAGCGGGAGAATTACATATCCATTTCGAAAAATGTCTTGGGATGGGTTTTGAAGGGTACTAGGTACCTATCTAAGGTTGCTCGAAAGGTTGTTTGGAGTACTTTGGATAAGTTAGCCCATCTGCATCTTCCATCATTAGCTGGGTTGAACATACGATGATAGAAACTCCGTGTGGGGTTTGGGGAAGAAAAATGGACGAGAGCGGATCTAGAGGGGGTTTCACTGACCATTTAATACTAGAAAACGGCAACTCCACGATGGGTTTATCTTTGTCGCCCCTCCTAGAGTATCTATCTGGACCTTCTTATCGATTGAAAGCATGCTACCGTTTGATGATCGTACGGAGGAATTGAGACACCGCATATCAGAACAAGCACACCTTTGGGAGAGATGGGGGCTTACTTGTTTCCAATGATTGGCTATCACTAATGGGGTGGTCTGTGAAGAAATTCTCGTTTCCCGCTAAACCTGCAGCGCTGGATTCCAAATTCACATGAGCGCTTCTTCAAACCTGCGCTAGAAACCACGATGAACGCCCACGATTGGCACTCTACCTTTGTTTCGCCAATCGGGAGGCAACTTGTTTTTGCTGCAAAATTACCAGCGTATCAAACAGTGCGCCCATTCTCGCCTTCGGCACAACGCATAAGTGTACGGCTTGCTTTCGCGGCTACGACCCCTCGGATATTTGCATTGATCATGTACCAATCGACCCACGCCATCGACCGCAACTTGCTCTACTTGCGCCCCATAGCGTTTGCGGCTTTCTGCTGATACGATTAGCTCACTATTGCGCCATGCTATTGGGATGCCATCCTCATCTTGGTGGTTTCGGGAGCTTGAAAATCAGAGAGACGTTTGCGGCTCCCTGCTGATGCGATTAGCTCCCTAATGCGTCATGCCATCGGGATGCCATTCTCATCTTGGTAATTTCGGGAGCTTGAAAATCAGAGAGACGTTTGTGGCTTTTTGGTGATATGGCTAGCTCACTATTGCGCCGTGCCATCGGGATGCCATCTTTACCTTGGTGCCTTTAGGACAGAGATTCCGGGGGTTACGGATTTCAGGTTCGCTGTAGGCGGAGCTCGCCTATCGCAGGGCCGATAGCTTCATCTCACAAGGAGGTTCTATATCTTGGCTCTAGGAAAGCTTGCTGTTCTTCTGTTCTCGAATTTTGAGCTTCATTTCCTACCGAAACCCATCGTACGATGAATGACAATACTTGCACATTTTCACTAGTAGAAGGTTATCAAGACCGAACATTTTCCATATTTTGTTTGCTATCCCGTCTGCAGGCAGCAGCAACAGAATCTAGACTGTATTGGATCCATGGCTGCATAAGATCCACGGGCATGACTGATTGCCAGCTGTGTAAGTCCTGGTGGCGATTCGTTTGAAATGGCTAACTTCGGTAGCGGTGAGCAAACAGAAACAGTTTCATCCAACACCCGGCTGACTTCTGGACGAGTCGAGATCGGTATCTTTATCTTTGGTTAATTGTCATTGGAGATGCATCGCCTCACTGTCTTACGCTTTTGATGTATACGGACAGCATAAAGACTGTCAAGGAGCGCTCTTTTTGTCTGATAATATTTCCATACACTTCTTACGAAAAGCCCCGCCTACAAAGAGCAGAGAAAGATTACCTTTGTAACTTAACAAAATGTAAGTCTTCCTTCTCCCTTTAGAACAGGATTTTAGTTACTTATTGGGTTGCAAGGGCCGGTTCGACCGTCTACGATACTGCCAAAAGCGACTCGTACCAGCCTACCGATGGCTCTGATATAGAGTCGTGAGTTTGCCCTCCTACGATTAGATTGAAGTTCTATCTCTCATCTTGCTTTAGAAGGAAAGAGCAACCGTTCCACCTGCGCGAGCGCCAAGGCAGGGTTTATCCCTTTCCGAACAATCCAGTACCCGAGTGAGTTCACTCTATTTTGCTATATGAAGATCCCATTGCTCATCTCTATTCCAAGGTATAACCAAGCTATGGATAGACGCCCTGCCAAACCGAGATCGGATCTCACCCAATATTCCCGCGATATCGAGAGGTTCGAGGGTTCCAAGGCTAGCCTCGCTCAGTCACCAAATGCCGCCGAATTCATGCAGACGTCTCTAGAGAAACCGAATTTAGCACCAACAGTAGCAGTGCCCGTCCCCAACATGGAAAATCCTACAGGCCAAATCACCGACACCGTGATCGTCAAACTATTGCCTGAATACGTCGAATTCGCGTACAAACCGGGGACTGATCCAATGCACCGGAAATTCGTCGAAGCTATCAAGCGGCTTCAAGGGGGTTATTGATATGGGACAGATGAAGGGAGTAAGATTTGCTTCTAGATATTCTTGATTGCTAGATCATTAGGATTGGAGCTGTTTTCCTTCGCGTCCTAGGCTCCCAAAATGTATGTCATGGAGGAAAAGCTTGCGTTATCATGTTATAGTCCAAAGAAAACGATATCGCCTTGATTTACATGCTGAAGTGATAGTATCTAGTTCACGACTTCACCGGGTCTGACAGTGAAGCTGTAGGAATGACGGAGGTGTAACCATAGACTTGATACTGTTATATGATTTTTCCCTAAGCTGTGTGTTGTGTGAACTATCTAAGTAGGAAATCTTGTAGAGAAATAGGTGGGTATTCCTGATTGTGGGTCACCTGACTCTACAATCCATCCGAGGCATTAGGATCAAGTGATCAACTAGATTGACTCGATCCTAATATTCCTACAGAAGCCTCATCATATCATTCTTGATACAAATTTTAGTGCTTCTGCAGGATAGATTGAGTGGTTTATGATATGATATTACATAAAATCGACAGTCGAAAGCTATAGAATTCTTCGGCGAGTTTGAGTGAACCGAAGACGTAAAGCATTGAAGGGTTACGAATATCGAGAGGAAAGGGATATGAGCAAGGTTCGTAGTAGAAGAGGTTAAATTTTTCGCTGAGCAATCTAAAACTCGGGATTTAACGAAGCATTGAGGTTTATGTTATGTGATGCTTATTTATCATAGTTCTTTGGTCTGATATTTTTGCGATTCCCATGTTTCTTCATCTGTCTCTACTTATTTATATCTATGTCCACCTCTTTCTCCTGATGATTCTCAAGGTTATAGCTGAGACGCTGCAAAGTGATTCGTTCGACTTGCCAATGCAAGCAATTGAGCCAGAAGAAATCATATTTCTTATCAAAAGAGATTTACTTGAACGTTATATCTTCCAAGCACTCATTCGCTGTGCTAGAGTAGTAACTACCGGCTACCAGTGTATTTCACGTGAACATGGTACCTGGTGAACACTTGGATAAAGCTCACCAGGGAAATTTGAACCCAGCAAACCTCGCCTTGATGTGACGAGATACACATCACAGATCGGCTGTGATGCTTTCAGCATAAAAGAGTGCGGGAAAGAGTAGTGTCTATCTTGATCCTTGACAAATGGAGGGCGGGCGTGCGTGGAACAACATCTGACCTTTTCCAAGAAATCGTGGAGGTCCGGACCTCCCGAGTTTGCGACACAGCACATGGGCTCCAGTCCAGTCGTGGTTAGCGACCCCCTGTTGTGTGTCTAGTTTATTCCCAGCTGTGATACTAACTGCCTGCCAACATGACTCGATCTCGAGATCGCACTTTCCCTGCGAATCTTCCACTGGTTCTCGAAGTTGTTTCACGCGGATTACCTCTGTTGTACAAGATGAAGTCCGTTTGTCGGACCAGACCATTGGCTTAGAATACTTGATCTGAAAAGTATAGCACGCAGATATTTATTTAAGCCGGCCACCTTCCCGGCCACTCGCTCATTGAGGCGTTTCCTACCCTACATATCGCACTATGAGATTTCTAGAAGCTGCCGCAATCCTCGGCCCCCTGGAAACCAGTCGCATTGCGCTTAGTCCCTCAACCTGTGTATACTACTAACAATCCTCCCTTATCAATAGATGAGCTAAACAAAGCTAATGCAGATAATAGTGCACCGTTCTAGCCAGCACTGGGCTCGACAACAAGGTGACATATCCCGGCGAGGAAGCTTATGAAACTTCGGTGTCCTCATACTGGTCTGCCCTCGCTCAAATAAGACCAACATGCATCGTACAACCATCCACGCCGAAGGATGTAGCCTTAGCAGTTAAAACGTTGGTTAATACCGACTCTTGCCACTTTGCTGTCAGGAGTGGCGGTCATACAACTTGGGCCGGTTCTGCCAACATTGTGGACGGTGTAACCATTGACCTATCGCATTTAAATTCAACGTCTTATGATGCTGAAAGCTCCCTTGCTTCGATTGGCCCGGGTGCTCGATGGGGAACTGTTTACGATACCCTCGATGAGATCAACGTTGCGGTGGCAGGAGGTCGTGCGGGTTCAGTGGGCGTCGGTGGCCTCATTCTGGGTGGTGAGTTATTCTTGTGATAACCCGCTATAAGTTTGTTGTTAATTCTAGAGAAGGGGGCAATTCGTTTTACGCAGCTCGCACTGGTCTTGTTTGTGACAATGTTGCAAACTTCGAGGTAAGGTTGATTCTCGCAAATTAGGCCCATCCCTCCCACTCATCCGCTAGCTAGATTGTCCTCGCCACTGGGGATATTGTCAATGCCAATCCCGAAACCAACACGGATTTATTCCAAGCGTTGAAAGGAGGCTCTAATAATTTCGGCATCGTAACTAGGTTTGATATGTATGCCTTTGGGGGAGGCAATGTTTGGGGAGGAATTGTTGTATACCCTCCCAATACCAGCGCAAGGCAAATTTCCGCATTTGTCAACTTTAACAATCATATAGAAGACGACCCGTTTGCATCTATGATTGGTATCTGGCAGTATTCCTCAAAGACTGGAGAGACAACCATTGCGAACAATTACGAGTACACTACTGAGGTGCCCCGTCCTCCTGCATTCGATGAATACCTGAGTATCCCACACAACATCTCAGACACAACAAGAATCACCACCATGGGTGACTTAGTTGACGAGTTGATTTCTCCCGCAGGCCTCCGGTATGGAAAATCCCCTTGATTCTGACACCATTTTGCACGCCACGCTGACTCTACTCAGGGATACGTTCCTAACTCTTACATTTGAGAACGATGAGCAAGTCATCCAGAAAATGGTCGACCTTCACGATAGTCTGGCTCAGAGCATGGATGGCACTTCCTCCGAATGGATGATGGCGAACATGATTCAACCCATTCCCACCCTCTTCGCTAAGCATAGCGTTGAGAGGGGTGGAAATGTCCTTGGTCTCGATCGTGCGGTTGAGAATTTAGTTTGTATGTTAAATCTCGCCGGCAAAAGCCCCGTATTATACCTGTTGAGCGACTAACATCTTTTGCGTTAAGTGTTTCAAACATACTTTTCATGGGATAACAGCGAAGATGATGAATTATTCGCCAATGCCGGGGAATCAATGATCAGTGACCTATCCGCATATGCAAAGAGTCTCGGCAAAGACAATGAGTTCATCTACTTAGACTATGCATTGAACACCCAGGACCCCCTAAAGAGCTATGGCTCGGAGAACGTAGAAAAGATCAAGGCCGTCGCTGAAAAATATGACCCAACGGAAGCCTTCCAAAGATTGGTTCCAGGAGGATTCAAAATTTCCAAAGTGGACGAGCAAAGCGAAGTAAGCTGATGGGGCTGAGAGATAGACTTGAGGGTTCTAGATGTGTATTATCTTTGTATAGCGAGCGTGGGAGCCCCCCACACAAGCGTGCAAAAAAAGGTTCACTGTCTACAATAGATATACTTAACATCACATAGCGTAGAGGGAAGCTGCAAGTGAAGATCCTAGCAAGGCTCCGGGACCTGTGATTACCTATGCGGGTTGATCTCCTTTTGATTTATACTTTTGGTGTTATTGTCAGGCATCGTTAGCTTTTCCCGTAGAATAACCAGAACCTGTCCAGACATATTTGAATCTTGATGCATCAAACCCCAAGAACTTCGAAACCTCATTTTAAGGTGAAGCACAGACCCCATCTCTTGAATGTCCGAGTGGGGGAATAAAAGGAGTGCAGATCCCGATTCAGTGGGTCTCGGGATGGGATCGCCGAATTTAAACTTTTAGGCTTATTTCTACGTCTTGCAGAACAAGAGAGTGAACACCTTTCTCTCACGATCGTGGCATCACTAATATTGAAATGGGGATGCTTCCCGTATCGCATCCGACTGGACTGGACTGGATTTGGCTGGGTTAAGAAGAAAGGAGCTGTGTCTTTCTGGACAACGACAATATTATGAAGGCGCCAGTGCCTACCATGGCAAGGCGAGAGGGTCGGTGAAAGACATGCTTTTCGGCGTGCCACCTCCTTAATTTAGGATTAGAGTGGGTAAGGAGGGCTTGTCCACAGTGTCCAGAAGGGGGGATAGTCCTTCGTATGACCAATGTGTACTCCATACGGTACCTCGAATTACTGAGCGGTGGGAACTTCCTACCGCCCAGCCTGACGACCTCCTTGGAAGATTTCTTGGAAGAGACTCGCGTCGTATTTCCGAGTTTCGCAAAAGAAAAGCCCCATTTTGAGGTATTTTTGCATTTAGATCAAGGAATTACGATGGCGTAACACGTGATCTTCTTGATTGAAATTTTGAGACAACAGATCTCGATCAGCTCAATGTTAGCTCAGTATATGGTTCGTGATCTTGGCATACCACCTGGGTGATTCCTTGAATGGTAAGATCTCCGGATTTTGTTCATCTTCAAGCACCAAGCCGCTGGAATATGGTTCAAGAACGGAGAGTGAACCGGGTGGTTATGATTGCGGGACCTATCGGTGGTCATGTACATGTCCCCATCTGGCGGGGCTTATGCCTGCTGTGGATCAGACAGAGCTGTCAGCGGGAGCTCTGGCCACCTTCTCGGATCCTCCGCCCCTTTCCCTCGTTCGGGAACAACTCCGTAAGTTGAACCGAACAATCAATACCTTTCCTAGTGGCGAAATCAAGCCACCATGGTCGAGCATTCCTCCACGAACTTAACTGAAAATTTTAAAAAATGACAGCAAGAACGAGCCGCATTTAAGAATGCTGAAGTGACCATATGTTCCCCGGACAGAGCGGTCGAATCTTTCGACATCCAGTCTTCCGTTTGTGTGAAGTACAACATTTTTAGAATGACCTGAGTTGTTCTAAATGTCTCTGGTTTCAGATTACGTCCAGGGGGGGAGGGACGCCATCCTTTTGAACTTTTATTCTCATAAACCACCCTCGCTGCCATTCGGAAGTTGGTTGTCAATGCCGGGATAAAGTGTCGGCTTATCATCCCTAATAGTTACCTTCCTCTTATTCATCGTTCCCGAGCGTGCGCACTGCTGAACATGGGAAGTCAAGAGCCTCCGCAAGGTGTAATACCAGCACCGCCCGGCTACGTTGTGGACTTCCATAACCCCGGAAGGAAAATGGATATCGCCACATACATCGTATGCGCCGTCGGAATCACACTCAGCTCAATGTTCTTGACCATGCGGGTATACACCAAAATGCGGGTTTCGCATTCATTCGGGAAAGAAGATAGTATGTGGACTCCAGGTTTTCGTTCTCGAAACTCCATGCTGAACGCTAGACAGTATTTATCTTAATTGCTTGGGTGAGATGGTACCCTTATGTCAGTTACTATTTGGGACAACCTCTTAACTGATTCGGTTTAGATTTGTGGTATAGCCACTCAGGCGATTGTGATGCGTACGTACTAAGCTCTCTCGGAGACCTTGAACTTGACGTTAACGTTGCCCGGTAGACAATTTCCGAATACATGGCGAGGGAACACATCTATGGGAGATCACATTAGAAACATTCAATCTTTCCCAAAAGGTGCGGTAGAACATACTTATGTAAATGCATTCGGCCGTCTGCTAAAATCAAGACTTCCAGCTCACCTTGGTGTCGTCGGTCCTGTACGTGCCTTGCCTAGGTTTCGCCAAGTTATCTCTCCTTTTACTTTATCTCCGCCTAGCTCCGTGGAGATGGTTTGATGGCAGGTGGTTTCATATCATCATATATTGCGTCATGGTTGTAGTGCTCGGTTATAGCTTTGCGATAATCTTTGCGCTGATCTTTGCTTGTCATCCGATCGAGAGGAACTGGGACGCATCCCTGCCGGGATACTGCGTTAACCGAACTGTCATCTACGTTATGACGGCGGTCGTCAACATCTCCACTGATATCGTGATCCTGCTTCTTTCGATCCCCATCGTGTCGAAACTAAGGATGCCCGTCATACAAAAGATCGGAGTAGTCTGTATGTTTGCTGTTGGGTCACTGTAAGATATTTCCTATCAAGGCTTCTCAATCTAGACTGCGTGAGACTAATAGGTATATAACAGAACCGTCGTAACAAGTATTATCCGCCTCGTTACACTTTTCCCAATGTTATCCTCAGTTGATAACCCATGGGCTGTCGCAACACCAAGCTTATGGATGTGAGTTGTACCCTATTAGTCGATTAAAAAAATCACTTGAACTAACATCTATAAGATGTGTCGAAGCCAATCTCGTCATCATCTGTACTTCTCTGCCTGTCCTTCGACAATTCCTCCGCTATTTCTGCCCGAGACTCATCGGCGAATACAGCAACCGCCCAAGCCGAGAAACGGGCGAGAGTAACAGAATTGGGAGCCACGAACACCCAGATCCATATAATCTTGACGTCGAAGCGGATTTAACCAAGAGAGGGTTGGCGATGTGTGTGGTCCAGAGCGCGGGGTCGAGCAGCGATAAAAATACAAGCCGGCGAACTAGTGACACTTACAGTGGGCAACCCATTGTGGCGGAGTCGCAGGTGTGATCAGGTGTGATTCCATCACTGGTCTCTGCCTGAGCAAGGCAGGCCTCCCATGGAATAGGAGCGCATTACGATGGCTGAAAGACCAGGTGTTGGCTTTCAAATACCCCTTTTCTCATCTCGCTGGGCCGTTGAGACATACCCAGACCGAGCATACCTGAGACGCGGATTACTCCTTGCATAATAGAGTCGGCAAAATACCCTCTTATCCGCTTCCCGACGACGTGCATGACTTCACATCATGCATCGTTACCATACCCGGCAACTATGTTGGAGTGGTTTTATCGGAAATAAATGGCTTGGATTGAGAACTTGTCGTTGAACTTCGCGCTCAGGGGCTAGAACTTTAGAGAACTCTGCGTTGATGCCTTGAACAAGCGATGGTTCTACGTTACAACAGGCATCGTGTACATATATCTAGGGCTGGTACCTCGGCAAAAACATCGGTCTGATGGAGCCGATATATTCCGCGCTTATGTAATAATACATATCCTATCCCGTCTTGGACTAGACTAGGAGCAATCCTCATGATACCTATTCGCTTGGCTGGGCAATATACCCTGGACATGACATATCTAATTGACGGGTCAAGTTTAAAGCTCTTCCGACCTTAGCTCCAACCGAGAATTAACCCCGGAAATCCGCCTCCCGACTCGAGATCGGATGTATGATCATTTCGGCAGATTGCAAACTGCCGGTCTGGGTGACAGTCGCTTCCTAGGGAGCTATTATATTGATCGCTTCCTTCTACGTTTCTAATATATACGTACTTTTCAGCTTAAGAATGTGTCATGCGCTTGTTTTCACTGTTCTTTCCGGGGGTATAGGAATATTGTACCTCTTCTGATGCTCGCAGGTGCTTGCAAAAATCACCCGAGCAGTTTCCCGAGCATGGTTGTCGCGGCACTTTGATGACCCTAGGGCATCCTCTGCCAAGAGCTAAACCCTGACGGAACCCCATGATAGAAGGTTAGAGACCTAACGCCTATGGGTGCTCTTGAATCAGGCTACTTATACCTCGGGGAGGTGACGAGATTTACGATCGTTTCCCCTAATATCTCGCGTGATGATATCAACAATTCAACAGACTCATAACTTTTGTCAAAGTTGACTATTTTTTATGCTGACAGCGGCAATGCGGACTTCTATATCTGTGTTCCTAGGCTTATGCGCCTCCTTCTCGCAAGCGCAGTTTGATGTAGGAGGTGGAGTTGAAAAATACGAAGAAACAGATGGCACGGGAGGAAGCGGACCATACAAAGTGAGTACATATTTCTACCATCTTTTAAAGCGTGTATAAGTCGGCTAATGGAACATGTTCAAAGGCTTACTTTCGAACGGATCCCGATCTTCCGGATCATACAAGTATGATAATCTCATCGAGAAGGAATATCACGAGGCTGACAGGTCGTTCTAGTTTACGCTCCCGTTGAACTGCCTCAGGGCGAGCATTTACCCGTCATTGCCTGGGGAAATGGCGGCTGCATCGCCAAGGGGACTTACTTCATAAACTTTCTCATCAACCTTGCGTCCTACGGCTTCGTGATCGCCGCCCCGGGAGAGCCGGAGCCTGCGAGTCTTGGTCAATCAACTAACGAGTATCTCACCCAGACACTTGACTGGGCTGAAACAGCCAATGAAGCGGGCCAGTTCGCTGGCTCTCTTGACACGTCTAAATTAGCTGTGGCAGGACAGTCCTGTGGTGGAGTGGAGGCGATCGAGGTCGCATCTGAAGAGAGTAGGTTGACCACTGTCGGTATATTCAACAGTGGTTTGTTGAATATATTGGACACTCCGCTTCTACAGGATATCAGCAACCCCATTGCTTATTTCCTGGGTGGACCTGACGACATCGCTTATGAAAACGGCGAACGTGACTATGGGAACTTGAACGCAACGCTTCCAGCGTGGAAAGGGAATCTTGACGTTGGCCACTTTGCTACTTACGTGAGTGCTATAGAATTTTCGAGCTTAAGACTCGGTCTCGTCTTCATAACTAATACACGTACTGCCTAGGCTGAAAAGCAAGGCGGGAAATTCGGAGTGGCCGCGGTGAACTTCTTCAAGTGGCAGCTGAAGGGGGACATTAAGGCACAGGGTCAGCTTATTGGCAATCCGCCCGGTCTGGAGGCTGACGGATGGGAGATCGAGTACAAGAATTTTTGAGAATGACTGATAGTACTTTTTGCGGGACATTGCGGCTTGACCCGCGTTCATTTCACCTTATTCCAACATCAAGATATCTAGCCATCTTAGACGGGATGCAACGCCGCTGTTCACGGGAATTCTTTGCTTCTTGTTGGTCTGCTCTCTCGTACTGGGTTTCCTTTTAATCAGAGAAGCGATGCGCAAGCATTACCATTATATTCTCTGCGCCATGTAAATATATATTCTTTATCCTAAATCTAGGAGATATATTTACCCAGCGATGTTCCCAATATGACATACGAACGTCTGAATACCAGCACTTTGCCCTTCGTGATGGGCAATATCTAATAGTAAAATCTCCTTACTATAAGCTTCATAGAATTGCACAATTCTCGTCATAATTTCTCGACTATCCATAGATCGTTCGCTAGAAGTCACGAGGAAAGCGCAATAGCAATGGGTAATCGTAATCGTACCTACAAACGGCGCATGAAGAATATCAGGTCCAACGGCCTGCTTCTGCGAATGGAATATAAATCAATCTTCTTCAGTTAGGTAGGTATCCGTTTAATCTCGGCGGCAGAATTCGGCCTCCCGATAGCGGTTCTTGTTCCTCTGCGTTGTCCGAGATACTTTTTAACCCCACCACATAACCCAGAACTCCAAAACTTCCCCCCACTTGAACGAGGAGCTTCGGGTAAACAAAGGGCGAGGGGAGAGATGAGGACGCAATAAATAACCGAAGGTATCCTCAAGAAAAAGATGTTTGTCTTCTCCGGATAATTGCTTGGTTCTACTAGTTTAAGAGCTTGCCTACCTGTTTCCATTTCGATAAGTTGTATTCAAGCTAGAGTCGATCACTTCCAAATATTCAAGATGCAAGCCGCGAACCGCCTACAGAATGCTCTACGGACAGGTGGAGGAGTGTCCTTTGGGGCATGGCAGATGCTTCCTGGAGCCAACCATTCCCGCATCATGGCAAGGAGTGGATTTGACTGGGTTTGCGTTGATACAGAGCATGGAAACATCGCTGGTAAGGGCAAAGTTTACTGGAGAGTGGGATGGATATTAGGATGAGGGGTTTTGGAGAAGTAGGAACATGGGAAGAACATGCTGATGAAAATATTTTTTCTAGATGCTCAGATGCATGAGGCGGTAGCTGCCATTGCCGCCACCGGAGTTAGTCCTATCGTTCGCATTGCAGCAAATGAAGGTTGGATGGTTAAGCGTATGATACATCTGGGATCGTTTGCAGTCTGGCGGTTGGATAGTTGACATTTCGCTTTTAGGTGCCCTTGACTCCGGTGCCCACGGAATCGTCGTTCCCCTCCTGTACACGGCCGATGATGCTCGTAGATTGGTTCGATCTGCAAAGTTCCCTCCTGTCGGAAACAGAGGGTTTGGAAGTCCATTTGCAATGGGATCAACTGGGAATGTCTCCCAGACCGACTACCTGCTACAAGCGAACGACGCTCTTCTCACAATTGTGCAGATAGAGACAAGAGAGGCGCTCGAAAATGTCGGTTGACACCATCCAATTGGAATAGGAATATTCAGCAGGCTGATGCAAACTTGTGGGAATATAGGTCGAAGAAATCGCGCAGGTTCAAGGTGTCGATGTTCTCCTAATTGGTCCATGGGATCTAGGAAACAACATTGGCCGCCCGGTCGTCGGCGCAGCTTTCCACGACGACTTGTTAGCTGCCATTGAACGCATCCGTAAAGCTGCAACCGACAATGGGAAGAAGGTCGGTGTCTACACCACATCTGGCGAAGCTGCAAAGAAATACGCAGAGCAAGGCTTCCACATGGTAAGTTTCGCCGGTTGTTGTTGTTGTCCGCACGCTCGCCTTATCTAATTCCATATAGATCTCTGTTATCGCAGACATCGTCGCCCTGCCCACTGCCCTCAAAAATTCGGTAGATACTGCCCGTAGTTAGGCCGTTCGACATCGAATACACCCATTGAAGATATAAAACATATAAATATGATCATCTGAAGGATTTAATAGCGATTAAGCCGAATTTCCAACTTCATCCACCAGTTTCTCAATTTCCTGCTCCGAGAAGCGGTGAAATAACTTTTTCGGCTCAGCAGCATCCGCTTGATCTGTCCGTTGTACGTGCAAAACGGGAGTATCGAACTCGTAGACATCCTTCCACATTTTATTTCCTGTAGCGATCACATCTATCTCAGAGTAGGGTAGGGGTTTGCGCTTCAGAAGTTGGTTCACGTTGTGTTTCGCGGTGTCGCAAAGGGAGCAGTTGACTCGTGTGAAAAACGTCAACCGAACGCTTCGGGAAAGGAGAGCAGGTGTTGGAAACATTGGACGGTGTCTTCTTGTGTTTCTCCGAATTTTTTTATAGGAAAAGAGCGTTGTTAAGGTATGTGGAGCGAGACGAATTTGGTGCGGGTTATCGGAGTTGAAGGAAGAGAATGTTTTTTGTTGATGGAAGCTTCGAGCTTTCTCCAGAGTCCGTCCATGCCACCGTTAGCGTGAACATTCTGCTATCCGTTTAGAGACACCTGAAGCGCATTTTCCCTCTCTTTTTACTAGAACCTATTCCTCATACCGTCTTCCTTTTATACTTAACTACAGGTCTATTACCTCGATTAATTATGGCAGAAAAGTGCGTCCACAAGGGCTGTGGCAAGGTCTTCTCCGACCCTGACGAGCCATGTGTCTATCACCCAGGCCCGCCTATCTTCCATGAGGGGCAGAAAGGTAGCTATATGAAAACCTGCATCATATCCGTCGCGCCGTAATCATCAATCTACTCTTAATAGATACTAAAAGACTTCACCTTAATCTAGGCTGGAAATGCTGCAAGCCCAGAGTCTTAACCTTCGACGAATTCCTGGCCATCCCGCCATGCACAACTGGAAAACACTCCACGGTGGATGACACGGCCGCCGCAACACCCGCCAAAACAACTACGGATACAGACAATCTACCTGAACCTCCAGCACCGAAACCGATTTCCGTCGGTACTGATAAGAATGGGTTGGCTCCCGACGTGACCCGGACCGCTACGGTTCCTACTCCATCAGCTTCTCCTGCTCCACCAGAATCGGAATCAGACGACCCTTCGCTTGAGATACCACCAAATGCAACTTGCCGCCGCAGAGGTTGCAATGCTACCTACAACCCGAATTCGTCAAGGGATAGTGAAACGTGTGTATACCATCCCGGACAGCCTATCTTCCACGAGGGTAGTAAAGGTTGGACATGCTGTAAGAGGCGGGTACTGGAGTTCGATGAGTTCATGAAGATTGAGGGATGCGCGGAAAAGAAGAGACATTTGTTTATCGGAAAGGGAAAGAAGGCAGGAGAGGAGAAGGTCGCCGAAGTCCGGTATGTTTATTCTCGTCAACTGTCTTGGAAGGATTTGGGGACAGCCCAGCTAACTCATCATCTCCGTAGAAACGATTTCTACCAAACCGCATCGAAAGTGATTGCTTCCCTTTACCTGAAGAAGATCGATAAAGCCAAAGCCAGCGTCGTTTTCTCTCCGAACGCCATCGAGTTCGATCTCCCTACGACGGATAACAAACGGTACAAAGACACCTTCAACCTTTACGCCCCGATCGACCCAGATAATTCCGAGTTCAAGATCATGGGAACGAAGCTGGAGCTCATCCTTGCTAAAGCCGATGGAAGTGGTTGGCCAGTTTTGCGCAGTGACGATAGGCAGACTGGAGAGATTATTCAGATTGGACGAGCTGGACGGGCACAATGAGTATGGGACACAAAGGGATATGTGGAATGGTTGAACGAGACGGGAGCATATAAAATAGGAGTTTGGCGGTTAGTAATAAAAGGTTAAAGAACGACTCTTGGTGTGGGTGGGCACTTTAAAGGAAGATCGGACAGGTTTCTGTCATGGTGAAAATTTCGAACACTTCACTAGAAAACCCATACACGAGTAGTAAAAATATACGGATGAGGTCTTACGACAGTGCTTAAGAGAATGCCAGGATGCGAGAATGAGTCTCAAGAAGCAAGATGTAAAGTAATAAATAATTCAATTGATCCTATGTTTTTCATATTTCTTTCAAAGAGACGCGACCAAGCTGGCAGCGCGAAAATCCTCGCTGCAGGATGGCAGTAGCTATTCTGGTCGACATCCAACGCCAGCAGAACAAGATACACTCAAAAACAGAAATCAAAGAGAAATCAAAGTGATATAACGTCCCCTCCACAGCCAGAGCCCATAGGGGAAAAAAGCCCAGCCATGTTATGAATTTGGGAAAAAGGAAGACGTGCATTTGTCTCCAGAGCCGGGAACGGAGAGCAACCCATCCGTCTCTTGAAAATAAGAGACTCAGAGAACATAACCCTCAGCGAGTCGCATCGTATGCGAAGCTCAAGTTTGAATTTACATGGTATGTAAACCCTTACTGATGATGTAGAGAAAAAAAGAAGAAAGAAAGAGAAAGAAAGAGAGATGAGGGAAGTTGAGGCTTTTTGTAGGTTGGTGAGTGAGAAGGAGCTAGGCGGGAAGGGGGTTAGTGTGGCTGGGTGGATCGGAAAAATTATTTTAAATCTCTTTTTCGGCGTGGGTGGTATTTTAGGCTTAGGGCTTAGGGCTAGGGCTGGGAAGGAGACATTGTTTGAGTCGGTTACCTGAAAAGTAGAATTACGGGAAACTAACTGAGTAGCTTGTTTGCCAAGGGGGTTCTAGCCGGGTGATTTGAATGTGCTCGCAGTACATCCATCCGTCCGAGTATCTGCTGAAGCCATCCGAGGGGATAAATAGGTTACAAGCCTTAAAAAGAGTACTAATATATGGTGAACATTGGGACGAGGACAACGGTTATGGGGTAGTTTACGGATAAGAATGTCATATTCCGGATTGAATAGTGATAAAATCTATAAACTATTTCGCTAATGCCTTTGATATATTAGATGACATGAAAAAGAAGTGGAAGAAGAGGCGGTTTGAGAGAGGTCAGAAGGGTATATTACCCAAAGAAAGAATACATAGGGAATATTATAGATAGTATAGTTTTTGGGACAGAAATGAACAACTTAGAATGGGATAATGTAGGGGAAAGGAAACCGTGAAGGCCAAATTCTTCGGTTCTCGTTAATAAGGCGGACGCGGCATAAATAGGATTGGCTCGCTTCTTTCAAAGACCGTGGCGGGGCAAGGTAAACAGGATGAGATGAGATGCAGTGCAGTCTAGACAGTTTAGACTACAACTGGTGAGAATCACTTCTACCTAGCAAATCTGCTCTGCTGAGTTTGGAATGAAAGCGTCGCACCCAAAAGTACCAAGCAGGTATGGGGAATTTTGTGCCGGGGAGAAACTCCTGCGAAAGCGCTAGCGAAAATGTTTCGGATTTGATTGGGGTATGTACACCTTCGACGGCGGCTCAGACTCCATTGTAGTATCTCTCACTCGGCAGCTTTTATAGGGCAGACTTGGTGAGCGACACCATCTCAATGACGGGTGAGGATTTGGGATTGCCAGCTCACACAATATATCCCAAATATATCATGCGACAGTGTCACTGCTTTCAGGTGGCGCACTCGGAGGTGAGGCTGGGCTAAGAAGTCGCATCTGGTCAGTCATATATTCAAGATCACCTATCAAGTTCCTTGTCGGGGTTCGCCTAGAAAAGTCTTTTTGATAATCCTTCAATGCGATCTCGATCTCCGATTTCAACTCTTTATCTTCGGTGCCTACCCATGCTGCCACTAGGCACATAGTCATATAATTGGCTCCTATCGGTCTGTATCGAGTGGCCTGCGGAGCAAGAGCAAGAATTTCAGTTGCGTAGTGCGTCGATTCAACGATCAGATTGTTGTCTTTCGTATCAAATGCGCTGAGGACGCGATTGAGGATAAGTCCAATAACGAGGCCAAGACCATACATGCGCTGAAAGTGTGCGTGGAGCCGAACGGCAAGAATCGGTGAGGAAGAATCAGGCTGCTCTACCGATGCCCATCGTTTCTGTAACACATCCACGACCTCTTTAGACTTCTCATAAAAAGTTCTCATCTCGTCTCGTAACTCGGTATGCTCGTTGTCTCCTTCGGATGTATGCTTCCCTCGTCGCATTATGTCCGGGACTCGTGCGAGAGAACGCATCAATTGGCCCTCGGGTGTGGTCTTGTCGAGCTCGCTCTCTATCAGGGCCTTCCATTCCTCGGCGTTCAAATCGATTTTATGATTGAAAAGGCCCTCGAATAGCTAAGATTACATGAGCATAAATAGCAATAATGGAAAATTAAATATTAGGGGAGTCGTACCACAGGACCACGTAACGAAAGCAGTATTTTAGCTTCAAAATCATCCTGGGGAGTCGAATACCTTCGAGCCTTGAGAATTTGGGCCGCACCTTCCGCGTGCCCTGTCCAACGAAGGTCGGGGTTTCCAAGGAAGCTCTGGAGGCGTCAGTAAGGGGATTGTTTTAAAGAGACGCTTACTCACCTGGCATATCAATAAAAGAGCAACGGCTCCAAGCGTGTCGGAGGCGCGGGCCTTCATGGGATCGTCCAAGTAGGTCCTGAGTACATTTAGAGCTTGGGAATATTTTTTGAAAGCTTCCAGAGAAACCAATCCGTCTGCGCAGAAGCTCGAATGTGCAGCGACCAGCGCATCGGCAGAGGAATCCAAAGCCTCATTTGTGCCAAGACGCTGGGGAATATCATAAAGATAAAAGCCATACGCCCAGCCAAGATTATATCTCAAATCTGTGGTTCCCCTAATTGTTTCAATGAAGGTACGGGCTAGCAATGCAGCACCATTGTACGAGGGAACAGCGGGGACAGCTACTACCGTCCACTCCTTCGGAGACCCAGAACCCGATTTAGGTCTCGGGCTTCGCCCCTTTCTCGGCTGCTTCTGCTGAAAGCCCGTCTCCTCTTTGAACTTATATCTTTGCTGGCCGGACCCAACGCAGACTATATCAAGGCGCGTGCATCGTGAGCAAGAAGGTTGTATTTCATCGCACTTTTTAGCCGAATGAATATGATTGAGTCTCTAATACGTTTGCAACAGGTCTATTGGTCAGACGTACCTTTTTCTTCTGTTTGCGACAGCCTTCACATGCCCTTCCAGACGGCACTCCAGGCATCTTTCGATAGAAGTAATACTTCAGAAACTCTACCAGCCACTAAATAATCGTAACGCCCACGTATCAATGGATTAAATGTCACAAGGCGCCCGCTTCGGGTTGAATGTGAGACTGGATGTCGAATTCGATTAAGAAACCCCCGCTAATTCTCCTGACGGGGTTGCCACGTCGTCGGTCTCAGCTACGGGCGGGGTATAATAGGCCAATCCTCTTGGTCACCGATACGCAGTTGGAACGGGATAAGTTATTAGGGTAAGTTTGATTTTCAGTGAGGGATAAAAGCCCAAACATCTTTAATTATATGTTGGCTGAACGTCGGGTTTAAAGTGACGAGGAGGATTTGTAGGGCTGAAAAAAAAGAACTAACCCTGGCAAGCTGAACGGTATTCCCTGATGTGGGGGCGGCCCCTTGCAGGAGGCAATGAAGAGACAGGATGTTTAACGCTCCACATTGCCATTATCTTCAGAAAGACTTCTAGAGATATACAATATCACTTTATTGGGTCGTGCATATTGGATCGGTGTTTTTACTTTTTTTTTTTCAAAAAAAAAATAATAATAATAATCTTGCACAATCTGCAATATCCGTAAATGGAATCGCTCAACTATAAAACGATCACTCAACTCCGAGAATCCTCAGTTACTAAAATTGGGTATCGTGCCATTAATGTAAAGTGTCGTAAACTAAATCCCAAATCGCACCGCTTCGCGCCGAGAAATAAAGAAAAAAGAAATCGAACAAGCTGGTATCCGCTCGCAACCATACACATAATATGAAATTATACATGACTTCCGTTGCTATTTCCCCTACGACGGGAATTTGGGTTTCTAACTATGTGGCCGTATCGATGGTGTTTACCTGGGCGAGAGAATAGTGCGCCAGCGCAAGTCCCGTCACCACCACCTCGTCCAGTGCAGCACCACTGATCGCCTTCTTTCCAAAAAGCTCAAGCTGACCGGTCCGCGTTTTACTCCGAGAGGAATCGGCTGTAAATCTCGCTAGAGGTGTGGAGTTTTCGTCGAGGCACTCAAAATCGAAGGCCTCCGAAGCGCCCCTGTTCTTCCAGGACAGGCGAGCATTTTCAAATGCCGCCGAATCATAGGTTGTTTCCAGCTCGGGATCCCCTTCAACGTTAAGAGTCGTGTTCTTCCCATTCAGACAGATTTCAATCTCTGGGGTGGAACAGCGAAAGTCAACTGTTGCTATAGTGCTTTCAGTTGAGCGGCCTTTGAACGTAAGGTGAGGTCCTTGTAGATTGAAATCTGCGGTGTAAAGAACAGAGTCTTCTTCTCCGGTCTCGGCAACACGAATGTGCGTCGACGTCCCATTCGCAAATTGCACTTCAAATGCCCGCAGTGGTGTTTGCGAATGATCTGGTTGAGGTGGATATGGTGGATCTGATGGTACTGGGGCACGGTACAACGGAGTCTTGTATGTTGGTTGCGAAGGCATTTGCGCAGAGCATGCTTGGGTTGGATATTGAGGATATAATGGAGCGCGGTATAACTGAGATTTGCATTGTGGATATGTAGGTATTTGCGCGCGGCATGTCAGAGGCGGGGGGTATAATGTCTCCGAACAGAACAGTCCGTCGTCGTCGGGATAAGGCAGTGAAGAAGATTTATTCCGATGGAGCTATTCGCCGTTAGTATTCAAGATGCCTTGAAAAGTAATTCATTGAAAATATGCGAAAGCAAGGCCCGAAAGCGATGTTATACATATCATATTCTTGACGTACCAAGTCTTCGCTCAATTGGAAACTGATCGCGGTCTGAAGCATATTGTGTTTCTATGAGGTTAATTGTTGTAGGTGTTAAGGATATTATTCAATATGAATCACTTATCTTCTTTCTCATACGATCCAGACAAGATGCTCTACTTATATATCATCATCTTCATCACATACACCTGGCGTATCAACGGATTCATCGTAAATGTTGAAGCCAAAGATACGAGTATCCGCAAACCCATGTCGATAGGATAAGGTTAATGGGATACTAACTGTTTCTAGTAATAATCGTCAGCAGAATGGATCCACTCTCAAAACCTCTTCTGATAGGTTGAAATGTAAAATGACAAAATGATGCATGAACGAGTCAGCCCTGCCCTAAACTCCTTTCGGTTGTATGCAGCGCTTCTAAACGATCTCCGGTTCTGCTGGCACAGCTCAGCCTCGCAACAGTTTTCCGCGTATCTGCAAGCAGTTCATCCAAAGATTTCAGACAATCTGGATTGCAATTTGAACGCCAATCAGAGTCGATAATTATGATACTCCGCGTATTCAAGATTCCAAACGTCTGACAAGACGAGATTGCAAGATTCCTACTAACCGCTTATGGCTTTCAGGCACAGCCCTGCCACAGCGCACGGTTATTCTACTTTGGGAATTGGTCTGCAAAATGGGGCCGTGGACCTGACAACCGATCAAGCACGGCTTGATGTCTCTAAGGCAATGGGAATGAAGTTTGCAAGATAAATAGGGCCTCATATCCCCTTTGGATTTCAGTTTCAATATCCAATTTATCACCGCTTCTTGCATTTCCTGCATTTCTTACATTTCCAACGTTTTCTCATCTTCACATTAATCGTATCTCAACACAATGGTGAACTCAAACGATAGTAACCAAGGGGAGGAGAGGAGCCTCTTCCCTTACGCCCCTAGCCATATTCTCCCTGCCGTATTCGCTGCCGTCGTTGGCGTTTCTTTATTACTCCATGCTTATCAAAACTTGTTAGTCCACTACCCGCTCTCCAAAATCTACTATACATTACTAACAATTCTTCGCATATAGCCGCTACCGGTTCTGGAGGGTCACTTTCTTCATGGTCTGGGGTGGCCTCGTCTACTTCACCGGCTGGATCCTTCGCTGCATATCAAGCTATCATCCCACGAACCTGAATCTCTTCATCGCCCAAACCGTTTTCACCTATGCCGGTCCTCCCATTTACTCAGCCGCCGCGTACAATCTTGTGGGCCGACTCATGCACTATCTTCCTATGTTCGCTTCACTGAATCCCTATCGCGTCGTCTACTTCTTCATCTACCTCGGCGCCCTCGTTGAGGCCCTTACAGCCGCAGGCGCAGCACGGTTGGCTTCCGCTGGAGATGACCTTGACCGCTACCAGAGTGGCGGTACCTTGATCTCCGTCTCGCTCGTGCTCCAAGCCGTGGTGGAATTGTCCTTAGTAGCAATGGTAGCCACGATTCACTACCGCTGTGTGCGTGCCAACATGCTCACGCGCAACGTCCGCATCGTTTGCTTCACTCTCTACGGAACCTCCACATTCGTTCTATTACGTTGCATCTTCCGCGCTATCGAATCCTTCAGCACGTACTCGTCTAAAGAATGCTCAGGAATCTGCGAATCCATCACGCAGCACGAATGGTACATCTACGCTCTCGAAGTAGCACCGATGGTTATCTTCACGTACTGGATCAACCTCCTTCATCCCGGGAGACAATTACCTTCCGACCGTAACCGATACCTCGATTCCAACAAGATTGAGCGCCTTGGTCCCGGCTGGACTGATAACCGTTCAGCATTGATGACTTTTATTGATCCCCTGGACTTCGCTGGTTTGCTCAAAGGAGAGGCCTCATATGAAAAATATTGGCTGCAGCCAGAATCTTGGCCTATCTGCGAAGATGGTAGTTTCACAGATGGGACGGCGTCCAATGCTAAGAAGAGTTCTCAAACTTCGAAAGAAGCCACACAGGTTTAATTGATGCTATTTGAAGCTGGCGATTGAAGGTGTTAAGTGTTAGGGGAATACCCATCATGTTTGTGGAGTCTGGGTTTACTAATGTTTTTTACTTTTCTATTTCTTATTTCAACGTCCCGATAGCCATAGAGTGTACATATAGATAATGCAATCATCATACCTGATACTACTATCTTGGGAACGATATAGATTTCATTTCAAAACTCATATCGTTGGCATTTCTATCTTGCATCCCTTCTCAAGAAGCGGGAAGATAAAAAGGATAGGTTTGATCTTGTCAGCGGAGAGCACAGAACTAATCTATCAAGGAATGAATAAGTAAGAGGATTGCGGTTGTGCTTGAGAAATTTTCTGGCCTCTGTATAGGTATAGATCGATAAGCTAGAGTTGGGACCTGTCCGAGGTACCAGACCTTCAGAGATAACCCTAATCAGACTTCACGAATAACATCTCGATGAACCTAGATCTATTTAACTTCAGAAGTTTCCTAGTTAAGCCAAGGAACCAACCCTTCAAGGACATTAACGTGAACCCTGGAAGTAATCTTTGAGGATAGTGTGTGAATGTCATCTCAGCAGCCTTCGGATTTTGTGACGACGCTTTATGGCTAACTGCACCTTGATTATGGGTTGAATGCTCCTACCATCGATTGGAAGCTAGGTACCGTGTCGAAGAATAAGATGATACTTTCGGTCACCGACGGGACCTAAAGTAAGGGACGTTGATAGCAAAAAACTGGAATCGTTCCGTTCACTTGCTTTGTTCTGGAGATATGCGTCTCAAAAATCACGTAGCTATGAATGCTACCCGTCTCAAGATTCCAATCAGGGCAGGGACTTTCTGTTTCAAAGCAAACATATACATTTTGTTAAAAAGATAAGTGAAACCTCACGTTTATTTCTTTGTCTCCTTTTGTTGTAGAGGCAATCTTTACTCCGAAAATATGACTCTGAAATCAATCGGGAGCATCAACATCACCCTCCCGCTTTGTGTGCTGTCTTAGGGGCAGGTGAATAACCCTGAAATAAAATGTCTTGAGACAACGCCGGTTAGATGGGACATATAAGAAGAAGATTGGGCAAGTTCTATTGAATAGGAAGAGAGCTATCCTCAGAAAATGTTCTTCTGCTCAACCACTTCCGGCCTATACTGCATTCTGTGGTATCCCTACTCCACGCGTATTTTTCTGCAGCTCCAGAGGGTTCTTTCTTCAATTCCGTTATGTACTCGTTCCCCACCCCCCTGGATTTATGAAATAACCGGTATTCAAATCAAGAACCAATCATACACGATGGATGAGGAGCACCCCCTTATGCCATTGAATAAACTCCCCTGGGGCAAGGGACTCATGGCAGGAGTCGTGAATGCTCTGGACGTGTGCGGCATACCAAGTCTCCTATGGGGAGACTCAGTTTTGGTGGCTTATGATAAACCAACAGCTCTTGGTTTAAGTTCAAACTCCTCCTTCCCAACCCCCAAAAAAGGGACCCGCTCCGCGTTAACAGCAAAACCTCCCTAGTCTTTCTTCTTTGTTGTTCCCGACAAATACTTCCTTTCCACCACAAACATCCTCTCATCCGCGGGCCTGACGATCTGCGACCTAAACTCATCAAAAATAACTGCATCACCAACCTCACGCTTCTATGATCGATGCATCCACTACGACGGCGACGATGGATCAGGCCACCGGCCTATAGTCCTCCCCAAATCCCCTATCCACTTCACCCATCCGACAAACTCATCAGCATCGGGATATTTCCGCTTTCTTCGATGCACCTCCAAGTCGGCGACTTGAACCAATGGCCCAGAGACGGGGACAGCAGTTCCAGCCAAATAATTACCCGCGCCGTGAATTTCCGACCTCCGATTGGGTTTCAAATGGGATCCTCGTATTTGGTTACCTAGACCGTTAGAGTACCTCGTATCTCGCGTCTTTGTGAAGCGTATGCCATGCTTTGCTTCAAGCATTTCCGTACATAGGATATGGGGTTTTGGTTAACGATGTTGATGTATATATGGAAGTATCTGGACGACGAGGGAAGAGGGGGATTGGCGGAGGAATTGGGAGACGGCGAGGTGCGGGACATGTACTTATCTATTGGCTCATGTTCCCAAAATGCAGCTGCAAAAGCTGGGTGGGATAAGTTCTTCGGTTCTAGAGCTGATTAGGTGGAGACTTTCGTTAGAACAAGTGGAACTAGAATAACGGTGATTTCTTCGAATGTGCTCTTTTCCACTTGGCCCAATTTCGGGACTGAAATACCACACTTAAATCCAATGTCAGTTGTCGGTGGTGTGGGAAAAAAAAAATCCCTCAGATAACATCACGAGTCAAGAAAAAGCCTGTATGATGACGATAGGAAAATAGTATTAAAAAAAAATGCGAAGTATGTTCATTGAAATCCTTTTCTCATTTCTGTTTATAGTTTAACATTGGTTTCAACCCAAACCATTGCGTATGGCGAAAGTAAACCGAAGCGTAAATAGATCAAAATTGAAAAATTCGGAACTGATCTTTGGGGTATAGTTGGTCGTTGAAGACAAACGCCGTCGTAAATTCCGATCTCATGAGATTGTTTTCTCTCTCCCAACATCTTTTTCTTTCTTTTTGCGCCGTCAGTATTATGCCCAAGTGCCCAATATGCATGATTCGTCTGAGGTGTGTTGTTGAAACCCCACTGTCCATCAGGATCCATCACTGTTGTTAGACAAGCCAACAAGCGGAGAAGGACAATACTTTACTTGGAAAACCAGCAAAACTAAAAAAGTTCCAAATGCATCCGTCCTATACAAGTGAAACAAAGTTGGGTGAAAATTTTTCAGGCTTCCTGAGCCCAGCGTCGTTCTCTTAGTGGCATCTCTTCACCTGTGGCTGCACGGCTACCGTCTTGTTCGCGGCGCCAAGCCCAGTACTCGCCGAGACGTAGTTCGGCGTAAGATGCGTAATCAAAATCGATACGGGAGATCGTTGCTTGGATCAACCCCCAAACACCCCTATTTTACTTCACGTCAGCAAATGGAGTGTGGCCTCGACACTTTTAGTTTAGGGAACGGTTCAGTACCAATAAAACCCAGGAATACCGCGGAAACGATCAATGTCATTATATAACTCGTCCCGAATTTTCTCTTGGGCAGCGCCGTCGAGGTTAGGGTTCAGGTGATGGGTGTAGCTTTTCACGTATTCCGTGAGAAATTCCTGTCGAACAGCCCGAGTAGGAACCCTGCCATAGTCGCAATCATAGCCAGCCCATTCCGCAAAGTGGTTGGCGATATCGAACGCAGCTGGGGATGGTGTAGCATACTCGTAATCGATGAAGTGCACAGTTTCAATTCCGTCTTCTGCAGGGCTAGTGGACTCCGCCTTTTTCGGTTGCATGATGACATTGGCGCTCAAAAGGTCGCAGTGCGCAAAGACGAGCTTAAAGAGGGTCAGTTTAATTTCCGCGTATATTGATGGGTTATATATCGTTACCCCTTCTTGTCCTATTCCTTTTCCGTCGTCCATCTCAGCAACCGTCCTCTGCAGTTCCTTTTGAAGCCCTACCCTACGCAATCGTTCCTTCTCGGTTGTGACAGGCAAAGCAAGAATCCACTTTTGCAGAACACTCCACATATTGGGTCCATCGTGCTTTGGCTTTATGATAGCCAAGCCCTCTATGTCGTTCACGGGTTTGGAATCGGCATCTGCGTGCTCTGGCGATTGGCTAGTCCCATTCTGCGGCACATTCGCGACTCCGTCCACATCGGTTATTGGAAGGACCGCGTGCCATTGTGCAAGTCGACGTGCAACACCGCGCCAAACAGGAGCCTGAATAAGGTCGTTAGGAGTGGCTACCTGGCCTTGAATGAACCTGTATAGCAGACCGTTCTTGAATCTAGCTAAGAGAGCTGGTGCGAGACCGCGGCGAGCGAGTAAAGCGTGGGACTTGGATTCCCCTATGACCATAACCGTATTTAGCATGATGACTTTTGTATTTAAAGGTAGTGGTGGTGATGGTATGGCTCACTTTCTCTATCAATTATGATTTCCGTATGATTGCCATACGCTCGCATGAGCACAGCCTCATCATCTATCTGCTCCTCCGTCAAGCCCGGTTTTCTATTGATGATTTTCAGAAGCTACTCTCAACAATCAGTTGCCATCGCTTGAGTTACGCCGTATGATTATGCAGCACGAACAGTGTTTGTTATCCCGTCCGTGAATCTAACGAATTCGATCTTGCTATCACCTTGTCCCCAGCCCGGGTTCAAGGCCAAAACCAGCCTTAATGCAGATGCTTGGGAATCCGCAGAGCTATACGATAGAGGGATGTATCTGGGTGACGCATGTGGGGTGTCTTGACCATTGCAGGTTGTATTCATCCTGGGAGGGCAAAATGTCGGCTGCGAGGGCTTGAAATGGGTTTGAATGGAGTTCTGAAATGGCAGACTGTGAATCTACGCTGACAAGGGCGAGTTGGTTAGCACAAGACTCATGAAGGGCTTAGTTGAAAGGAGGCCCGCAGACACAGTTGCCGCCAGGGTGGGGAAAGCAGTTCCAGTCCGCTTGAATGCCTCGACGTCATTTGGTAAGGGGACATCAACCAAGGCGAGTTGTCCAACCCACCTTGAGAGGAGATTTAAGGGTATGGTTGTACAGAAGGCAATTTGAATTATGTCGAGCAAGTGTGCAGTTGAGATTGAAATGCAATCGAAAGAATATCTTCCGCATGTGCTGCAGGTCCCACTAGCACCGTTGTGGTCTCGTGCTTTCCTGCATGCGGTGAATTCTTAGTCAGCACCGATTTTAACAGCCCATCATGTGATCAACGAACAGATTATCTTGACGTCGTTCTGAACCGAACGAAGACTCTTTCCGCTACAGTGATGCTTTCATCTGCTTGGCAAGCCAACCGCCTGAAGTTAGAGCGATAAATACGTGGACTCCATCTAGAGTGGAAGCTAAACCGGATTTTGGGCGGAGACCTGAATTATCCCCGCCCAGTTACGAGGGGAGGGGTTTCAGCATGCCGACTATTTCACTACGGGTCAGAGAAATAGCAGCGTATAGTAGAGTGCACGAATTGAATTCAGATGTATTGGCGGCCCCATCGGTGTATATAAAGGGGTAGAGCCCCTCAGCAAATCCCGTTGGATAAGACAGAATAAAGAAAGGGGTGATAGTACGTTTCATCATCCATCGGATCGAGAATCAAGGGCAGATATTTCGTCCACCATTCTTCTTGAAGAGCATAGCTGAAGTAGTCCGGATCCAACCTCACTTGTCGCGCCTTGCAATACTCCCAGTATGCTGGGTACCAACCGGCCTGGCCCCAATCGATGACCGCTGCCACTGTGGGATTCGGCCCCGGCGACAGAAGAATGTTCACTGGAACAAGATCATCGTGGGTAAACACAATTGAGTCTTCGCCGTTTATATAAATTCTGCAAGCATCCTGAAACTCCTGGACAGCGTTTGCACCTTGAAATGGCCCAGTAAATTCTGGGTGAGACCGGAGAAAGATCTCATTTAGTGATTTCTTAGTCAAGCTACCTGTAGACCGTCATAAAGGGTCAGAGGTGTCTGCATCTTACATCCGAGAACACTCACTTACCGATATAGCGATCAAGTCCATCTTGCTTTAAAGCTCTCCACGCCTTTGCCATGTGCTTGAGTTCTCCACATACGGCAAGTCTTTCATCTTCGTCCATTTCGCCCCATCTATCGCGCATCATGTCCCCCTTAATCAAGGACATATAAATAAATCTCTGCTTTCCATTCTCTGCCCAACCGAACACCTCAGGAATGGGGACTTGACCTTGCAGCTGCTCTCGTGCGACCATTTGGGTCTGAGCCTCGACAATAGTTACGTCGGCTCCATACTTAACGAATAGCCGCAGAGAAGAGATAATAACAGGCGATGGGCGATTGAAGCTTGTGGCACGGATATTGCCTGACTTTTCGTTGATAGCTCTAACCTCGGCTGGAGTAGATGCTCGTCGTTTCTTGAAGAAGCTAGACTCAGGGAAAATCTTCACTCGGTCGGTGACAGGGGGGTCAACCAAGTCAGTGCTTAGTTTCGAAGTATTCATGATAGAATGAAGATGATGGAGTAAGCGAGATAGAATACTCGCAGCCCGCGTTTGAGAAGGGGTCTGAGGAGAAATTGAGCGGATGCAAGGCGTAGAAACTGCCCTAATGATTAGTGGTAAAAGGGCAGTCTCTGGGAAAAGAAGTGCGATAGGAAGTTGTTTAAAAAAAAAGTCACATTCACGAATGTGCCATAGACATTTACAAAAGAGAGCTACCCAAATATTGGAGACTCGCCTTTCTCTTTTTTTTTTTCTTTTTTCTTTCTTTTTCTTTATGGCAAAATCATCGCAAGCCCGGGACTACATGGTTGTTCCTCTTGCGGGACTGAAGTACGCGATTTTTTTTCTTCTTCTTCCTAGCTCCGATCAAATTGTATTCAATAATAAAACCAATGCGTTCGCTCTGTAGGTAATTCTCAAGTGATCAAGACGTTCGGTTTTTCAAAATAGCTCTGTAGCTATAGTCTAGCTATTTACAAATAATCCAGATCCGCCGGGAAGAAGATGACAATAGAGAATTTTCTGTCTTCGCCATTGAGATCAAATTTCTCGAACATCCCTTCTAACTCTCTCGCTTCGACTGGAGAGAAGTATCTCTCAATGGCCACCACATTGTTTTCATGCCAGCATGGTTGCTAAAATTGGATAGTAATTAGTTGAATCATCCTATACCAAAAGGTTGGACGGATGAAGTATATTCGTACATAAAATATATTCAACTACCACCACCTTGACGATCTTCGATAACGCTCTCAAGTTCGGGGAAGATTGCATCGGCCATCTTATGATCCCCCGAGTCATTGGGATGGATACCATCCCCAAGATCGCTCTCAGAGAGCCCGGAATTACAATCAACAACGGTAATAGGTGACTCTGGCAAGCTTTCCGACGTGGCCCACGATGGGATAGCGGCGTTGAGGTCATCTACCGCGGCGTTGTTAGAGGATAAGGGGATGATTTGCGCGACCTAGATGGGGTTTTTAGTATGACACTCCTTCCTACATCGTCGGGTTAAGGGTCATACAAGAATCTTCACTTCCGGGTTGGACGCCCGCATGAGGTCCACCATCTGCCCGAAAGCTGCGATTATCTCGTCCGTCGAATGGCCGTTGCTAATGTCATTCGTTCCTAAATGGAAAAAAATAATATCAGGCGCGGTAGGGCTCAGCCATCCCTCGAGAAACTGGTTCGCGATGTCTATCGCCAGATATCCTGCGTGTCCTTCGTGGTCTGGATCCCAATCCGATACGCCATCGCAGGTCTTGGCATCAGCTACGCTACCAATCCAGTCAACATCAGATACACCAGCCTCCTGGAGCTGACCCTGTAGGTAGGCACGCCAGCATCCAAACTCCGTAATCGAATCGCCGAGTGGCATAAAATTTAAGGATGTTTGGGCCACAACGGGGCCGATCGAGGAGCAGAGGAGGCCCAATGGACGACAAACATGAGAAAACTTCATCTTGGTTGTCACAGATTGACTGATGAGAACTGGTAAGGAGTAGGGGTTCGGTCTGTACCATTGTAACCATGATTCTCTACTTATATCCCTTTTACATGGCTATCAAGGCACGTTTCTCCTTCTGTCCGAGGCTTCTGGCATCGAAAACTGGTCCTCACCGACCCCAACTGTCAATTAATATATATCCTGCAGGTTGAGTTCAGGCATTCTAGCGGGGTATTAACCGGGCTAAATGGCTTCTTCTCTGGGGATAAAAACCTCGATCCGATATAACAAGAAACAGGCAGGGCATAATAAGCCGACACTCCCACTAGTAATGCGTAAGATGGCTGGTGCGAGATGAGGAGTTTGCGATTTAAGCATGACGTGAATCACGAAGTCGGGTGCGGCGATTTACCCCGGAGTTCAAGGATCCTTGCTTTCCAAACTACCCCATATAATATTTGGAAAGCAAAGCTTTTGCCATAAGTCCGGTGTTGGGTGACATCGGCGTAGGCCTAGGTTATTCAAATTGAAAAGACTGACTCGGATTGATGAGGTACCGATTCTAAGTTGGTGCATCTGTACTCCGTAGATAGATAGTTCTTTGGAACTCATCTTGGATTTGTAGAGAAAGCATTTATCCACAGAAACAGACCAAAGCTTGGTATGTCTACAGCCGATATCTTGGTTGTTATAATAAGGTCCAGACGAGAAAAAGAAGGTTTAGCCAACGTTCCACTTAATTATAGCAACCTTCATTGGTCAATGAATATATTGTGATAACACGTGACTCGTTTTACATTCTTTTTTCAGGCACGAGCTTTTCTCTCCGCACGACGCCGTCTTCATCATCTAGAGTGTTAGAACATTCCCATAGTAAAGCTTGCAGTTGACAAACTGAGAAGTATATAACTATGAGCTTGAATTTATTTCCTCTGTGACCAATGTCCCCGTCATCCTCTATCGTATTTGTCTCCCCTTTCCCCAAAGGTTTATTCCAATTATCTGCCACCAGCCTCCCTCCCGACGACTCTCTTAGACTACACCTCCGGCACCGCATCTCCCGATCACTACGTAACTATCTTATTTATGCCGCTAATTATTAATCGGAAGCCACAGAACACTCAAGCAGGAGTTCTTCATGGCTACGTGCACTCCGGCCGAACGGAACTCATATGCGAACAGAATATTAAATTTAACGCAAGGCCTCGTCGCGGCTAATGGATGCTAGCAAGTGATGGATAGATAGCCACAACAATGAAATGTTCAGCACTGTCTATAATCTCGGCGAAAACTCATGGACTATCCGCAACTTTGCAGATCTTGTTGGAAATTATACAACTGGGCATATTTGCTGGTGGGAGTTATACAGCATGGTTGAGGAACAAGTTTACTCCTGAGACTGTGGCCCAATGGAAAGAACATGTTCAAATGATCTTCTGTGGGAAGTTACTTGATAGGAAGTGATATAGATAAATATTTTACGAGCACCCCATTTGCGGGAGGGACAACTTTGAGGGAGGGAAACAAGTGGAAAGTGGTAGAGGGCACGGTAATGGGCGTCGAGCACGACAGTAAGTGCTATAAATAGCCCCGACTCCGCGGCCGTGTCGGTATTTACGAAAATAGAGGGTAGGAGCTACTACCTCTAGGTAAGTACACAGTAATACCTGTTCTGAAAATGCTACTAGGGGATTTTGTACCATATCCAGAACTCTTCCCCCCTTCATTGTATCCAACCACACAAGGGCAGTCCCACCTGTGGCCGGGATCAAACCACCAGTTTGCTTTGGGCGCTTAGATTAAAATCCTTGTCAATATTGCACGTCATAATTGGAACAAACAAATTAATTTTCTGGGTGGGAATATACGCGCCTCCCACCCCCCACAATATCCTTGTATGAAACGCGAGTGATAACGGACATCCTCGGTTTGCAATATGAGAGGTTGTTATTAATAGAGTTCAAACATGACCATTGCCTTGTTCCAAGGTTGGGTTTTGGGCGGCTAGAATATGTATTTGTCATGTGACTATTTCTAACAATATCTCGCGGTCAGAGGAATGGAAAGGTTGCTCCTTTATAGTCGCCAGAGCTCCGAAATTTCAAGTCATCAAGTCGATTTATCCCTTTGAAGAAAATCTCAGTGACTTCTCCGCATATCATCCCCATCCATTCCTCGTCGAATCCCAAGTTTTCCGCTCCCTAGCAAGGAGATTCTTACTCTGGCCAAAACGAAAGGCTACGGTCTATATACTTATTCACCTCCACCCGTTGGCCGGATTTTCACACATTTCTTTGAGAGAATCTGAGGCAATATGTCGAGCTCTACCGATGACGACTCCGGCATAGAAATCATTCAACCCTCAACAATCTACCTGAGGCCGGATGAAGCACCGGAAACAGAAATTCCAATCAAAATCGACATCACCAAAAAATTCCCACCAACCTTATCTGTGGTTTCTCTATTTAGACCAGCAGCAGGCTCGAGAGTTCTTTCTCCGAACACCACATATGTTCTCAAATCCTACGATAGGGAGCAGATGAACTCTAGCGACGGAGACGTGGAAAACCCAGATACCTGGGCTGAAGAGAGCTTTACGAACGAGAAGCGTGCATATGACACCCTCCGAAAATTCCAGGGGCATAACATTGCTCGCTGCTATGGAACGGCATGGTGGCTACGGCCGGACGAGGCCAGGGTGAATGCATTAGTTTTTGAGTATATCGAAGGATGTCGCCTTGGAGACCTAGATATGGAAACGAAGAGAAATTATGGGAAGATGATTGCAGACAATGCCCGCGCCGCTGTCCGACCACTGAAGGACTTGCGGGTTCTCCATGGTGACATACGAGAGGAAAATATAATCATACGGCCCGATTTTTCGGTGGTTTTGCTCGACTTTGGAAGCTGTGCCGTTGATGTGACAGACCATGAATGGGAGGAGATATTCTTGGATCGAGACATGGCAACACTGAATGAAGAGTTGCATCAGAGCGAGGTCGATATAAAACCCCCCGCCGACCCTCAAAGATACTATCGTAAAGCCGGAGGGTATGCGCTGTGGAATCATTTTGTGGAGAGGGAGCCAGCAACGTGGCGGGAGAAATATTACCGATACGTCGACGGAGCGGGACATCGTGATCTTCGCTGGGCTTTGAAAGAAGATATCCCCAAGAAAAGTTAGGGCGGGCGTTTCCTTGGGCTACTCATGATCTGCAATTCCCCCCCCCCCCCCCCCCCTCCCCGAGTGACCGTGTTTAGGGAGTTTGGCGCTTTATTATTATTTCTTTTTTCTCGATCTTTGGTTCCTTTTTTTAATAATAATTCAATCAAGTAGCGTGGGGGAAGACAAGCCCCAGGTTCAGTTTCCACTGGCTCGCATAAACTATGACCTATGAGCTGTGCCGCATCAGTCTCCAGGCAAGATTCCGTTTCGTGGAGATAAGGTTAGCGCGAGCCAAGATGGACCCATTTTCAGTGGGCCAATGGGAGTACGCGCGTGCGGAGAACTCTTTACTCGTTGGGGTCCAGCACGTTTCACCTGACATCCACAAGCGCTTCCAAGGTTCCTATTTCAAGCACTCAAAGAATCAAGATCCTCGTTCCAACTGTGCCGCAATATCAAACAAGCCATTCTCCTCTCCATAACGGCCAGCTGTGCCGTCTCTTGAACGGGAGGGGGTGGGGAGGCTGTGATATGATTGGTACTAATCTTGGACTTCCGGGTATTCATGTTTTGATGATCTTACATTCACCGTCAGGGTATTGTGTAGGGAGGTACCTACCTCCCGCCTACTACTTTTAACCTACTAGGTAGGAAGGAGCCTACTTGTTGTGTTCATTCAAAAATGGGTGAATAACAGTTTCAAGTCTATCTTTCTGAATAGAGAGGCTTATTATTTCTTCTCTCCATTTCTTTTATGATTAGGATTACGTTTTGCTTGATAATACATGCAGAAGTCATGGTCACAGGCAGACAAACAATCACTTGTGATAGTCGCCTCCAACAGGTCACCCACCAGGATCAAGGATCCGGCACGATGACCCATTTCTAAATTGACCAGGCGCCTATGCTTAGCCAAGTCAAAACTCGGCGTCACCGAGTTCCCACGCCCCTCAACACGCATCCCCATTCTCTCCCCGCGCCTTAGGGGTTATTTCTATATATATGCCTATACTTAGCTTCCATTGGAGCAGCAACGGTGAGCTGTTTTTCGCGCAACCTTACACGCCCCACTTGATTTAGAAACATGTGCCCCTAGAGGGCTGATATCGCATTAAGCTAGCCGCTGCCTGGGTTTGTTTGTATCACATAGCGCCCAAAACAGTGGAGCTACGCAATACTGGAGCTGAACCAAGAAGAAATGACACGGTACAAATTATCCAGCAAGAATTCTGTAATGAAGATGCATGAAAGGAGACAACGGTATTGGGTGGAAGGACGAACTTGGAGAAGATAGGCTCGAACATTAATCGCTTCAAGTATTTTTACCAGTGGTCCCTGTGATGTGCACTCAATAGGCCATCGGTAGGTAAGGGAGGAAGTAGCAGTTTCCTAGGAGTTGTGCTCCCATCCCTCAAAGGGTATATATAACGCTTGCGTCTCCTCGAAACCTACCTCCCATTTTCTCATCAACTTCTTCAGTTACCGAACAAGACATACCTACATATATTCAGACTTATCTCTCACATTTGCCACAGACACCAGCCGACCACCAACCGCCCAACATGATACCCCTCAGAGCACTGCTCACAGATGAATTGCCCAGGCCAACGGCCACGACATCAGTGTCTAAGACACCATCCTCGCGGGCTCCTTCCCATATTAGGCCAATACGGGAATTAGAGAACATCGACGAATCGAACTTCAGGAGCGGCCTCGAATCCTCAGGAGCCACTCCGCGACTTGGGACGCAGGTCCATCGCATCAACATTGAAAGCAACCGGGTCCTCAGGAACGAAGCGGACGTTGTCAGATTGGCGTATGAACACTTAACCCATCCAGTTTCTTTGGCATTCCCACAGCTAGACCAGGTATCAGAACAAGTGGAGGCAAGCACTAGAGTTGACACCATGTGGAAGCTGGGGGATGAGGTAGCCACTGTTCTGGAGTTTAAGAGATATGGAATGGTAAAGCCCGAAAAGTGGAGTGTGGATATAGGGTCTGACGCTCGCGAACAGAGACTGGGCCAGCAAATTAGAATGTAAGAAGCGAGATACTGCGAACAGGCTTCAAGAAGATATAGCTGACATGATTTAGGTACGCTGGAGAGCACAAATGCCCGCAGATGGTGTTATTTGACTACGGGACTATGGTCATCTTTCGACTGCCTGGGTCAACTAAGAATGAGATCTTAGCAACGAATGCGGTTGAAGGGTTTGTGGTGAACGAAGAGGTGAGAAACGGGGATGAAAGTCAATTAACTATGCGCCAAGCCCTATTCCTCATCATTCAAGAAGGATACGAACGTATCATGGAACGGAGAAGACGCGAGGGTGTCTGGAACGAGCTAAGAGATGAAAACGGGAGGACATGTTTCCGATTAGGGGCTATTGGAGGTAGTCCCGCTACGACGACCTACTGGAGGGAAGTAGTTCAAGGCAACCAGCGCGGGTTCCAGAATATGAGAGACGGATCGGTTCAGGGGAACCCTCCAGCAGGTGTGTATAGCGGTTCCTCCCCTGATCAAAGTACTAGCGAGCTAACAATAAAACCCAAATAGACGGTCTTTACTTTCCGCACCGCGGGTAATCACACTTCGTTCCGGCACCATTGGCTACCGACATAGAATCTAAATCCCTTTTTAATGGCTTTGTTCCTAGAGAGTTGGACGACCCGGGGACGCAACCATCAGTCGAGACACAGCTCAGGCAAAGATGTAACTAAGAGGACTATGACGTCGTAGTCTACTATTTCTTTTGTTCTTTTCGGGTTATTATGTTTTCTTATGCGAGTACTCATACCTTTGTCATCTCCTATGATTTGGATGTTTTTATGTTCAGGCTTGAGGTTATTTGATATTTGCGAGTTTTCCAATGATTAAATGCTAGTTTTTGCCTCGTATTGTCAACATATGTAGTTATGATCTCCCTGCTTTGATTATTCTCCTTGTTTGGTTTTGGGCTCTCCCTCGGCGTGGCCTAAGACAGAGATTTTGTCCATGGTAATACGCACTTGGCCTCCCCTATACGGATTTCCCGATATCCGACTACCTGAATATCGGTGACCACCTATTAATATGTGGAGAGAAGAGAGAAGACAAGGCGGAGGGGAAAGAGGCGGAAGAAGGGCGTAGAGAATAAGAAATGAACAACAAGTATAAAAAGTCAATTACTAACATAATTGGCTTACGACCCTACGGCAAGGCTACTTCCCACCTTCCACATGCGAATGAGTTCCCTCCCCCTGCTTAATATCCTGCCTAAACTGCTCCTCATCCTCTCTAATCTGCGCCACCACGACCCCATGCGCCTTCCTAATAGGCTTCACCTCAAACAGCTCATCCATACTCTCCAGCGGCACGCCTTTGGTCTCGGGGATGAGGAAGAATACGAATACCACGGCCAGGATCATGAGGGATGCGAAGAAGAAATATACGCCGTAACCCATTTTGGTGAACATTTGTGGAGTAAAGCGGGAGATGAGGAAGTTCCAGAGCCAGTTACTTGCGGCGGCGCAGGCTTGGGCGAGGGACCGGACGTTGACGTCGAACATTTCCTGTGTGGGTGGTTAGTTACAGGAAATGAGTTGGTTGAGTGATGATGCTTGTCGGAGGGGAGATTGGAGTAGCGGGAAGATTATCTTACCGAGTTCATAACCCACGGAGTTCCATTCCATGACGGCGTGTAAAAGACAGTCCACAGGTAGAAGAAAAACATAGCAGCTATCCCACCGCCGCTCATCTTGGCGCCGTCAGGGTTGTTTTCCGGTTTCGCGAGTTTGATATATACTCCCACGATCCAGAGACAGACCGACCCACCGGTGGCTCCGATCATGAGTAATTTTCTCCGTCCAAGATGGTCAATCAGATAAAGGATCCAGACAACCGTTACCGCGGTCTTCACCACGCCAAAAATGCCAGTCGAAAGCATAGTAGAGCTTCCACCTTTGAGGCCAATGCTCTCGAAAATGGTGGGACTGTAATAATTGATCGCATTGATACCGGAACCGTTCTGCCAGAAGAAGAGCATGCTTCCCAAAAATAGGCGATACATGACCTTCTTGTTAGTACCAACAGCCTTGAAAGGTTTCCAAAAGCCGAATCCTATTGAAGCCCGCTGTTGCTCCAGTGCTTGATCGATGGCTGCAATCTCCTCTATGACATAAATCTCGCTCGACGAGAGGTTACGTATCCAGCAGAGGTTTTCCACGGCAGCCTCACGGCGACCTCTCGAGAAAAGCCACCTTGGTGACTCCTTAATAAAAATGGAGCCGATCAATAAGAGCCCAGAAGGAATCAGCTGAACGGCAAACGGGATGATCCATTGCTTATGACTTGGAGCCATGGTTTCAGAGACTCCATACTAAATAGCAAAAAGAATTTGTTAGATGTATTTAAACAGTCCATTTCCCATACTTTCGTAATGACAATTAGGTAGAACGGCGGATAACAATAGAAATTTTGAGCTCTTACGTTAATCCAAAACCCAACAAGCCCACCAATCTGCCAACCCAATTCGTACACGCCAACGAGTCTCCCTCGAATAGACGGCGGTGATAGTTCCGAAATATAGATAGGAACCAAATTAGAACCAGCACCAACGCCAATCCCAGCCAATACCCGTCCCCCATAGAGCAGTCCCAGTCCCCGCTCAGCATTGACCCCTAGCATCATACCGGACCCGAGGATGAAAACAACTGAGGCGACAATAAGACCGATCTTCCTTCCCCAAAAGTGACCAATGGGGTAGGCAAATAATGCGCCGAAGAAAGCGCCGGCCTGGTAACAGGAGACGATATTGGCGCTCATCAAGTCGACCGCGCCCTGGTCGAGATCGGCGAACCTGAACTCATCCTGGAAGGAGTCTAGAGCAAGAGTCGTGCCGATGAAGGCACTATCGTACCCGATCATACATGACGCGCATGACGCAACGGCAGCTAGGTAGTAAACTCTCCAGTTGTAGACGGCCTTGGGCGTTGGCCTATCCTCTACGAGAGAGAGGATACCCATCGCGTCGATGCGCGCAGCTACTCAACCAGCTCGATTGCGAAGAGTATCAGCAGCAACTAATAGAAAGGTCTGAAAAGAAATTGAACAGGCGTATCTTCGTATGGATACTTCGATTAACTCGGGCCCCGAGAAAAACACACAAAAACAAGTTTTCGCGATAAACAGTGCGACAAACGAGTACCCAGCTCAAGAAGACAAGAATTGAAAATCCATCCACCAGACCAAAGAAGGGCTAATGATAAGGCTTCTCTTGGGCGTGGGTTCGGTGAAGATGGGGGATTGAACGGTATATATCCAGCGTCGCAAATTTTTAATACTCCAACGTCTTCATCGAAGCCGACGACAAACATCGCAAATATAAGAGGACGAAAGAGAGAAAAAACTGCTCGTGGCCGACGAAGGGCAAAAATGTGGAGAATCCATGTTAAATTTTGGAGGTTTGAAAGCCATAATAGCTCCTTCCTCTGCCCTCCGGCTTACCTTCCAGCTCCGTTCATCGGACTCTTCCCACACTAGAAAGCGGGGAACGGGCGAGAGATGAATGTAGCGGAGGATTTCTTGCTTCTCTTGGTTCGTGGACCGAGAAGGCGGGGAAGAAGAACCCGAACCGAGTTCAAGTTCGCCATCCTCTGCAAATGTTGTAAAATAGCTTAAAGAGAGATCTAACCATCCGCAACTTTGAATGTACCGCAGCCAGCAACAATGCATTGCACACCGCAATCTCCCTGAAGATGATGAGACTTTCGTTCTTGAGTGGCAATCCGGGGTTCAGGCGTGCAAACCATGTGCTATGAACCGCTTTTCATCGTTGTGAAGAACCGAGTTCATGTGCCGAGCGGGATCGACACGAGGAACGCACACACTCCCCCACGAAGCCACGAAGCTACGAAGCCAACCCTGTCTGAGCATTTGCGGGTTTGCCTTCATGGAGTCAAGGATTCTCCATCAATCGGGGAGTAGTAGAACCAACCGGGTTATTTTGAGATAATCAAGTAAGATGGGCCAGCGAGATATGAGTCAAATGTTCGGCGAAGTTTCTTCTCTGAAAAAATAAATCGATAAACAGCCTTTCCGAGCGTCGGAAATCGCTCTTGTTGACTTTGAGAAATTTCCTGTCGTTGAAATTGACATGAAGATCCGCACTGACCCCCAAAACCTTATGCAAGTTTAATTCCAGTCACGTGATATACCCGAAGCCCTATCCCCGATAATGGACCTCGACGGTGATATCTTTTTTTGAACGTCTTCAACTCCTTACAACCCATAACGCTACCATTGGGTTTGGAGGAATCGATAAAAGTGATTCTCATACCCTCTTATCACTTCGGAAAAGACTATCACCACTTCAAGATGTCCTCCCTATCAGACCCAGACCCGGAGTACTCCCTCCCCTCACCACCAGATCTTGACGCAGTCACATACCTCTACGGTCACCCACTCCTAAACTCCCTCTCTCCTCTCCTCCACAAGACAATATACTCTCACCTAAACCTCAACTGGGCCCAAATACCTCTCTCAGCATCCTCCCCATCCCCATCCCAGCAGCACCAACAACAACCATATACCCTCTCCCCGCCAATCCCCACCTTCATCTCCCTCGTCCGCTCCTCCCGCAAATTCACAGGCTCATCCGTAACAATGCCACACAAAGTATCCATCCTCCCGTACCTAGACGACCTAACCGACGAAGCAAGGGGCGTAGGAGCCTGTAACACCATCTTCCTCCGCCGGAACAACTCCGATACCACCACCAGCGCAGAAAACGAAAACAAACCTCTCCTAGTCGGCACAAACACAGATTGTATCGGAATCCGCGAAGCTTTACTCCGCAACACACCAACCACTACCCGGACCACTTCCTCTTCCTCCCCGTCATCACCAGCCCTAATAGTCGGCGGTGGCGGTACCGCCCGCGCCGCAATCTACGCCCTAACAAAATACCTCCACTACGAAACGATTTACATCGTAAACCGGGACGAGACCGAAGTCAAAGCCATGATCGCCGAGGCCGAAGCACGCACATCCACCCCTACCCCGACAGCTACCACCACTAAACTCCAACTCCACCACATCACCTCCCCATCCGAAATCCCCTCCCTCCAACCCCCCTCCGTAATCGTCTCGGGGATACCAAACTACCCACCAACAACCCCCTCAGAGATCCAAGCCCGACAAGTCCTCGATGCATTCTTGACCCAAGGAACTCCAAACACGAACCCGAACACACGGGTCCCGCGCCTCCTACTAGAAATGTGCTATCACCCGCGCCCGTGGACATCGATTGCGGAAGCGGGTTCCCAAGCAGGGTGGACGGTGATTTTAGGTACGGAGGCGATGGTATGGCAGGGTCTAGAGCAAGCTCGGCTGTGGACCGGGAGGGATGAAATAACCGCCGACAAGGAATTAGAAGAGAAGGTGAAGAAGATGGTCGATGAGAGTTTGAAAGGAAAGGAAATAAAAGAGAGTAAACTAGCTTAGCTAGTTTTCCTACAAGGTTGAAAAAGAGGTATTGCATAAACTAATTTCCATTAAGATCTAAAGCAAAAACCAAGGGGGGGATATCATATAAGTGAGCCTTCCTCCACTTCTTCATCTCCACCTTCAACGCAGAGCAAAGCAAAAAGAAATAAACCCTTTTGTCAAGGTACAGGAACCCCGAGGGAGTGAAGAACCGAATAAGGTCAGTAAAATGGGGAGGTCCGAAAAGAGTCAATTGCCATTATATAAAGTGACACACCAAGCCGGGAGTTCCACATGCCCAACGCATTCCCAATGCTTGAACTCCGGCCTTCCGTATCTCATTCCCATAATCTACCATCTCAATCTTGAAATATACGAGCAGAACTGGTCGTCATTTTACCTTCCCTCTTTATTTGGCAAATTACCACATCAGAGCAGCAACTGCTGCCATGATGGCTCCGGCAGAGAAGGTGGTGGCAGAGGCCTGACCAGTGAATGTGGGGGCAGCTGGTGAAGATCCAGTTGGGGTTGGAAGACCGGGGCTACCTCCGGTTGGGTAGTTTGGAGTTTGGCTTGGGGTCTCGCTTGGAGTCTCGCTCGGGGTGGGGTAGCTACTAGAGGGAGAAACGGGAGTGCTCGATGGAGTGGGTTCCGGGCTAGGGACGCTGTAGCTGGGTTCGTTACCAGGACCAGGGATTTTGACAAAGTTGCCGCAGTTGAGACGGTTCTTCTCCTTGTCGTGGACGACAATGGAGCGGTTTCCGAAGAAAGATCCAACTCCCTCCAAGGTCGAAGCGAACATGTCTTTGTAGACGGCCTCGAACCTTTTACCACCATCGACACCGGTAATTTTTCCGTGCTTGCCGCTGAGATCTCCAACCTGGCAGGTTCTTGGGGCAGAGGGGTCGCAAGGAGGATCCTCGCCACGGATAAATGGGTCAAGATGGGCAAGTGTTTCAGTGCAGTTGCCGCTCTCAGGAACTGGGTCGACGTGAATGTGGTAGGCTATGTGGTGTTAGCAAAGAGATATCTAATCTAGGTGCCGGCTATAATTGGGTATGGGCACTCACTGAACGGTCCGTTCTCAGCCTCATCTGGGAATCCCCAGAACTCAGCATCGAAGATCACACCACGGCCCTTGTTAGTGGTGGTAGCCAAGATCGATCCACGAACTTCAGTATCGTCCTTGTCGAGAAGAGTGGCCTTGTAGATGGGGCCGATTGGGTTGTCTTTAACCACGGCAGCATCGCCTTGCTTGCCGGTAACTGCGGCAGAGGTGAGAGCCACGCTGAGAAGCGAGCTCACGACGACGGAGGCACGCATTTTGAGGTTGTTTTTGTTTCGGGTCTAAGTGAGTGATGTCAGTATTTCTTCAGTAGAAGATCACCAAGAGACTCGAAATAGAGCGTACGTTGAGGGTTATTAGATTTAATACTGGTAGAGGAAGTAAAAACTGAAGATTAATAACTGGAACTTTGGACAATGAATGTGGAAGAGAGAGAAAGTGAACGCAAGGGAACGTGTGAATTAAATCCGAGAGAGATCAAGTGAAGGAAACTGAAAAAGAAGGAAACAGGAAAAAAGAGTTCTCGGCGGAAGGATCGACGGGAGACTAAATAAGAAGTGCAGAAGGTGAGCGCAAGGGGATCAACGATCTTGGCTTCATCTCTTTCACTTTTCATCCTTCACTTCCTTTCACTCAAGCCACGCACATGAAGGGTCACAGAAACGGTTGCAGGGCTGTCACTGGTCACTGTTTGACACAAAAATAAATATTAACAGGCAAAAAAGCAAGGGCCCAGGCTCTTGAAACTCTTGTGGCTCTTCACAGTAAAAGCCTTAAACACAAACAAAAATCGACCCAAAAACTAATAATCGCAACTCCCCGCCAACCCACGGACTATCACGAAATGACCACGAGATGTCTGCACCCGCATTTCCCGAAGTAGAGTGTGACAACCCATCCAGAAATTCCCCATCTGGGGAAATGAGGGAAAAGTTGAAGGCGTCATGGTGGTGGTATCTTTGCCAATTGACATGCCCCCCTATCCTTTTCCCCCATTCCCTACAGCGTGGTGTGCGGGTCAAGGGCAGGTGATATCTCCACGCCCGGATCTCCTAGAATCACAGATATTAGATGCGCATCAAGTTGCATCGCCCGCATCTTCGCATCGCCCGCATCCAGGCCAGCTCTCTCTCTGGACGCTGGACAACGTGTCCCGCAAAAGAAAACATAACGACGATCAGGGCTCGGCGCCAGTAAAGCCAAGTCTTCGTCTATCCAATAAGCGATCAACACAAAGAAAAAACATGATGAACAAAACCGAATCATTTCCAGGTCTTCGTCGCTTCCATTGGCTTCTCTGGTGGTGCCTGCATATAAATAACATCCAATCCCGGGATCTTTTGTTTCAATCTTTCATTACAAAACCCCCTTTTTAAGCGCCCGTCTTAGTCAGAATGTATTTCTGTCCTCATGCCTCTCTCCAGTCAGATCGGTGGAACACTTGCTGAGCTTCATCTTCTCTGACGGAATGAACTCTCGTACAGCCACCTCCGTTGTTTCGATATAAATAAATCCAACGCATCTTCAACCGGCGGCACAAACTTTATGCTTCATGGATCCATGGATCCAATTCGGAGTAACAGTGGAGAGTTTGTGGATCAGACCAAGCCACCAGCCCTATCCTAGCCTCCCTGCCTGGTTTCATATTATTCTATTTCTAACCTCATCCTTCATCCTCCCGACCAACAACGACAACTTCTCGGACTCTCTTTGAACATGACGGAAACATTACCTCCAATCCCTGCGGTCGGAGACATTGGACCCACAGATCAAATCAGGAGTCCTCCAGTTCCCTTCTAGAACGAAAGAAAACCTGCCTTTCTTCCAGTCAGAGAATGTCTCGGGAGAAGGCATATCCTGGAATGCGGAACACAAGAAATCGGGAGTCTGAAAACCCGGACTGATGTTGGTGTGGATGGAAATACGTAAGTGTTCCCCGTGCTGGGCGGATATAGATCCTCCCGTTTGATCCTCCCTCTGTGGCGGGCCTCATGCAAGAAGTGAGATCGTGGCCCAACTTCAGCTCCATCCTTCGGAAGCGTGGAACGAATGTCCATTTTCCAATTGCTACTCTATCCTAAGAAATTGACCCCGAAATTAGTTGTTCCGATCCTGAACAAAAGCTCCGACCAACGCATATACAAAATCCCTTCTCCACCCTGGTCATACAACAAGGAACCTAGTTAAACAACAACAGGCATCACAAAGTGCTTTTGCCCAGAACACCAAGACCCGAAAACATATCTCGGGATTTGTTTGTTCTTATTAAAATCATAATACGTGAGTAATTGCGGCCCATGGGATCTCCCTGTCCAATCTCTACCGTGGTTAAAGTCATCGGCATATACCCGTTAGGAAATTTGTTTCCGATATAAGAAGTATCATATTTCCTTGTCGTACAGATATATGATATTCCAAGGTTTGGACGTTGGGGTGTGTGTCACTCTCTACCCCTAGTCACCTGATCTCAGACTAAATTTCAGGGGTAAATACTTCTTCAATTCTCAGGATATGGCTATGTTTCTCATCCATATCCTTTTGCCATACTTCTATGAAGATACCTGGTCTATTCTGGCTCCAAATGCTTTGCAGATTCCCTCGATTCACTATTCGAAGAGTGACTACTAGAATATATACAAGGAGACCACTTCTACCCGGAGCTATTAACTCCTCACTATCGAGGAACCAGATCCCGATACAATTAGCTTTCTTCTCAAATTTTATCTTGATATTCTATCTCCATATCCTTGGATTTATGCATGAATTTAAATAATCGTCTACTACTTGATATTCATATACCTTCTGGCTACGAGATATCTATGAATGTTCTATTTAATGTCACGAAAATGCTTGGGGTCTGTTGATCAAGCACGAAGCCTTCAGTCATCCTTAAACCGTTCCTATCTGTTCTGGTTCTGTTCTTCCATGGTTATTCCGTCCCCATTCCATTCAGATATATTCAATATCTTCTCGGAGTCATAGATATTTTCTTTCCGGCTCTGATGATCCCCTATCCCTCTTCACCTTGGGTTGGTGACTAGCACTCATCGTTTATGGATGCCTAGACTATTCTGCAGCTCCTTTTCGATCGCCTACCTAGAGGTTTCCCCGTTCCAATGAGTTGAGCCCATTACCAAGCAGGGGACCTAGGGCATAGGAACGACGATATTTGAAGATTGAGATCCTAAAATCTTCAAACCTACCATGTTATCTGTCAACCGTCATTTTCCACCATTTTTATCTTGAATGATGACCCTGTGGCTGTACGTTGGTTCGGGTACGGTCTATTGCTCTAATATCTATTCAAGGGCATTCCTTAACTTTTGTATGAGGCATTCGAGTCTTCATGTTATGTATATAATATCTTCTTCTACCATGACTTTTCAGCATTCGTGCCCTTTTCCAATCCACCAGATAGAATAATAATACTTCAAAATAACCACCTTTTTTGAGAAACACATCTCCGATAGCCTTCTCTGACTCTACTTTATACAACTTATCCTAAAATTGGCTGCAGTTGCTCGTTCTTCCCGCTTTCCTAGACGTCTAATGACCCTAAGCTTTCTACCTGACGCTCACGCATACACTGTAATCTGCACCTCTCTTTCGCTCGGAAAACCAAATAGAAGCATGTCGACTACGACAACACACAATCAATCCGATTCCCGCCCGAGAGGCTTCCAGCATGGTCCTCTACCACTTAGTCTCACTAGACCACGCATTAACCCCAAATATCTCAAACAACCAACCCACGATTGGATTTTTCTCTCACTGACTTCGCCAGTGACGATGACGGTGGTGGCGATTCAGAGTTAATTCGGAATCGATTTCTCAACATTGGAGGGCGGCGACCGTCTACCATAGAAGGAGCATATGGCCAGAGACAGAGAAATGCACCCATCCCATTCCCATCCCACCGCCATACACACATATATATCTCTCACTCTATGTTCACCATCAAGAACGGAATCATAATTCGAACGTTTCAGTGGATTCCCAATCGAGGATCGTAGGCATTTAGATGTCAACGAAGCCTGTAATACAAGGAAAGACTTGGGGACTCTTGCAAGGGCGTGTTGAGTGTAGGCTAAGTAATTTTGCTGCTTAAAGAGCCAGAGGACCAAGCGAAGGTTCTTGAGATACTCAATCATCTGAAGCTGCGAATTGGTGTCCGCTTGGACAAACTTGGCATCTTCTAGACCAACAAGATTCACTTTTGTCTCTCCATCTTCGTATAATAGAAATCCCGGCTTTATTAATCGGAATGAGGTTGAAGAATGTATTCTTGGCGCCCCAATTGGTACCTGGCTGCTGCTCTGGTGTGGTTCAACCTCTGAGGCTCTTGCTGAGAAACTGGTACGAGCCACTTTTCCGATTCTCTGCCTATTCTGTGAATGTCGATGTCTTCGTGAGCCCGGAAGAGATTGCCGAAGTTCTCGTTCTATTCGTTCCAGCCGTGCATCGATGGATTCCAATGACATTTGACTAACCCCGTGTCTTTGAAACGACAAGTTGTGAATGTCATCTACTTTGTGATGTATATCTCTGAAGTGAGTCGACGCCTCTGAGACGCTAGTAACTTGCCGTCCGATCGTATCAAGACGCTGGAATGTTCCGTGCCTAGTACTTGTCTGGCTGTCTCTCAGAGAGTCGAGCGAGTTCAATTCTAGTCTAGAGCTAAGCAGGGTTTGGGATCCGATGTCTCTGTTGGTAGGTAACTACCGTTAGCTTGAGATTGAATCGTAGAATGCAGCATACTTACGCTCCAAGTATGGCAACTACCAACGTGAGTTGCTCGCTGTGTGAACATATTCGGGCGTGAATGGATGTAAAGAAACCCTTGTCCGCAGCGATCTTGAGCTTCTCTTTTATCTTCTTAGCCGCTTTTGCGTCCTTTAAGCCCAGACCCTCTATTTTCTGTCTCCAGTCAGCCAAGTCGTTTTTGCAGGCATGGATCTGATATTCTGCTGCTCTGATAGACGTTTCGGTGTGAGCAGCAGCCGAAAGGTTGGTGAGTAGTCGCTCGAGTTGGACAAGAATAACGTTCAGTCTTTCGACATCATTTGAAATGCGCCCGAGATCCGACTCCACATGCCGATAGGTTTTACAGAAACTGTAGAGTGCCGATGCGGACTGGATTGTTTGGCCCGCCACACCCACAATCCCGACAATGCTTGCGGCCTCGGCGATTCCGCTCATAATGCTTCAGAGATGCAAATACGCTGTTGACGAACACAAGTCAAATACGCTGTTGACGAACACAAGTGAAAAGCAATCAAGCCAAATCAACAGGCATTTAAGGGAAAACTGCCCATAACTCTGGCGAGGCTGCCAGGCAGTGCAGCCACGATGCCACAATCTGCCACGATGCCTGATGATGCTTCAGATCCAATCACGACTGAGTTGTCGCACATAAAGATGAACATTGTAAAAAGAAATCATGACAGCCATCTTACAATTCTTGGAGTGCTATTAAATAAGTAATAGTACTCTGTAAAAATACTATAAAAGAGAGGTATTATGGAAGCGAACAAGCACTATTCAAGATACTTAGTTGCTTTAGGAGAGATACAGGCCCTCATGAGACGACCCTATCGATTGTTCAAATCGATGACTCAGCTGAGAAGTGAGCTCATGCAATGATATCTCGTATTTTATATCTGACTACTCGGTCCCATCAGCTCCCAGGATCAAATGATAGTTGCCAATCTCTTACCGCCGTATGAGATAGTGCCCGAAACGTGTATGAAATATGTAAAGATATGTAAATTATATGTCAAATATCATACTGCTTTCTTGCAGAATTCCACGCAGGATATCAGTCTAGCTTCGCCAGTTTTAAGGTGATGAATCTTCTCTCGTACATCCCGAGGCTTCATAGTAGGAAATATCCAACGCCTGCATCTTCCCCCCTTTTTGGGGAGGGGATCTTAGGTCTTTAACAAGTACGGTCACGAGATGTATCCTTTATAATTTCCATGTGGACATGTCGTCTATAGGCTCGCCCACGTATCTCGCCATATTCCAGACAACCCACATAAAATTTGTCCAATTCTCTCCCGCTCTAGCTTTTCTAGAAAACTTGAAATCTACGATGTGGCTTTCGGTGATGGGAAAATGGTTAGCAAGTATAGGGGATGAAGGTTATGCAGAGAATAAATCGGAAAAGAGAGCGTTGAAGTTATAACTCCGAAGCTCACAGAAAAAAAAAGATCCACACCGGTAACAGAGCTACTCATTTAGGCCTCTTACCAGGTCTTTGTCTCTTTATCCCAGATAATATTATCGGGACTCGTTTCATAACTGACGAATCCACATTCGAGACATTTCCTTTGAATTAGGGAGTTAGCATTAGAGACTCAGGGTTCGGAGAGAGAGTGGGATAGCATAAGACCAGCCATACGTATACGCCTCTTTGAAGCTCTGACGAATATCATCACGCTCCCCGCGATCCAATTCCCAAAACATCGACCCTAGAGGGGTTCCAAGGAGTTTCGGCATTAACATGTATAGGATATATCCCCCAGGAATCCACATGTCGGCAGCCTGTTTCTTCTGTTCATAGGAAAGCAAAGTCGGTGCTGATGTGCAGTTGGTCTTGGTGAACCCTTTGAGTACCTTCAGTTCACGGGAAGAAAACCCAATCATTTTAGTGGTCGCCTGCTCGGCTCTGATTTGGGGGGGATCTGGTTCAGAGCCTAGATAAGGTATTCTAATGTGCGGGTCAGTAGGTAGTTATATCACAGAAGCCAACATGACGGTAGTGGCAAATTTCGACAACAAGTAATAATAGAAAGAAGAGCGCATACTGCATTCGTATCTTGATCACTGCATTCGTCCCTGGCTCCCCAACCTTGGAGCAGGTATAAACAGCCCAGGCTTCAGAGATAGTTCCTACCTCCATGAACGTCCGCTCATCCGCTTGGCTAGAGCTCTCGCTAATTTTCTCTTCGAGCGTCCACTCGTCGGCCACAGCGGTGATGGAAAAAAAGATGACTTTGGTGCCGATCCAAGATGATCCAAACCAGCGGACGGATGGAGTAACACCAACCATGTCTGCCGGAATGGAAACTGTAATGTAATCAAAAACCTATTTCAACTGAGAAAATGGTTGTGTTGTGTTGGTTGAAAGACAAGAAATATAAGAAAAAAGAAAACTGAGATGATGTAGCAGAAATTAATTCACTTCATGTTAGTTAAGGCCGCGGTGGCACTAAACTTTAAGAAGTTGAATCATATTTTTATATCATATCCCAATGACCTCACATTTGACTCCAGAAATCATCGGACGATTTCCTTTCTTATGCGATTGAGATTGATGAGAAGGAATAAATAACAACTACGTCGGCTCTGTCAGGGCAGAAAAAAGTAGCCAAAAGGAACGCGAGAGTCACTCAAGGTACAGATAAGGCTAAATAGAATCGATCAAGCAGAATTATTTCATCAACACGCGATATCTGAACACTCAATAAGGAGTAGACGTTTTTCTGACGTTGAACTGAAGGCGGACGTCGGTTGGCAGAATCCACACCGCCTTGCTGGAGACGCGATGATCCGCGTCTATAATTTTATATTAACCTCACCTAATTAGCTCACTACAAGACGCCGGTTGACCTTGAATGGGAAGGGTTGAAGTTGAAGTCACAAGTATTAAAGGTGCCGAAAGTCAAATACCAAGGCTCAATGGAGATGGAGTCTGTATCACATTTGTCTAGTAAGGGGATAAGATATTGGGACAATTACCAGCAAGTATTATTATCGCGTTCGACCTCGATATGGGAAAATAATACCAGAAGAGTATAAAAACATGACAATATAACCATGATACAAAAGGAAAACAAATAGAATAAAAGAATATAGAATCCAATAGACACCTCCCCCTTGCAACCGCCATTCATCCCCGCCCAAAAGAAACCAAGGAACCAGAAACTCCCGTTTGAAAGGGGGGCAACCCTAACTGGCCGAATTCGAGAAGGGCCAGTAAACCAACAGGTAAAGAAGAGAATAATGAAATAGTGTGGAAAAGAAGGAGGAAAAAAAGGAGATATATAGGTTATTTACACGCTCTGAGAACGAACCATCATCTATCATTATTATGTTTTTTTGATTACATACGTTTTTTTGCATATCTCGTGAATGCGGGGATGGCGAGAGGAAGGGAAAGGAGGCCGGAGGAGAAAGCGGAGGATCGAGATGGCGGTTAAGGAGAAAACGTGGAGCAGGGGAGAGAGCGTTGTTTATCCATCGTCCTCCTTCCCTCCACCATCAATAATCATCTCGATATCCTTGACGGGGTGAAGCATCATCGGTGGTAAGCACATGCGTCCTTCTCCCGACTTCTCCTCTTCCTCTCCCCCGTCATTGTCGACCTTATACCCAAGCCAACGACGCCAGAGATTAGGTGAGAAGCCAGCGGAGTAGAACCACGTGGTTCCTCTGAAATTGTGTTCGCGGTCACCGAAGATGGCGGTTCGGGCTCCACCGCTCGCGCCGTTACGACCAGCGTTGAAGACGGATTCGAGGTAATCTGTCGGCCAGCGACGATCGATGTAGACGGAATGTGGGGCATAGACAGCTTTGAAGCCGTGATGTAAGGCGGTAGATGCAGGCCACATTTCCGAAAACATGGAGTGGCGCTTCAAACTCGTCTCACGGTGCATGGTCGTCAATAGCTTTCGGGAAAGCCGGGAAGCAGTTATAATAGCTGTCCGACGAGGTGGCAAGCCATTATCTTTGTTGTAACCGGTGACGTCTTCAGACAGGAGCCAAGTAGTTCCATCAGGGTCGTATAGAGGGTTAAATACGATGAGGTCTGCATCCTCATCGACTCCCCATTCATACTTGTCCTTCTCGTAAGAATGCGGAGGGATCCCTTCACCATCAACCTCGAATATATCGCTTTCGTCTGGCCTCTCCGGACCCCAGATTGGCTTGTCACCTTCTCGTCCAGTACCAGTCTTAGATTTGGCCTCGCCCTTCGACAATGGAGTCCACATGTTGTTCGCACTATTGGTTCCTTGTTCGGTTTGAACACGGACCATTTGACGGAAATCATCCCAAGGGCCATGGACATCAGGAACGTAGAACCTGGCGTTTCGCTCCCAGAGACCCTTTCTAGGCTGCTTCTTAGCCCAGCTGATCACCTTGTCGAAAAGGTGGTAGAAATGGCCCGTGTATCGAATATCCATTTCCCAATTCCAGTAATAATCATATTCTGGATGCTGGTGCGCGAAGTATTGCATCGGCATGAACGTGCTCCTATAAACGCCGTGGATCGGAAGACCGCGTGTGAATGTCTCTTCAAGGTTAGGGTACATTATGCTCATTTGGGGTTCAGACCACAGAGTCCCCATCCCTCGGAATTCTTTCGGGAGGGCTTCTCGGAGGACTCGGTCATAGGTCTCAGTATCGGACCAGATCGGAAGATTGGTATCCTTGACATGGACGAGGAAGTGAACAGTGTACTCTCCACCCGAGTTTAAGGAAAGCTCGGATATCAGGGCCCGTAGATACAATATATCTTCTTGGCTATAATGGAAATCGGCCCATGTCCGGATGACTAGCGCAGTCCTTGGAAGTTGTCTAGGTGCTTCGACCTCATTCTTGGAGGCAGAACGTTTCGAATCGGGGCCCATGTGTGATTCTTCGTCGTTCTTTTGGCCCTTCTTATTCTCCTCATCGGTATTCTGTTTCTCTATCGCACCGGGTTTCATCTCCGTAAACTGCTCTGATTTGGGAGACCCCGGTTTGCGGAACCGATGACTGTTCGCGGACATGCATCTTTGCTGCGCTTTGGCCCAATCGACATCACGAAAGTCCACAGGTCCGGTCTTCTCCCATACATGATCTGCTCCTTCTCTGTGTCCTTCCAACCCGGATCCAACCCCTCCACGATTCACGCTGTATCCAAACCCATATGGGCCAAGACGCCCGAATCGATCGAAACAAAGATCATTCTGAATCCCAAGCATTTCGTTAGACCCCATGACGGCATCCGGAAAGCCCTTGGGGATAGCATCATATATGTGAACAGCCGGGATACGGACAGTTTCGTCTTCATCAAGGAAGCAGTCCTTCTTTTTCCCAAATTTTTTAATATACCCTTCATCCGAATAACTTGGGTATGGATTGAACGGATGGCTGGTAAAACGTAGTTTCTTCTCTTCTCTTGATTCCTCATCACCTAGAATCAAGTCATCAACACCATCCCCGGGGTATTCAGGTGTGCTTTCATTTCGTTCCACCAGGGTCCGAATCCCACCATGGTATCTCTTTAGGAACGGAAAACTTTCCCACTGTGGAGGTTTCTTGGAAGGCAAATGTTTTTCGATCTCGAGTTCTAGCGATTTCGTCGACGCATGACCTAACCTTACCAGGGCCGATATGAAGAGAATTAGGAACACCAGAAGCGCCAAGCATAGCCGCCGGGTGACCTTATTAGGCACTCTGTAGAAGTATGAGGTTTTCTCGCGCCGGGGCGAGTGACCGTCCAACATGGGTTGTTGTGAAGTAGATGTTCGAAAGGATGAGTCGGAGGATGGGTGGGATTCGTCTTCGATGTCTGTATCTAGCGAGTCGTGTCGTCGAAATGGCTCCTTTTCCGGATCTGGTTCGAACCTGCGAGTTGTCGGGAGGACATTGTAGGCAGACGATCTGGCCGCCTGTGGCATTTTCAAATGTCAATCGAGGGCATGAAAGCCTCGTGAGCGCGGAGTTCTATCGGAAAGATAGTCTTCCGTGAGAATGAGAGTTCGGTTCGTGGGTTCAAGATTAGATCATGCAGCAACGGTTTGTTTGCGACAGGAGTCGAAAGTATTAAGTGTGAAGGTTTCCAACGCTTCCTGACACCAATTAATGCAACTGGCCCAAAAAAGATATTATAACTCCTTTTAAATGCGGCCGGGTATGATGAGGAAGAAACGAGAGAGGGAGTGAAGTTGGAATGAGTTCAAGTTGTGAAAAGATGAGTTGATCAGAAACTCAGGAGCGAGCAGCGGCAAGGAAGAAAGTGAACCTTCAACATCCTTGACAGGCGATGATGCGGACTTTTCCCGCCTTACTCTTTTAGGATTAGGTATGACGAGACATTTCGCTTGATAGCCAATCATAACCCTTGTTTCCACTTCCGTGACGAATCTTTGTTTTGTGCCATGGCAACAGAATGATTAGTCATCGGTCGACTAATTTAACCGCCGTTGAGCGGAACTTCGGCAAGAAGGTTTCTGACGGGACGACACCTCCTATTTATATCACTCTAGAGCGGTTACTCTCCATCTCAACTGGAATTCTCACCTGTGATTCCCTCGACAATGGCTGACTTTATCGGGAGACTCCGCTATATATACGTCAGGCGTTTTGCCTTGATCCTACTGTTAGTCCTAGAATAACTCAATGTTCCTCCATGGCTCAGACGGATATGATTAATAGACATAGCGCACATCTTATCGTGGCATTTCAACCAACAGCTCAGAAGTACGGACAGCCGTTTAGCTGGGTTTAATCATTTCGGTATGGAGCTACCAATATCAATACAGAGCACGGACACTTGGGAAATGACTGCCAAGCTACAGTGCTGAAGTACAAATTTCAAGTCGTGGTTAAATATGTGGCAGAATTCCGTTCAGCTTTTTCAGTGAAACAAAACGCCTTTTTATTCGTATAGAACCGAAGGAAAATTCGTCACTTTGTGGATAGTTTGATGGTTTTCAATCACGGGGCTTTGTAGCCGGTTGGTACAGGTTCAAAGCACGACTCCAATCATTATATTTCTCGTTCCACCACCTTCCAACCGCAGAACAACAACCGCAGAATCATACGAAGCAAGCCCCGGCTCCTCCTGCTAAGATAACTTGTAAAACGACATACGCAAACTCCGGATTTGCTTTTTACTTCTACCATTAAAGGAACGACATGGAGTTTTGCGGTTTTTTCTTCCTTCCTACATTATCTTTGATTTCAAAAAAACAAGCCTAGTAGTGTCCTCATAAGAATTCGTCTAAGGCTGTTTTTTTAGAGAACCTCCCTTTCCGGCCCGCGGGTTTCCCACCTCTTTACTCCCAGCTTCTCTAATTCAACGACCCCCCTTGTTGCTTTGCAAGTGGAATAGAGGGGCCAAGTAGGTGAGTTTAGGCAAATGCTCCGACGATGGACATACCAGCCGCTACAGGAACAGAAAATATGTTAGCCAATGCTAGTGAAAATAGGGGTAAAAGCTAGGTTTCACGGCTTGGAATCTCGTTTTGAAAAGTTGTAGTGGGTAATTTACCTCCGATGAGAATGTATATGAAACCCGAGATTTTCTGCTTCTTAGTCATTTGCTGGCCCTCTTCAGAGAGGAAGTCCTCGGCCAGAAGATCGACGAGAGCGGCGTAAATAAGGAGGCCGGAGGAACTGCGAAAAATTATGAGTTTAGTAGGGGTAGTGCGAAAGGCGGTAGAAAGAGATTCATACATGGCATTGAAAGATCCCACTAGGATTAACGCAAAAGCACTCTCAGGATCATAGCTCGAACGTGCCATCAATCCAATAGCCTGTCCAATAGGAGCAGTCGTACCGAAAGCAACAACCAAGACCCAAGGACGGATGGAACCTTTTGGGTATGGAACAGCAGCAATCCGAGAGCCAAGACCAAGACCTTCAAAAGCCTGGTGGAAGAGAATAGCGATAAGCAATACGATGAAGCCCTCGGTCTCGAGCGAAACGGTCATTCCAACGAACACAGAGTGAAACAGGATACCACCCTCGAGAAGCGTAATATTGAGAGACATCTTGCGCAGGACAGCAGGGTCAACATCACCTGATTCAAGGTCCTGTCCAGCGGCCGGAGCAGGTTCGATCTCTTTTTGATACATTGATTGCCTGCCCGCGTTGGGTACAGCAGATAGAAGCAAAGAGTTGATCTTCTCGCGCTCTCTGACGTACTGCTCGTAGAATGCCATAAACCAGGCTGGCATCTCGGACTGGTGGGCCACGTATGTATCATCGAAATCATCGACAGGATAGGCCCTGAAAAACACGAGGGTAAGCAAGATTCCAGAGTCTATTAGGGGTACATTGTACGAACTGTGCCTTGACACCTCCCTTCTGGTCCCCATAGTCATCTGTCAAGGTCTCTTGACTTGACGACTTCCTGATTGTGTTTTCCGCGGGCCAAGAAATGTCGCGCTTGTGGGCGGGTACGTTAGGCCGTGGGTAAGGGGCAGTATTATTGAGACTTTGTCCCGTTGCTCCACCGTGGTCATGGCCTCCAGTTTTGGAATTTAACCACAACTCGATGCAGAAAAGCGCAAATAGAGAGCCCAACATTATGACACCTGGCATAGCAGGGTACTGCTCCGTGAATAAAGGAGGCAGGCATGGATTATTGAGAGACGAGAATGCGGTGGGAAGCAACTACACCAGCAATTAAAAAAAACACGACGTCAAAAAGAGGTTTGAGGACAACCTACATGAACGAACGCAGTCGCGACAAGTACCCCTGTTCCGAAATGCTTACAAAAGAAAAATGCACCGGGCGGAATCTTCATTTTGGGGATTTTCTTCGCTACCACTGGGAATCCGCATCCTGATGTCCATTATGAGAATTATTTTGCCAAATCGAGACAGGGCAACTATTTTGAGTCCATACCGAGGATGCTGAATCCGAGTACGAGAACTAAAATCGACGTTAGATATAGTGAACCGTAGATAGGGGTTCTCATGATTATCGTACAGAGAGCAGCAACATGCAAAGGAAGGTCATATTCTTCCCCTCCTCCAGACGAGCTGCCGCATTGCGGTCGACCTCCAGCGTCCATCTTGGCTTCGTCACTGTCCACGACGAGGCCCGCTCGATATGAGGAAAGAGGAAGATCCGGGGAAAGAAAAGAAAAAGAGTGGGATAAGAATTAAATAACTAAAAGAACTGCTCAGCAGTCCGTAAGGTAAAAGAAGGTAACAAGAGAAAGGATGAACATCGACCTGCAATGTTGAAGCTATAGAAATGTCTTCCGTTTCCGAGTACCAAGACCAAGAACATCGTGAGCTTTAACAATTAACATCAATAATAATTGATATTACCAAAACAGTTCCTCCCCATACTCCAGTATGGGGCGGGAAACTGCCAAGCCCGACAGGAGAGTTTCAGACAAATCCGGATCACTAGCGGATTTCGGGGACGGGGATTTGTCATTGTAGCAGTCCTCGGGAAGATTGTGTCATCAAGAGTCGGCCAGGTGTATTATTGCGGGATCTACCTGCGTACCCAAGCCGATAATACTCCTTACTGATTCTGATAAGTCAACGGGTAGTCACAGGTAGTGCCGATACGCTAGACGTCCCCAGTTTTCTGGAAGGGCCCAGACGACATTGCAACACTTGGAGCCAGAGACAACTGGAGCAGAAGAGAGCAAACCAAATCAAGTGTATTTTAAGATAGAAATGTCATCTTGTTATATTTAGCCGCGGAAGATGAGGTGAGGCAGATCCAGTGACACGAACCGCTCCGTCATTTTAAGATAGAGATATCACGGAAGTTGAGATATCCGCGTGAGTTATATGTCAAGGATGATGATATAATAAAGTGAGGAAGGTGTGCGCAGTGCAGAAATCGCGGTTTCATGTCAGCATATGGATCCACTGCCAAGCGCTTAGTATACATGCCAAGTTTTTCGTGTCTGACTCGTGCAGTGAGTCCTTGCCAAAGAGAGTAATAATAGTCGCGGGGAAGGTCAAGCATTCATCAAGCTTTGTGGAAGACGGCAGGCAAGTGACAAGGATACAGACCATCTAGCCTCTTCAATGCATCGTTATCACGCATTGCTTCAACAGGACGATGGCTCAGCAACCTTTCTGATACACAGCCTACTTGGCGGGCAGCGGGGTGGAGAAACAGATCCCCAAGGCGCTATACTCAAAAGTGACAAGCCTGGAACAATAGCAAACAGTTATATATGTGCAGCACGTCCTTTGCGTCCCATCATTCCCACACATTCGAACTGCTTATCACTTGCGTTTTTCTTCTCCTGATTCTGCAGTCTGCATCTGCAGTTGCTTCAACGTTTTATCAACCAAGACACTGGTCAAACTCAAGCATCTTCAACCATTGAGCTATTCTTTCCTCCGCTGCACTTCCACCATGGCCGGATCCAATAGCAGCCCAGATGGGAATCCCCCAGAAACAGACCCCGTATCCACTCCTCCTCCGGCAGTGGGATCTCCCGAACAAACCCCAAACGCTATAGCTGATGATCTACGAATCGAACCTGTCGACGCCAACCAAGGCCTATCCTCTGACGGGAGACCGTCGGCAACGATTAGCTCTGATGACCCCTACGACCTCAAACAGTACAAGAGATCAGAGATCAGCAAAACCACCGTCAAAGCCGAACACCCCGGGGGCAACCACAGAAAGATCCATAAGTACTACACCCGGCAGAATGCCATGATCGACCAATACCTCCAGAGCGGCGACGAGGAGCGCCTAGCGGCTTTGGACTTTGCCAAAAATGGTCCCAAGGTTAAATGGGCTGTCAACTTGAGTTTCGGGGTGAACCTTTTTCTCTTCATCATTCAGATGTATGCCGCCGTGTCAACAGGGTCCCTGGCCCTATTCGCTACAGCGGCCGATGCATTCATGGACCTAGTCTCCTCTATAGTCATGCTCACTACATCGCGTCTGGCTGCCCGACCCAATCCTGATAAGTATCCTGTTGGTAGAAGGAGAATTGAGACAGTCGGCATCATCCTCTTCTGTGCCTTGATGACGACAGTTGCGGTACAATTGATCATCGAGTCCGCCAGGACGCTTGGTGGCGGGGAGACTGAGAGTGACGAACTTCACATCATTCCACTCACGTTCGTCGGCGTGGCCATTTTCTCCAAGTTCTGCCTTTTCTGTTACTGCTTCTGGCTACGACGCTACCCGGTAGCCCATATCTTCTTCATCGACCACCGAAACGACTTGGCAGTCAATGTTTTTGGCTTGATCATGTCAATTGTCGGAGATCGATTCGTATGGTATCTCGACCCCGTTGGAGCCATCTGTATTGCCATGTTGATCCTCATCTCCTGGATTTCAACAGCGTTCGACAATGTTTGGCTCTTGGTCGGAAAATCTGCGCCACGGGAATTTGTGAACAAATGCATCTATGTATCACTCACACATGATTCAAGGATTCAAAAAGTAGACACGGTAAGTTCTCTTGCTCAAAGCTACGCTCTCCCCCCGCAATTTTACGGTTGGGCCAGAAATAGCTGAGCTTTTCAATCTAGTGCCGAGCCTACCACTCCGGCGAAAACTTTTACGTCGAAGTTGATATAATCATGGATCCTGAAACTCAACTCAAGGACTCTCACGACGTAAGCCAGACCCTTCAGCGGAAGCTCGAAGGCTTAGCATCTGTAGAACGGGCATTTGTCCATGTCGACTATGACGATGACCATAATGCCCACGAGGAACACAAACCATTGTATGATCCGAAAAAGCAGAAGAGGACTTTGAGGGAATGGGTGATGGATTTAGTCCACAAGAAAAAGAAACGTGAAAATGAGGAAGAGACCCAGTCCATGACTGTCTGACAGGTTCCTCGCGCCCTCTTTATAGGCAACGAGTTTGTTGGATTCTTCGGATTTCGGATTTCGGATTAATAGATTTACTGCTTGATGAATCAAGCGAAGGAGGATGGGTACTCTCTTCAGATTGTTCAAAGAAAAAGGCGAGGAGTGATAAAATAACCTGCGGAACAGGTTTACGCGGGGGAATCGCTCCTTTTGAAGAGAAAGGCGGGGTATTGTTCTGGGCGTATCTTCCTTCAGTTTAAATGTCGCTCGTTCAGGGGGGGTATGGCAAGCAGTTGCTACACTGGCCAAGGGTATCGGCACTCGACGTGCAAGATGATGATGATCACTGGCTCAGCTTCACATAGTCACTATGCCAGTAAGGCAAGCTCTCAAAGAAGTAGCTCGGCCCTAGGCAATCGCAGACAGTTATATACGGGTATGAGAAAATTTGTGGTTTCTGGTTTCGGTTTTTGACCCTTCCGAAGTGAAGTGGTCAAGTAAGTCAGACGACCTCTTGCCTTTTTTGAATTAGTTGAGAATGTCAAGTCTTAGTAAACCTCTATCGCGCAACAGAGCGGACATGGAATTGTCGCATATGCAGGCAGAGGACACCACCGAGGCCATATTTGCGGGATCGAAGTTTCCGATCAATGTGAACATCTGGGTTGCAGCATTCCAGACAATAGTAGAAGCAACAGTGACGCGTCATGTGGATGTCTGGCATAAGATTTTTCTTTTTCTTCACATGGATTTTTTTCCGTATTCCAATTGTCACGATCGCACCTTTTCCCCAAGCAGCTTGTGAGTACCAGGGATTGATTCAACTGTGATGATCAATGTGTAAAACTGTTCTTGGGGGAATTAGCTGTGTCAAATTAAGTCTCAAAGGATGATACCATCACTCACAGAAATCATGTCGAAGTACGCTCTGGACTTGAAGATGGAGTCAACATGAAGATTCACATACTTCGTTTGAGAGCGGAACACGAAAAGGCAGCCCGACAGCATCGGGATATTGTCTCGGAACAGCCCTTCGGCGTTTCGGCAGCATCTTTTGCAGGTGGATTTGAAGGCAGCTTAATCCTGGATACACGACGTTGCACGCAATGTTGACAGAGAAATTCGGAATGCCCGTCTCATTAAGTTTTCACTGACACAAACTTGGATTGGGAAGAGCTTTCGGAGCGCTCCACAAGTTTCCACTAGATGTGCTTACGGTGGAAACCCCATCGTGAGAAAACGAAGGTCTCCTTGAAGGCATGTAGTGCGGTGTCAGGGGACCTCTATGCGTCGTTGCGATATCCCCAACCTGTCTCTTTCCCAGAACGAACCCCTAAAGGACATCTATCAACTGTGCCATTAGCCGAGTCATCTACCATAAGGCTTCTCGCTAGACCAGTACATTACTCTCATTCTCCGTCAATAATACCCTCGCATATGACGGAAACGGTGGGATATACGGCTTAAAGCTCTGCCCACTCTACCGTCTTGTCAGTTAGAGAAGTTCTTTCCGTTTAGACACATCGGCCAACTTAATAGTGAGCAGACGGGACCCTAGCATTCAACAAACTGTTGATAGTAACCACGAGAATGGGAGATACCTCGTTCTTCCACTTCTACTGGTCTTCCAACGATGACTATTTTCTTGGAAACCATTGGCCTGCAAAAATAGTCAACTGGCCCTTTCATCTCTGAAATCCCCCCAAGTTTTCCTTCCAGGGTCAGGTCAGTTTTTCTTCTTCATTGCAACTCTTGAATGCAATTATTCAACAGTATCGAAGACTTAGAAAGAGAAAACCTCCACTGCCAGGCTGGCTTGTGAAAGGAAAACGGTGTTGGTCCCGTACAGGTCGAGATCTCAGTGAACAGGGATAACTCGATGGAATCACATCGCGAAGAACATGGGGAAGACAAGCAAGAGATAGCAAACACAAGGACCTTTGCCATGTGATCTGAGACAGAAGCGAGAGAGAGAAACAATCAAGAAGACAAACGGGGAGAATGAGCGACGGGAGAAAGAAAGAAAGAAAGAAAGACTCTATCTTGATGAAGAGACGTCATATCTAAACAAACACGCTATACCAAAACAGGAAATCAAATGCCCTCTCAGAATGGAAGCCCTTCATACGTCCGTACCAACTGCGACACGACAAGCCACACACACTCTCTCGCTTCCCTCACTTTACGTACATATCTTTGACCCGGAGTTGGACGCCTGAACCTTCCCGTTAGCCTGATCGTCGTCCGTACACGGTATCTTGGTCCGCTTTGGCTCCCCAAAGAAAACCGGCCCGGGAAGTCTACAGAGCTTGGTTGACCGATTCTTCCCCAAGCACAGACAGGACTTAGTATTGGACTATGCAATTGAACATGCATATCTATCCAATTACGCGTATAAGATTCAGGAGGAAGCGGTGGCGGGGTTAGCTTGTTTCCAGTACTGCAGTCTTTAGCTCCGCTCACATCAGACCGTTTGCTACTGTTCAGCCAACCGGTTTCCATGTTTGCGTAGGTCTGACGCCGTGACTTTTGTTTGGATCGGCTCGATGTACATCTTGACTTTTTTTGTTGTTATTTATTAGGGGCTTTAAGAGTCCTGTTTGCTAGTTCAGTTGTGCGATGTCCACTTCATTGTTCTGAGGCCTGGTATAAAGGATCCCTAGGCCGCCGGCCTGGAAAAAGGGAATCTAACTAAACACTTACACCTACAGCAAGGTTTAGAATAGCAATTAACTTACTACTAGCAACTGCAGACAAAATGGTACGTCGTTGCACCCCTGTTTACAACATGCATTTACTCACCAGAACCCTAGATCGAAGCTCTACCAATGGCGGAAGGAATAATTGACACTTCAATCCCTCAATTCACCACCGGATTATTCCAGCTCCTCTCATCAATCAATTCCATAATCCTCCTCTCCATACTCGTCCTTCTCCCCCTAGCGTACCTGATCCCCAAGATCCGCCAGGACTACCATGACTTCCTCGCGCTAGGTCCCGGCGGAACACCATCAACACCTCTGGGCTACATCCGAGTCTCCATCCTCCAACTCTTCGCTCTCCGAAAACCACTAAACCCACCTTCTATACCCGAATCCCTAGAACCACAAACAGGAATCATACCCCACAACCTGCCAAAACGCCAAGGACTCCGCCCGAAAGTCGTGGGCCTTGCACCCCAACGACAAATGAACCAAAAGGGCTCCTCAGAAATCTTCCGCCGCCTCTCCGCGGAGATAAAAGCCCTATCAAACACCCACCCGGACCGCCTGCACCTGGAAACATCATGTTTCGAAAAACACAGCACGGGCTTATTCTCCGTCCCTCAAATGCTGAACCGGGTAACATGCAACGGAGAAGTGTGTCACGCGCACCCTAGCGATGGGAGTTTGCATCTGACGCTCCATCCAGAGGATGTGAAGCAGATTATCGACAAGGGGTGGGGAGAGCGGCATCCACTTGCGAGAGAGAATTGGTGGTGGAGGGTTAAGTTTGTGCCGAGTGGGTTTGTGTTGATATATGCTCCTCGTGATGAGAGGGAATTGCGGTGGGTGGTTGAGATTATTCGGGCGGCTGTTTGGTGGGTTTCGGGCAGTGAACTTGAGTGATTATGGTGTTAATAATAACGGGCCACATGTGGAGGATTCGGGATGATACTCGACTTTGGATGAGTCTAGCATGGGAGAAAGACCACGATACTTTCTTTTTCCGTTTCTTTTCAATCTTCAATCGCATTTCCCACCCCGTCTAGTTTTCAGTTATACCTGTCTCATGAATTATGATAATCGATACCACCCATAGCACATACATAACTTACCCATAATAATCCATCACTTTTTTTTCGATGCATGCATATGAATATCCCGTCGTATCCGCACCTCCCGAAGACATAGTAAATAGATCGATCAAATATACCCGCCTCTTTACATGAGCACATACGCGCACAAATAACATGGATATCGGCCTTATATCTCCTCACCCCAAAGCAAATCCCATAGAAAAAACAGCGTCCATATCCCTGAAAGAAGAGATATAGTCCAACCACACCACCAAACTAAGAAACAGGAACGGAAACTTAGAAAGAAACAAGAAAAACTTCTTTCCTTCGCAAGCCAAACAAAAAATAAAGTAACGAAAACGAATCCAAAAATAAAAAGATCTAAACATACGTTCTTTTTGATTTCTTTTGTGTTTGTTTGTCAGTTGGTGTGTCCACCGCATCCCTTTTGTCCGATAATAAATAAGGGGATTAAGGGAAGCAAGCAGGTAAGTACGAGTAAAAGGGGGGAGGGGGAAAGTAATAATAGTAGCACGGGAAAAGGGAAAGGGAAAGGAAAACAAAAGGGGGTAAAAAAATGCAACCACCATGCTAGCTGCTCCGGTTTGACAAGTCACGGGAAACGGAGGAAGGTTTTCGTTTTTTCGATGGATGGATAGATGGATGGAATGGCACGGAGAGAGAGACAAGTGACAGAGACGGAAGAGAGAAGTTTAAAGGATGAGAAAGCAAGAAAGGTTGTTTAAAAATAGGAATGGACGCCAGGACGGAAATAAAAAAAATGAGCCTTTTTTAAAACAAACATGTACCACAAGCCCCATATTTCTTGCACCGACACAGCAACGCAATCCCAAAGATATGGTATCCCACGTCATTTCATCTTGAATTCTTCAGTCATGTCCTGCCTTCTTGAGGGCGTTGGCGAGCCATTCGAGACCTTCGTAAAGACCGTCACCGGTGGTGGCGCATGTAGATTGGATGAACTGAGTCGGTGTTAGTAAATGCGTCAATGGAAGAATGGAGATCAAAGTCATCTGGCTTACCCATGCGCGTCGCGTCAAGCTTTGAAGTCCGAGTTGCTGGGTGATTTCGGCGGGACTCATGGCATTCTGTAGTTATATGTTAGTCCTCCATTATCCGAAAAAAACTCATCCACCTTTTCGGAAGGGAAAACGTACAGGCAAATCCTGTTTGTTGGCAAAGACCAATAGTAAAGCATCACGAAGCTCATCCTCGTTCAACATTCGTTGCAGTTCCTCCCGGGCCTCAACGACACGGTCACGATCGTTGCTATCAACCACGAAGATGATACCCTGGGTGTTCTGGAAATAATGCCTCCACAATGGTCGAATCTTGTCCTGTCCACCGACATCCCACACGGTGAATTGAATGTTCTTATACTCGACAGTCTCGACGTTGAAACCTGAAATCGTAACACAACCCTTGTCAGTCTTTCTCTGACACGCATGTAGAGAGGAAGCGAGTACACGCGATACCCCGCCTAAATGGGGAATTGAAAAGGACGGACTAACCGATTGTCGGGATAGTTGTGACGATTTCACCAAGCTTGAGCTTATACAAGATGGTAGTCTTTCCGGCCGCATCCAAACCCACCATGAGAATTCTCATCTCCTTCTTGCCCCATATTTTATCAAACAGTTTCGAGAACGACAAACCCATCTTGGCGGTGTGGCGTGAAAGGTGAGAGGAGGCTTTATGAGTGAAATGATCAGATTAGCCCACGTCCTTGTGGTTCGTAGAAGAAACACTGGTTGTCGAATCTAACTGAGAAGACTTGAGGTGCAAGTGAGAAAACTTTTTGTGGTGCAAGAGTGAAGATAAGAATGGAGGCAACGGGAAGGCAAGAAGAAGGGAAAAGAAAAGTTGTTGGTTGGGCTTATCAAACGGGTGGGATTGAACGACGTCGGAGAGGCGAGGAACCAGTTGAAACCAACGGCAAGCGAGAGGAACAGACTTACAGGTTCAAGATGTCACTGTCGGAGCGATGAAGAAGGACGAAGGTCTTGGGTGAGAATTGCTTCAAGGGTTGTGAGGAAAAAGATGACCTTTTCTCTCGTCAAGAACTTCTTTTGATGTTGATGTTGAAGTTGTTCGTGTGAATTTTCGAGGGTTTCGGTCAGGTCAGGAAGTTTCGGTGAGTACGCGTAGCTTCCGTCACTAACTAAATTTTTATGAGAAAGAATGATCTGTCCACTTTGTTCAAGAGTGTCTGGAACATAGAAGAAAAGATACTTTGTATGGATAAAACTCCACCAAAAAAAAAAGACGCGATAGTGAGAGATAATAGATGAATGTCTGGTCACTGTGGATCTCACCTTATCCTCTTAAAATGTTCGATTAATTACTTTCTTTCTCTCTGTATGTCTTGCTATTTTATATGGCTTCTTGTTTTCGCTGTTGCCTTGTCCCGTGAAAACCAAAGAGGACACGTTGTTGCCGTCTCTCACCTCTTCGTTTTTTCTGTGGAGCTAGTTCGAAGCTTCCAATTCCGACATCGAAAGCGTACCAGGGAAATTCCTTCGGGCAACTGCAGGAGGTCTCCTGATAGCCAAGCCGAAGCGCCAAAGGCAGCTAGGTACATGAACCACTGCAACTAAGCGACAAGTTGGCCCTTTTTCCAACTCTCTCCACGATCTACGGGGCTTTTCCCACACAATCTGCATGACCCATATTGCGTCCAGTAGATGAAGAAAACTGTAATTCAACGGAGAATAGTGGCAGTGGCTCAAATGAAGACAGTAAATTGGGTATTCGAGTATGTAGATGTCAATATATGCGAACGAGATTCGAAAGAAATATATATGTGATGCCACGGCGACCTCCTTCATTCCCTGCGCACTTTCCTCTTGCGTGCCTTTCTTTTTCCTTTCCCGATAGCTATCATCGAAGAGTCATAGAACGTCCTCGCAAGGGAGCGGTAGATGGTCTTGCCCTCAATGGTGTCACTCGCGAAGCCAAAGATCCAGAGCACGATAATCGACAGCACGGTGATAATCGCAAAGGAGACCCAGTACGTTGTTGCTGTATATTTCTGCAGCTCATCGATCTCCGTGGAGAAGTATGCCGTCATCAAGCTCACGGGCAAGAACAATATCGTGGCCTTGGCTAGAAGGATCGTGATTCGCGTAAGCTTTTCGACGGCTTGGGAGTCCTTAAGGGCGATAAGGTTGAAATTCTAGGCACCCGTTAGTGACTCAACATTGCCTTGAAAAGGGAAGAAGACAACTATACCAGAAAAGTGAGCGTTTCTTTCTCCGTTAGGCACTCTTCAATCTCTCCCAAAGCGTATAATCGGATCCGATCTGCCAGTCTTTCAAAACGGACGATAGCGGAAGGACTCAATCGAATACCGACGGTTATGTCACTACTGCTGTCCATAAGAAGCGCCATGTCTGGATCAGTCGCACCTGCCAATAGATGAAGTTCAGCGTTGCTATCTTTTGAACGAGTCCCATCACGCAGCATTCGTTGCTGGTGCTGTAGAAGTCGGTTGACTGTAAGTTCATAGGTTTTATATATGCGCTTCAGGACACCAAGCTGCCTTCCCAACCGATGCAGCTCATCGATGAGCTCGAGTTTAGCTCGCTTCAGCATATTTCCCCTCTGTTCTTCAAGTCAGTTTCCACAAGCCTTTTTGATTAAACAATTGATATAAACTCACCAGAGCCTCGAGTGCAGCACCGTATGGCTGCTCCCTTTTGGCGACAACATTGTAAATTGTGAGCCAGTCATCAAAAATAGCATAGAACAACAAGCTCGCACACTCGTTCGGATTGGTACCAGTCCTTTTCCCCTTTTCACGAGTGAACTGTCTGATCCGCATCGACATCAGAGAACTAGCAGGGGATGCCTTTGCGCGAGGCGCGTCTGAGATCCCCATCCAAACGATACCGATATTCCGGCGGATAATTTCCAGTGTTTTCGCTTTCTCTTCAGGGGTGTGAGTTTCAGGTGTGGGAACTTTGGATTGCGGAAATGGGTTCTCCTGGATGGAGATGACGGTTGCTGTCCCCTCAAAGATTAGGACTGTTTAACTCGGCCGGCGTGAGGTTTAGACGTACCATCATCACATAAGATAATCCAGCACCAGACTCGTTTGCTATCAGGCAGACTCGGGCTACTCTGGAAACGAATTTTAGGGGCCGAGTAAATGGAGTTATATCCCATACAAAGATCTGGGGAAACGATTAGTATACGGATTTCTATACGTTTTCTATTTTTTTGGTCACGGGCTTGCCAACATCTCTGTCCATAATCTACCGACGAAAAATGCCATATGTCGTTGACAATATCAGCGAATGATAGTTTCCCAGTGCCAATGTTCTCCTTCGCGGTTTCGAAGGTGTTCATGGCCTTCAACCGCAGGCCTTCTTCAATGTCATCAGACGTGCGATCGTCATCCTCATCGTCGTCACCATCTTCTTCATCTACGGGACGTGACCATGATCCTTGGGGTGGTTTTGGAGTTGGCGGATTCTTCGGGTCAGTCTCCATCATTTTTTGCAGTCTCGTAGAGAGGCCATAGTGCTCAGTGATCGCCTATAGGGACCGTGGTTAGTCCCGTGAGTATATTACCATACCGTAGGGGCAGATAACATACTCGTAAACTGTCTTTCTGTAACTCCGGAGCCCATATATTACTAGGGAAATTATTAGAAAAAAATGAAAAAGAACCTATCAAGGGGTTTGGTTGCAGTCGCTATGAACTTACATCCATCTCGTCTCGAAGCATGGAGGTCTCTACAGTTAACGATCAGCAACATTCTCCGGAGAAAAAGGACTCGGCATAAGGTACACAACATACCTCAGCATTCAACAACGCTTCGAATTCGTCTTTTTCTATATTCGGCGCACACCAAGCATCCTCCCTCCCGAAATCAAGCACGAAATTCCTCGTTGAGGCGTTGTTCAAGTAATTCTGCGCCTGCGGAAGGTTCTCATTCAGGTCGATGTTTTGGAATTTTGAGAACAGTTCGGGCTTTTCCGTCGTCTCCGAATAGTACTTCTTAACTTCTTCGGGGTTCCCCTTTATGGGAGAAGGAGTTGCCGGTTGGAGAGGAGTTTTTACGTCGTGGCCAGTGGTCGTGGCCTTTTCCTCTGTCATCCTGAATCAAAACAATAGGAACAATAGAGATTGTGCCAGAAAATTAGGTATTAAAAAAGATAACTTCTATCGAGTTTATTCAAAAAATCACAAAAACATATCGCTCTCTAAAACAAAGATGAGAAAAGGAAGAAATCGACAAATATTTATTACGGCTTGTGATTTCTTATATCCAGAGCCTCGTCGCCCAGCGCTTCTTCGACGGCACGCGACTGCGGCGAGTCGTCGGGCGTCACGAGAGAGCTCACTCAGGCAAACCCCTGGGCCCCCTAGCACGGTGGAGGCGACGATCGAATCACCGCCGGCCGATCTGCCCACGTCGAACATCGAACATCGTGCTTCTTTTTTCTCATCCATGTTTTCCCGCTTCAAGTTGAAAAATAATATCCATGATTGGTATCATTTCTTTTGCTTTGACGTCTCTTCCATGTCTGAAATACAGGCTGGACAAACCAGATCCATGTTGTCCCGTGGATCGTGTTTGAACTGTACGATTACCCCCACTTTCGCCGGCGGCAAAGCTGCTGCTGATCCACTTCAAAGTTGTTGGTTTGGCGTCGAGAACTCGAGGCCTCCGCCTCTATATTTGGAGTCCACAAGGGAGTCTCCTTTGCGGTTGCATAGCCGCTCTACTCTGGAGAAATGCATGGATTATGACATCATAGGGAGTATGCAAGGCAATGAGAAGACATGGCGCGTCCTAGATAAGCTGGCTATTCAGAAGAAAAAATGGCGGCGTTTATGAATCACTTCCGAACATATAGACAAGGCATAGCCCCCCAAGGCATTCAGGCACAACGAGCTTGTTCTTTTGACTCACACACTTTTGAGCAAAGTCTCAAAGATTTTTATCCTCATCACACCGACATTTTTGAAGTCCATTCACTCCTTTAAACGAGGAAACATACATTTAAAACGCCGTCGTCGGCTGGGTGGCGATGATCGGTTCGATCTCTTCTTTATTACCTCGAATTTGGAATATTCTGTCGTATATTGTAAACCTGGAAACCCCATGTTCCCTCGTTTCGAGTATGGAGAGCCTCTCTTTCCAGCTCAAATATATAAAAGTTGAAGTTGCGTGCTGGACACTCCTGCCGTTTCTCAGATATTACTGGAACGGTTATATACTCCGTAGACCTTCCCGAATCCCGAAGAGGATCGGTCTGATGTGAATCGTGCACTTAAATAAACTCTGTCAAATCGAAGCTCGACGTCAATATACTCAGTCTGCAACTGATTTATTTAGAAATTAGGCGAGCCATATCCTATCAGACAAAGATTACTAGATAGTAGACATCATTTCTCACAACACGTAACGAAACCTCAGGTTTTCCTTGTCAGTTTTGTTGATGAAAGCCTCCAGTCTCTCTTCTTCGGTGTCTACTCCAGACTCAGGTCCACAGTGCTTGGCTCGTCTTCGATTCTCCAGAACATAATACACAAACAAGACGCCTAGGAAAAATATACCCAAACAAAAGCCTGCAATGGTAGAACGTACCCCGGTCTTGTATATGGTGTTAGCAAAACGGTCTTGTTGGAACGGAAGATATAGATAGCTCTTACGGTGTAGACAGGGGCCTCTGAGCCCAAGTATAGTTGAGGCCCAACAATATTCCCCGTACTGTACGCAACAAACACCATAGCATTAACGGTAGCCTTTTTTGTGAAACCTCCAACATTGGACCCAATAAGGCTCAGGGACATCGGGATGGTTGCAGAGAATACTCCAGCAAGATATGTGCCGCCCAGTCTGCCATAGGGATCTGAATGGTTTAACGCATACACTAAAACCATCCCGATCAGGGACAGAGCACAGGCGCAAGCCATGAGAAATATGCGTGACGTTTTATACATCGAGGCCATTATTGACATAAATGCCAATACAACGAGTTGGCAGCCCCCAATGGGCATTTGTAGCAGTAGGGTTTGGAGCGAACCAAAGCCGAAACCACCAACGAGGAGGCTATTGAACTGTATTTTTGGTCACTAAAGGAAGTGTTGGATAAGAGTGCTTGAACTCACTGTGGTGATTCCGCCATTGCAAATATTGACAGAGAATGTATACAAGAACAACAACCAAGCTTGTGGATCTCTCAAAGCTTCCCACATCTGACATGTCTGGAAGTCATCTTCATCCATTGCACTGGACGTATTTTCCAGAGTCCGATGAACCGCCAACTTTTTCTCTCTGTCATTGAGGAATTGTGCCTTTATGGGTGAATCCGGGAGGAATATCCAGAGTACGGCCGAATATGCAACCGTCACCGCTCCGAGTATAAGAAAGAGCACTCTCCACGTCGCCAAAGAAGAGTGAATATGCCCGATGCCGTAGCTGATGAGTCCTCCAATGATATTCGCGATACAGTTCCCAGCAAACCAAAAACCTTGACGTAGTGGCTGTTCATCACGCTTGTAGAACATCCCCACGATGAGACCGAATCCCAGCTTCAGAAGCACCAAGAAAAAATCGAGCCGTCATGAATCCTCCAAAGTTGCTGCAAGCACCGTGGCACATCAGGACAGCGCCCCATACCAGGACGGTTCCGGCAATGTACTTCCCTAAGGGTAGTCTGACAACGAGCCAAGAACTCGGCCATGTCCAAGCAAGGTATCCGAAGTAGAAGATGGAGGAGGTCCAGCCGTATTGGGATCCGTGGAAGTTCAGGTCCTGTATCAAACCGAGTTGGGAGGAGAAATTGAGCGTCAACTTGTCCAGAAGCTGCAACATATAGCATGCACACATGATTGGCATGAGGGCAAGATCAATCTTCCGCAGGAGTTTCGCATTTTCCTCGTCTGTGGTCTGGAGTTCCACGATGTCTGCGACTTGGGGGTTCAAATGTTCGAGCTTTTGCTCTGTTGTTTTTATATTCGCCATTTTCTTCGTATGCCAGAAAAGATATCAAGTGGTCAATAGTTTAATAGAATGATATGATAGCCTTTCATATTTGTCTCACGCTCCAGGTATCCAGTGGCTTTATTTGTCATCTCGATATTGTCTTCCTCCTGCACCCATTTCTCCGATCAAAAGGAATGTTAGACGGACAGAGGCTTGTTCACCTGGCTCGAAAGTCACAATTCGGCCTCATCTGGACGTTGAAAGGCGGGGGAATCAACCCCATTGTCTGGCTATGAGTTTGAGTGCCAGAGATAAAGTTAGTATGGAGGATTCGCTTGAAATTTGCGTGTTGCCGATTGGCTGATGTGAAGGTGGATCCGCTTGTGAATTTCTCGTTGCCGATTGGCCGATATAATCTGAAGCTCCAGAAATCCCGAACGTTAATTGGGTCGGAAGTTGGATGACAGTCGTCCAATCGGCATTTAGTAAAATGAAGTATATGGAAATTGACTGATCGCAAGTAGACCCATTGAAGGACGGAATGGGTATATAATGGCTTTAACGAACGGCTCTAGAAAGCTTTTCCCACTATCCGGCGAACGAACTGACTTGCAATCTTCGAATTCACTTTGAACCAACAGAAAAATGCCAGCTCCTGAGGAAATCAAGGCAGGCATTGACGCCGTTGTTGAAAAAGCCTCCAAGAGACTTGGGGAGGCAAACAGACAGGTGATCATATTCCCGAGTAATACAAACCAAAGTCAAAATTAACTCTGTTTAGATCTGGGAAAATCCTGAGCTGGCTTTCGAAGAGCATATCGCACACGATACCCTGTGTGCGGTTCTCGAAGAGAACGGCTTCGAAGTGACCCGCCATGCCCACGGACTTGACACGTCCTTTGAAGCCAGCTTCGGATCTGGTGGTCGCTTGATGGTCTTTTGTGCCGAATACGATGCTTTGCCTGATATTGGCCATGCATGTGGACATAATCTCATCGGGGTCGCAAGCTTGACGGCTTTTCTGGCCCTAGCCTCTGTTCTGAAGGCGACCGGTCAGCCCGGGAGAATTCGGATTCTTGGTACTCCTGCTGAGGAACAAGGCGGTGGCAAGCTTGATCTGCTCAAGGCTGGCGCCTTTGACGGGGTAGATGCGGCCTTGATGTCGTGAGTATTCAGCCATTGCCCAACAGTGTCACAAGCCGTTTTGTAATATCGATGCTAACGCTTGATAGACATCCAATGCCTCATCACTATTACGCGCCACAAGGTGTTGTTGGGGTAGGCGGTGCTCGTCTTGTTGCAAAGCAGTCAAAAACCGCTATTTACAAAGGGAGAACGGCTCATCCGGCAGCCAATCCATGGGATGGCATCAATGCACTGGACGCGGTTGTTGCTGGATACAACAATGTCGCTCTGCTACGACAGCAGATGCATCCGACCCAACGGGTTCATTGTGCTATTACCGACGCCCCGAAAAGAACCAACATCATAGCTGGTCAGACGTCTATTGCCTGGCAGTATCGTTCCCCTAAAATGAATGACTTGCAGAAGTTGGGGCAACGACTTTCCTCGTGTTTGAATGCTGGAGCTATGGCGACTGGGTGCGAATTAGACCTGAAAGAGTGAGTAGTCGCTCGCCAACCATTTGATCCAGTCTAATCGAGATCTAGCGAAACTGCCTATGCGGACCTTCTCATTAATGACACATTGTGTGAACTGTATCAAGACCACATGGCCAGTTACTCCCAGAATGTTCTAAAAAAGGACCCAGAGTACATCCAGGCTTCAACAGACTTCGGTAAGTCTTGATCCGGTTTTGATTTTGACTTCTCACTCACATTGCTGTTATTTCCATGTGCAAATCACCTCTAATAATGTTATATTAGGCGACGTCAGCTACGCAGTCCCTGCAATCCATGCAATGTTTTGTATCCCAGTCAAGGAAAAGGGAGTCGTCACCCACCACTGGTCTTTCACTGAAGCTGCAGGCAGTGATGTCGCTTTCCAAATTTGCCTCACAGTTGGGAAATGCCTTGCTTTATGCGCGTGGAGTTTATTGGCAGATGATAGCAAGTATGAGGCTGCTGTGGCAGACTGGAATATTGCAAGGTCCGAGTAAATATCTTTATTGTACGTTGTTGAACGTTGTAGGATTAGGATAGAAGGAACGAAGTGTGATTCCAGGATATGCGATTTGGTCATGGTTAGAAATCCAGATCACGTGACTCTATGGAGATCCAACCATTTTCTCCTCAGGCAATCGGTTGAATGAATTCCAAGAAAGCGTCCTTATTCTCCGACGGCCCAACTTTGTCTTCTGGGTCATGGATCAAGCGAAGCATATCCCCTGCCCACTTACATGTATTCCACCCGTCACCCAAGTCCTTCAACCGATCATAAGCCCACTGTCGATGGATTCGATCTTTCGTCTCCAGACCCGCTATGAGTAGATACCACGCAAACCCCAGAGTTGGATCAACAGGGTACCACTCGTGGATGGTGTAGCAAATATCAAATAGCTCCGACAGAGCCTGGTTACGGCTCTCTATAGGGATAACAGGATAATGGGACAAACGACAAATCAGGAGAATATTACAATAATAGCCTGCTAAACCCTCGCAGAGAGTTACAAAAGCCCGACGGTGACGAAATGCCTTGGGTGGAGACTTTTGTAATTGGAATAAATCATGATAACCCTGGATAATGAATGAGAAACTACAGTTAAAAAGGTTGCGCAATATTGCGTGAAGAGACATCTCGTACCTTTCGTATTATGTTCATTTCTCTCCACAGAGTCTCCCACTCAGACTGAACTGGCTCGCCTCGTCGTTGAGAAAGCCGCCAAATGCGATATCGAAAGAGATAGTCTTGGTGTATAAGCTCCAACGGAGAGTAATTCTCCAAATCATCTTGGTGCTGCTCGGCTGGATATTGCTCTCCATTTATGAAAAGATAGGAGTGACGAGCAAATGTAAATAAACTATGCAGGTGTGATTCCCCTCTGAACCTCTGGAGGTAATCCATCAATCCAAAAGAGAGATTTCCACGAATGCAGCTTGACTCAATATACCTGAGGTGCTGGTTAGTCTCTAGGAAATTTAGAGGTATGGGGTTGTTCTCTCACAAAGTCCATAACAGAATCTGGGCGCAGAATGGTGTAAAAGAGGGGCATGTTGTTAGATCAGTTGAAACGATTGATCCACGTTCAGTAAATTGAAAGAATACGTCCAGGCACGTAAGAAGACCTTGAGTGTGCGTCTGTAAGCGAGAGATGGATGATCCGAATCTCCATTCATAAGCGATGACCAGAAATAGAGCACCCAGGACTGCTTCCATATTGTTGGATTCACACGTCAGATTGCTGACAGCATCCGCAATGCGTTGTAAGGCTAGCCTATAGTAAAGCCGGCCCTCGTCGTGGGTATTGGCTAGCCCCAAGTTTTGATTCATTTCGCTGGCGGACAACGCCATGACCGCGTACATAACCATGGCCTCCTCCGAAGCTTTATTCTGACATATGTACCTGAAATTGCTCCAGATATATTTCTTCCCTAGAACCTTTACGAGGGAAGACGTGGGAAAGTACTGTAGATATAGCTTATCCCGAGGTGAAAGCCGAATTGAGTTTGCACATGGCAGGAAAGGGGGATAGACATTGGATGAAAGCGGATCCGGCAATTCTAGTGTTGAGTCGATATACCAGGCGTGAGCAGCATCTGGAGGCCTCCCAGCGTCACGCTTTGCCGTGAACGACAAAGCTGCGTAATTTCCTTCGGAGATAGCACCTTCTGGCAAGGTGTAGTCATAACTTAGGGGTTGAATCTGCTCAGTGAAAGCCGTGTCACCACTGGGGCAACTAGATTCGGGAGATGTTGTAGAGTAGTATGCAGTAGCTTTGCATCGCCTTCTTGCTTTCTGGACGTGTATTCGGGAGCTCGAATCCCACAAGCACTTGATTTCGCTTTTTATGCATTGCCGACACGTGGGGCGTTGCTCATCGCATTTGATCTTCCGGTGAAGACAGCTCGTGCAACCTGCGTTCGGTTAAAATCCGCTGCTACTACATAATGGGGTGGCAGACTAGTACCTGTCTTGGAACGTTCCTTGCGCCTTGCCATGATAGAAAGGGCCAGGTTATTTGTGAGTCTGGTGGGTTGGTTGATTATCTGGGGAACTAGAATGCTGGGAATCGGATCGGCCCATTTACATGCTACCAGCTCGCGTCTAGCCCATGAGGATGCCGAGCCATCTGACAAGATAAAAAGGCCGAAATTCGACCAATCTTCCCCAGAATCCCCGGACCACGAGATGGAGACTGCGGTTAATCGACCCTTGTTTCTGATTCCCCGCATGGAATTGCTGCGACTAAACTTAGATTGATCGCTTCTTACCCTTTTCGCTCGGCAAATGAGCTCGGGTTCCACTCAAAACTAGAAGGAGAGGCCGCCCACATTCTTAACCGTCTAGATTCCACTCCGTACGAAGTCCTCCTTAATAAGGGGTAGCCCAATGCCTTTTGCACCTGGGAATCGTGCGTTATTAGCTGTGTTCATCGTTAGCGGTTCATGTCGAATCATTTCTCTTCCATGACCAAATCGACAGAAAGCTTGACTCGCTTAACTCGCTTGACTCTCAACCTTTTTGTGAACCATGAACATGGCCAATTGTCATTGCTTGAAAAACATAGCTGTCACTTACCCCGCACTGATATGACAATAACAATAAGAAATCTCAAGATCTGAAGCTGTCTGTTCTGCTTCAAGCTTCTGCGAAAGCATTTACTATCAGCTCTCTATATTCTTCTATCAGCTTCTTAGTCTAGGATTCCGGTTTGTCTTCTAATACTTGGAAATATACAAACATAAGATTTATTATCAAGCAATCTGGTCAGCTTTCTGATAATCAAAGTATCTCCTACTTCACGAAGGTCATCTAACTTATGATTTGATACAAAACAGGTATCAACATATTCTACGCCTCGTCGATAGAAAGAGGGAATTCTTTTCCATCCGAATACTAATCAATTAACTAGGTAATTCTCAGAGGTTTCTCTGGAGGACTTGTCATTGTCAGTTTACATTGCTCCTGCGCATAGCTCTGACGCAAGTAAAGAGTATAAACACCTCCGAACTATGAGCGATATGGAAAACGTTGACACGTTGTCGCCCTCTGTTGTGGACGAAGGATGCAATACACCAACGCATACTAGCGTATCGGATGCAGGTCTTGACTCAGATTTACCCAGCTATTCGAGTCTGAACAGAACAACAGCTGGGACATGTCCCTGGAAAGGGGGGACGTTCATAATTCGCGACCCCGAAACAAAGCTTGTCATAGTGCTCAAGGAAGGTGTCTTAGGCTTGTGCCCCCAGGAGAAGGAGCATGGCGGTGATACCTACCATTATGGTCGTGGTAGTCACTGGCACTGCGTTGAGAACGAGGGTATGTGGCTCGGCTTCTACAACATAGTCTCAGGAACGTACATAGGGCACAATAACACCCGATCCAACTGGCGATTTCATGCAAAGGCGAGACATCATGAGGAGTGGGAGTACTTTTGTGTACGAGAACACCCCGATGGCGGCCATGTACTTCTGGTGAAGCATTGGGGGAACTTCTTGCCGATGAAGGTAGGGGGAATGGAGAATAGAGAGCTGGTGGTTGATGCTAAGACTCGAGAAGGAACAGCCTGGGAGTTTATCAGAGTCGATTCTAGGATTTGAATGCTTGTTATGTCTTCTCTTGATTTCCTATTTGAGCTCAGCGCTCGTCTCTTAGGAAAAACCACAATGCTCTTTATTGAGATATTAGTAGCGCGAGGAAGCAAAAAGAAGACGAATACATTTAGGCATCACGTATGTCTGTGGTACTAATAAATGTCGAGTACGTGTGTGCCTATCAAACTTACTTATATCCCGAACTCCATTATCTACATTGCAGGCTGGCTTATTACAGCAAACAACGACATCCGCTCGGAGAATCTCGCCGGGGGGGGAGGGATCGTCGAATAATGCGACATTTTTCAAAAAAGAGCAGTGCACTGAGCGAGAAATACATATTGAGAAAAGACTAGGAAAAATGAGTCAAGATAGGTGCGTCGTTATTCTGACTCATTCAAGAAAGCATTGAGATTTATATCAATCAAGAAAACATGTTCAAATGACAGTAGAAATCTGTAAAAGCGACAAGAGACAACACGATCCTCGAAAAAATAAGCGCTAAATTGTACCGAGTAGTGACTTGTTCATGTGCGAAAAGCGAAGACAACCAACAGAAAAGTGACTCAATCACGATCGTTTCAGACGTCCCGCAAACCAGCACAACGTATATCTGCGATATAGTCTATAGTAACCTGGATTTACTCTTAACCTGTTGTTAAAAGCAGCATTATTCGTCCGTCAATCATGGAAGCATTGTCAGCGATGTCACCGGGAGAAGTCATTCAACTCCCTCAAGAATTTTCAACACCTTCGGAAGAGGAGTTCGTCGTTGGGCGCTACAAAGCTCTTCGCCTTCGGTGTCTGCGGGAGGAACCCGAATCCTTTTCGTCAACCTACGAGGATGAAAGCCAGTTCCCCGACGAGACCTGGGTTCAGCGCATAAAAAACCCGTCCGCGAAGACGTTTATCGCAGTGCGCAGTAGCGTAGAAGATGACGATGCCGACGACGGTACTATCCTCAGCAAGTTGAACCGCGAATGGATCGGATTGTGTGTCCTTATCGGACCAAAACGATTACCTTCGGATCGAAGTGATCCAGAAGCTGCTCTCTGGACTTTTACGCAACCGACAGCAAACACCAACACGACACTCGAGCTAAAAGATGAACCCCATTCACCATTGGCATATTGCGCGGTTTCAATGTTTGTCACGCGGGATCAGAGACGGAATGGGTGGGGCCGTAAGCTCATTGACGCGCTCATCGAGGCATCCCGGAAAGATGCGCAAGATTTATTGGCACTAAAAGCGTATATGACTATCCTCTTCGAAGTTGATAATCATCGAGCCCGCCATTTATATGAGAAGTGGGGGTTTACAATGATGGGCGATGTTGAGTTTCCAGACAAGACTGGGGTTCCAAGGCCTAATGGATGGGGTTGGACTTTGGTATAATTCGTGAACTTTGCATAGGTGAGGAGGAAAGAGTTTAATGGGAATAATAATTTAGAGAAAGGCCTGTTGGGCGTGAGATAGAAATTCCATATCTTAAGATCTACAAGTTTGCTGTCAAGAGATTAGGGCAAACCTAAGCCTAATATGGAATAGCGTGTTCATGCCCACAAGCAAATAATTTCATCCACCACACCTCGAACTTTCCCTTCGAAGACAGAGAAAACCAAGCGCAATAGTCCTCACCAAAAGAATAGCTCTTCTGGAAGACTGTACTCATCATGTCGAAAATCACAGTCGGTACGTCTATCAACACATATCACTTGGACTGAAGGCGTTCTCAAACACTTCACCCGGAGAGAGGAGAAAGCTAACCTGTTTGAATAGCCGGCGTGCGCCAAAATGTCCAACAACTCCTCGACTACTCTCAAAATGAGAAGAAGAGGAACTTCCTCGAGACCGTCGAGCTCCAGATCGGCTTGAAGAACTACGATCCCCAGCGTGACAAGCGTTTCTCGGGTACCGTCAAGCTCGCCACCGTTCCCCGCCCCGGAATGAGCATCTGGTGCGTTTCATCCGACTCGACTCTCATTGAGTGAAGGGGGGATAATGGAATTCTGTAACTGACAGAGGAGAAATAGTATTCTCGGTGACCAGCACGATATCGATCGTGCCAAGCATCACGGTGTTGATGCCATGTCCACCGATGACTTGAAGAAGCTCAACAAGAACAAGAAGCTTATCAAGAAGTTGGCCCGCAAATATGATGCCTTCCTCGCCTCCGATACCTTGATCAAGCAGATCCCCCGTCTCTTGGGACCGGGTCTCTCCAAGGGTGCGCTTTCGTCTCCTCTCTTTGATGGTGCGGAAAGAATATAGCAAACTAACTCAATCGTTATCACAGCCGGAAAATTCCCCACCCCTGTCTCCCACGCCGAAGATCTCAACAACAAGATGACCGAGGTGAAATCGACCATCAAGTTCCAGTTGAAGAAGGTTCTGTGCATGGGTGTTGCTGTCGGCAACGTCGGAATGACCGAGGACGAGCTCATCTCCAACATCATGTTGGCCATTAACTACTTGGTCAGTTTGTTGAAGAAGGGATGGCAGAACGTGGGCTCCTTGGTTATCAAGGCGTCCATGTCTCCCCCCAAGAGAATCTACTAGATACTCGTTATCTTCTAAGGTCTCGCTTTTTGCAAGCGAAAAATATTTGGTGCTGGCTGGAGAAATTAAAGTGTCTGTATGTAGGCAAATGTAACTCGGCAAGTTTCTAAATGTTGCAAACTATTCTTTCTACCAATCACAGTGACTGGATACTAGTATAAAAATGTAGTAATAGTACATGGTACAAAACTCAAGCTCCGTAGAAGGAATTGTTCATTAGATGGATCTGCAAACGGGCTACTCCATACCCTCCATTAATTCCGTCTTATCAAGTATCATCCCTCGCAACCCAATAAATTCCCTCAAACTCTCCCACTCCTCCCCTTCTTCCTCCCCTCTCATCCACCACTCCTTAAACCCCCAAGCCACAGCCACCTTATCTAGGGCAGCTCGTTCCTCCTCCCGCAACCAACGCTGCCGTAAAGGCTTCCCAGGCGCCCAAACCACCCTATCCATCTGATCATTGGCAGTTGTGACAGCCAGTAACCCCACAGAAGACGTAAATGTAATATATGCCAAAATCGCAGAGAAGGCTAACCCCGTGGCAAAACTCTGGTCCATAGTGTTCTGCAGCGTCGCGTAGTATGATGCGCCCATATAAGAAGCCACAGGGGCAGCAGCAAGACCACTCAACGGGAGAGCAGCCTTCCGGAATACCTTGGAACGGTAGAATGCGGGAGCGCAGAAAGTAGAATCAATAACCGCTAGGACGAGGGGTAGGTTTCTCTTCTCGATTGCGACGTCGAGGGCAGCGTTCGCCACGTCTGCCGGAACGGCGTTCTTGACGCGTCGTGGGTTTTGTTTGTCGTATTTAATGGGCGATGTGTTCTCTCGGGGGACGGGTTTGTTGGCGTAGAGGGTGAAGATCTCGGGGAAGTGATCGGCCTGTTTGAGGAGGCATTGGATTTTGGTGTAGAGTGCTAGTATCTCGGGTGTGATGAAGACTTTCGGGTCTCGAAGGAGATCGTTGATCATCGGTGAGACTGTGTCTGCTATTCTTTGCTGAGAGGTCTTTGATATCGCGGGCTTGGGTGCGGGCTCGTCGGGTGTCGCGGAGGTGTTCTCTTCGAGGTTTAGGAGTGAAGAAGTTGCATGTTTTTCTTCCTGTTGGTTTGTAGGAGGTTCTGCCTGTGGATTGCCCAATACTACTGCTTCGACAAGATCTTGACATCTTTGGAGGAGCCGGGTAATTTGTTCTTCGTGCGGTACGGCCGTGGAGCTTGTGAGTGATCGAGACTCCTGAATAAGCTCTTGGAGAACGGGTTCGATATCTCCCAGTGGCCGGTTTTTGGTCTTGCCAGAGGCAAACCTTCTTGACCCTTCATTAGACGACACTACTCGCGTATTCAATGCCCGCTTTGGGCGCAAATCTTTGAGATCACGACGAAGTAGCGAGTGAGATGCGGATTGTTGTGCGAAGCACCTTCGTTGAGGTCTCGGAACAGGGGAAGACTCGCAAAATTGACATATTGATCCCCGGGGATTTCCCCTCCGTTGCGCCTGGAGTGCAAATCGCTTCATATTAGCAATTGGCAGCGTCGTTTTGAAACCGGGGGCAGGACGGTAATCAGAAAGTTATCATCAGATGTTGTTTTCAGTCTTGGCAGAAAATCCGATGCCAAGAAATGTGGATCTTATCTCCATTAATACCGCTTTTCTACATTACGGCTTCGACGACAGCGATGCTATGTGTGTATGAATGCAAAAGAGTCCTAAATGTTGGACAAATGGCTTGTGTATCCGTTTCTTGTCTACTGGATTTGTGCTATTATTGTATACGATGATGAGTTGACTCCCGTCCTTCATTCGTGATAAATATGTGCCCGGCTGCTTCCGACAGAACCCTTTTCATTCCTCTATCGCTACGGATCCAATCAGGCAATTCATTTCGCGCTTTGGAGATTGCATATCGAGGACTCCATGGCATCGAGCAACCAGATGTCAGCCTGGTATTCTTTTACCAGCACCATATCCACGCCCCTGAGCCTGTCTGCTTTCTGCCCTTGGTAGATATTTGACGCCAGGAAACACCGAAATCGCGTCTTGATATTAAGTATCTATGGATAAGCTTAGCTCACAAGTCACGCCGTGTTCATAGCGAGTTCAAAAACCTTTAGGGGCATCTCGATTTACCACACCAAAGCACTGGATCAGAAATCCCCGATGATAATCCAACCGTGACGATGATCACTACTATGAGGAGAAAGACGATGGCAGCTCTCCAGTCTAAACCACCCCCAGATGGTGTCACTAAATCGTTATTGGCAAAGGTATCATAGCCAAAAGGCCTCCCTGATGGATCTAAGCCTGTCGGTGGTGCAATTAGGGCTGTATCATCTGCTGGTTGGGGTGCATCGTGGTGCGGAGCGTGGGATGAAGCGGCTCCCTAAGATATTGTAAAGGGTGTTCAATAAGAATCCATAACGGTAGGATTACGCGACAATAGTGATGCTTACAGCTGCGTCATCAGACATTGTTCTTTGGCTCAAAGAACCCGCTAAGTGATGCAGGCGGATTCACCGCAGCGGGTATGTTTCGCTTGAAGTGAGGGCGTATATGATGGGTATCTCGACACCGTATAGGGACGGCTCGAAAATATTGAGAAGGTTAACCCTCGACTGATCAAATATGTTTTCCTGCGTGACTGACTCAGTCTGATTTTTCTATCTCGGAGTTGGCTTTCGGACGGTATATGGATGGTGCGGCCAAGGGCACAGCCACCGGCCCCCTGAAGCAGCCCAAGGAGACGCATGATGATTAGAGAAACCAGGAGTAGGCAGGTAGACGTAATTGGAATCTTCAAATTGAAAATTAAATCCAGTATATCTTCTCTCATCTTCACATTTGAAGAGTAGCAACAAGATCATACCATACATACATCAATCAAGCGTAATGATAAGGGTCAATGAAAAGCCGGAGCGCTTCCAAAGAGTACCATTCATCTACTAGTTGCCCTCCAAATACTTCAGTTCTCAGGTAGACTCGACGGGTCGATTTTGCAGCTTCACGGCTGCGACTTGCGGAGAGTCTTTTCGGGGTGGAATGGTATCAGGAGTATTCGTAAGGAGGGAGGATGTTAGGCGGAAGGCTCACGTGAGATTTCGATACAATCCGCTGTAACGTACATACTAGTTGTAATTTACCATTCAGCCCAGAAATTCGCACCGCCACAGGTCTTTTGGTCCCTTCGTCACTCTGTCGAAAGGCAAACAAGTAAATCACTCAACTTGTTCATAAGAGAGTCGCACGAAGAAATCTTTGCGATTCCTCAGCATGAAAATTCCATTGATATTATAACAAGCTTATCCTTCTTCCTAACCACAACTCTCCGGCTCTCCTTTCACGTCTAGCATCATGCCTCCTCCGCCGCCGCCGCCACCTCCTCCACCTCCCATGCCTGGGTTTGGAGGTGCCGGACCACCTCCGCCTCCGCCTCCGCCAGGAGGAGCTCCGGGACTTCCTTCTATGCCTCCAAAAACCGTAGCAAAGGATAGGGTGAGTTTCCTTAGATCCGACCAAGTTTCTTAGAGCTACTTCCACGTCGAGCTTCATTCGAGACTCCATGGATATAAATGCCTACGTTTCCGGAAGTTAGGATACTAACAAGCTTTATTAGGGAGCTCTTCTCTCAGATATTAACAAAGGCGCCCGTCTGAAGAAAACCGTAACCAATGATCGATCCGCTCCTATTGTCGAGAAGAAATCTGGAGATTCCGGGGGCCCGCCGCTTGCAGGCGCTCCGCCAGTGCCGGGGATGCTGAAACCACCCGGAGGCCTTGCACCACCAGTTCCTGGCGGTCAAGATGCGAATAGATTACGAAGTAATAGTGCTGGTAGCGGAGGTGGAGGTGGGGGAAGTGGAGGCGACACTGGAGGAGTTCCATCCGCACCGCAACTTGGCGGGTTATTTGCTGGCGGTATGCCGAAGTTGAAGAAACGCGGCGGGATAGATACAGGAGCAAATCGGGATTCTTCTTATCTTTCGGATCAAGACAGCTCACAGGCTCCTAAACCACCCACCGTCCCATCTTCTAAACCCGGTCCAGTGCGTCCACCTTCCACGGAGGGACCTCCAGCGCCTCCAGTCAATCCACTGGTTGCAAACCTTCGCAAGCCACCTCCAAAGCCGTCACAGAGACCATCATCATCCATATCAATGACTTCGACCAAATCCGCGCCGGATATCCCGCCACCGAGAGCGCCTCCACCTCTACCCGGCGCATCCAAACCGCCACCACCACCACCTTCCTCTTCTAGAAAGCCACCAACACCGGCACCAAGTCCTCCCTCACAGACTCCACAAACCACCGTGAGCCCTCCTCCGCCAACCGCTCCTCCCCCACCACCCTCATCTTCGGCTCCCCGACCGCCTCCATCACGGTCTACCCCTCCACCACCTCCTCCTCCTCCTCCAGCATCAGCAGCGCCGGCCGCTTCAATCGCTGTACAAGCTGCCCGTAATGCATTCGGAAACTCCCACACCCAAGCACCACCGCCGTCTTCAGCACCACCGGCTCCTCCTCCGCCTCCGCCAACTTCGCCGCCATCCGCACCTACAGCACCTCCCCCACGTCCAGGATCTCATTCTTCGCCCAACTCATCACGCCCATCTTCATTCGGCGATCAACAACAACAGCAATATCAGCCACCCAACCGATCTATGCTAGATCCAAGTGCTTACACCCTGACAAATGGAGGAACATCACCTTCACCCACCCGAAGCACGTCAAGGAGCAGCGGGGGCGGAATTACTCCAATTGAGGATTCAAGATTCAAATTCAAAGATGAGAGCTTGTTCCCCAAGCCACGAGAATTTAAAGGGGGATCTAGAAGGTATCGGGCCGGGCGAGGAAGCAGTGTCCCTCTAGATCTGAATGCGCTTAGTTAATCTTCACGTTTGTACTTTTTCTTCCTCTTAACTGTTCCTGTTATTGGCTTGGGGAAGGCTAGATGGGTGGCCCCACGGGGATTATGTATTCGTGGAAAAGAAATGTTTATTAGCGGCATTTTGGAGAGTTCAGCGAAGAAGTTTCTTTCCTTCTCTTTCCGAGCGGCCAATGTGTTTGATATTACTCCTTTTTCATGCCCTCCATCGACTAATAGTGCCCACCGTCCTTTCAAAATACTGACTGAAGGAGAACAATGGAAGGCACTCCGAATGTGAATTTTAAACTTTTTATGCTCCGCCGTATCCTTGTTAGATGCACCCCTTGTCGTATTGAATGAAGTTGATATCTGGACACTCGGTGCCAACCCAAAATATATATATAAACACTTTTGCTGGGGGAAATAAAGACGAAATAAAATTTATTCTATTATATATATCTCCCAAATACTGACACGGTCTATTATGGTATTTATAGTTCATTTCATCTTCCAAACGAAAAATCCAAACCGCAATACATATCGGCGGAGCGGGGTGGCTTTATCTTTAACCTTATTCCAACCACAACCATTTATCTCAACTCATGAACGTCGTGGCTCCTATCCTCATCGATGGTTTCTGAAGCAGTCTCCTTGCTGCCATCTTCGTTGAGACCAATGAATGGTGTCATGTCGGGCTGACATATAGTCCCTGGAGTCGGGAGAACCCCAGTTTGGAAGTACCGATTTATCACCTTCGCAGTGCAAGCGGAAGGTCCGGCGAAGGTACAGTGCTATATAGCAACAGGAATGTGAGTGATAATTCAGACAAAAGACATTGTGCCACCATAAAAGTTTCAAGTGATCTAGTTTACTTACCCCTTCTGTATCGATCTCTAAGACTTCTGAACCCTCGAAGCCTGCGGCCATTTTCCGTGCACTACCGATTTGGTTTAGAATGTGGCTCAAGGAAGAGGGGCATGGGTTACATTGATATGTACTTACTTATCTACAGGCGTCACCGGATCTCTAGAGTTGCCGATCCAGAGGATTGGGTGAGACGGACTTCCAGTAAAGGGGCCTGGAAAGTGAACAAAATGTCAGCGTTAATTAATCCCAAAGGAACAAAACTTGGGCTCACCTCTAAACCTCCAACTCGGCCTGAGCTTCCATCCTACACAACTCATCCGAATAAGGATCCAGAAATCACTAAAGAGCTCACTCTGTTCGCTCAACTCATTCCAAACCTCCTTGAACACCTCCGGAGACTCCCCATAGATACTATCCGCATCTGTACAGAAGGTGGCCCTGGAGGCGTCAAAGTTAAAGGTGCGGATAGGTTCGCATTTTGAAGAGTATGGTTCCGCGTCCGCGTCGTCACACGAGGCCGACGGGCATGATACGCTTTTGAGACCGTTCTTATAACTTGCGAATCGTGAACCGTTTCCAACCATAAGGTCTGTTAGAAGCTCATCAAGCAAAGGGAATTCAACGATGGGTCTGTAGAGCGAGGGGAAGACCCGGCTGATAAGATCGTTGTATCTGATGATCTCCGGGCCCGAATAATCGCTAGCAGGGACAGCAATTGGGAAATTTCGAACACGTTCCAAGAGCTCGTCAAATTGCTGTCTGATTTCCTGGGGGGAAGAGTTATCCAAATGAAACTTACAGCGAGATGGACCGGCTTCAAAGCAGTACTGGAAGAAGCGATCCAATATAGCGTCTGTATTCACGAGACTTTTCATTGTGCCGGCCTTGTAGTACTCTTCCGAGTCCACAACACCGTCGAGAATAAAACGATGAATACGATCAGGATACATGGCCGCGAAGGTGGCTCCAATGACGGTCCCATACGAAAAGCCCCAATACTGGATCTTTTCTTGGCCCGGAGTCCATTTTGTACGCTGGAGGACGGAGTCTGTGTGGTATTCATCTCCAGCGGGTTTTCCACTTGTGAAAGATTCGCCTTCCGGACTCTGAAGCCAGGATTTGGCAGTTTTCTCTCTCCACTGTCCGAGCCGTTCTATGATCTCAATCATATCTGCAGCGACCGGGGTTGTGTTGACAAACCTGACCAAGTCGTCGCGATCATTGTCATCCGGATTCACAGTGGAACATCCGTCGCTAATTGCATATTGCCTAGACCATGTCTCGGCGAATGAGTCATTGGATCCCTTAAGCAAAACAGCATCACTCTGGATATTCCACATATCTCGGGAAGCCGCATCTGGGAAGCAATTGACAACGGGGGTAGTACGCCCAATCCCGCGTGGGTCAAACGTCACCAGGTCATAATATTTCGCATCATGGGACGATGAGTCCCCAGGGTTGTCCACAATTGATCTCAGGGATTCGCCGAATTCTGTGAGGAAGTTGATACCAGATGCCCCTGGGCCTCCTATAATTTTTTTAGATATCAGTTTCAAGGGTTCACCAATTGCCTTTTCACAGCCGGAAGGAAATATCCCGCATACCTGGGTTGATTATGATTTGACCGCCATACTTAGGATCGGTAACCGGGACTCTGGCTGGAAGTCGGGAAAGGGCAATCGAGACTCGGCGTTCCGACTCTGTAGAATTCCAGTCTAATGGGACATCAAGACGTGCACATTCGAAATCTCCATGACAAGGACTGAATTCGAGCTCTTTTTTCGATTCGAGCTAGAAGTGTATGTCAGCGACCGGATTAACAACGAGGACTGAACGGCAGAATGTGTCTCACTTGAGACCAGTCAAAGTCACTGTTGTCAGGTATCCCCAGGTCTATCACAGAGTACCCATTGTTTTGCCCGACGATTGCGGACTTCCCAGCACAGCATACACCGGCAAATATCAGGATAAGGATCGCAAAGTTCAAACCAGGTGCACTCCGTCGAGAGTGCGAGTGTGACAAACTCGCCCTCTTCTCTAACCCAGCATCATCGGTAGTTGAACGATGACCAACCCCAAAACCTCGCATCATGACTTCAACAACACCCAAGAAGAAACCCGCGAATTCCACCAGAAACGAGAGAAATCATTCTAAAGAAACGATTTGACGGGAAGATAGGATATTTAAAACCGTTCATGCACTCGTTTTATGGATAAATCGGGATCTTCTTCCCGCCCTCCATCCATCCTTCGAAGATCTCCTCAAGCGAGCCCAAGGCTTCAAGTCGTGGACTAAAAATTAATACATTTTTTTATGGCTGAAGCTGAAGGGCGGGGAATGCAAACGATAATTTGAATTGCGAGTCTCATGATTCGCTATTAATTTCTTTTTTTATCACACCTCGAGCCCGGGAATGTTGTTCAGTCGACACGATTTGGAGTCGTGCATACTATGTGTGGGGAGTTTTGGTGGATCCATGCACTGTTCTGAGTGTATCTGAGATCCAAGATAGGGTTGATAGATCGGCCGAGCGTCGAGCGATCGATATGGAACGAGATGGAAAGTCTTATTTTCAAGTCAACTTCCACCGATTAGCAATTGCGGCTCATTGTTTGGATGGAAATTGACGATGAGAATGGAGGGTGCGACGCTTGCGAGCTTGTTCCGTGGAAGCTGTGCAACTTCAAACATTTTCGCTACAATTTTCGGGTCTTACGGGACGACATGGAGTTGAGGGGGTGTTCTTACTACTGCTGGATTGAAATTGCTACAGCCAATGAAAAGCGAGGCTCTCAACAAAAAGTCGAACTTAGAGTGAGAGGAGTTTCAATCTCGAACAAAGAACGGCTAGTTTGTGAAACTCCTGGAGAATTGATGCAGGAGACGGGGATATACAGTGTCTCTTTGGCAAAAACAGACAATTTCCTTAATGAAAGACAAGAGGAAGCGATATTCCTCTGCAACTATTTTCGTGAACGCCGCCCCTATGACTATTGGAAATTTCCAAGCTTGCAATTTACATACAAGTTACCGGCCCGACCCGAACGCTGATAAAGGAGGAAGAAAGGGGTATTCCTGTTCACAGAGACCGAAAAGAAAGAGCCCCGGAACGCTTCCACGGCTAGACATAAGTGTCATATACTCGAAACATAGAAAGGTCATTAAACTCATGATTTGAGAATTTTTCCAACCCGCTTGGGGTGTCCCGCATGCGCCTGTAAGGTGCTGGTGAATCGATGTCGACATTCCATAATTCTCGAAGATGGCCCTACTACGTCGTCGAGATTATCCAAGGCAACTGCTGAGAGTCATCCTTATTGCTCACCGAATCTGGAAATGGCTCTCAGATACATATCCCTTTGCTCCTCATCTTCTGGGGACATTGCATTTTCATCGCTATCTGCAACTTCTAGAACCAAGTCTTCTTCCTGAGGCGAAGGCGGCCGTGAGCTCTGCGAGCCGGAAACGGTTTGTCTCCGTCCATAAGATCCCCATCTATTGACTAAGGTTTGTCCCCCAAAAAGGGGCATATCGCACCAGAGACATATACGCCTTCTATGGCTTGCCTCTCCGAGCGGGTTAGAGCAGCCTTTTCCTAGACAGCTTAAGTTGGGTTGGTCTGAAGCATCACATTGGATTTCGCGACATTTGGAGCATATCCAGCCGTCTTTGGCCATGCAGTTGCAGAATTCTCCGCCGTCATCACCAGAGACAAAATTATCGGGGGTCTTGTTCTGCTGAATAAATGTAAATCGGTTACAGGAAAGAGGGTTTCCGCTCCCCCAGCATTCCGCACAAAGACGGCGCGTGCGTGTCCTGTATAACGGCTTTTTTTGAGCAAAAGATTCCTTTGGGTTGCAATTAGTTTCTCGAGGGTATTCTGCGAAAAACGGGAGGTTGCAAGTGACATACTTTGACAATGCAAGCCTCACACACTGGCATCATGCAGTATCGGCATGGCTTCGGTATTGCGCCTTTCTTATGATTACGCTCTGTGCAATGTAGGTGCGTGAGCCTTTTCAAGACCTTCCACTGCGGCGTTTGATGTTCGCCTATGTAGAGGTCTTTCCGAATAGAGCAATTTGACCCGTCGTCGCTCGGTTGCGAGTAGGATGGAGAGGGTAGGCCGCCATGGATATTGGGTGGCGGAAACCCATGTAGAATAGCTCTACAGTCTGAACTGGAGCGGGAGAGGCTTAGAAGATCGCCATACCCTAGATAGGAGGCGAGGGTTGAGACCACTGGCCATGGACAGAGGACATCAAGCACTTCCGGCATGGATCGATTTCGGTAGGAGTTACAAAGATAAAGTCTAATACTTGATCAACACACAAGGCTGCGTATAGAGCAAAGGATGGGAGAGCCAATCTGTGGGAGGACGAGGAAACAGAAATTATGATATAAGAGTGGACGGGCTTAGGTAGGTACCCAAGAGATTACTAATTGAAGCAGCAACGAAAGTTCCAGAGAATTAGAGGGCTTAATTTGAAGTGCCAGTATCTTGCTAGGAGCGGTTGAATCATCCAAATGGGTATTCATGGGACAACCGGTCAGCGCAAGGCGCTGGTAACTGGTTTAGTTCCGTTCTTGTCTGTGGGCGCAGTCAGTTAGAATGGTGGGAATTTAAAGATTAAATTCGGGTAATAGGCAGTTGAAGGTTATAAAATCCTATCAGAAATAGCAACGATATTAATATTAAAATAAAAGAAGAAAAGTAAGAGTTGGAGGAGAGATGGCGACGACGAGGCGATCTCAGGCTCGTTCGCTGTCAGACATAACGTGGGGTCCAACAAACTTCGGCTGAACCAACGCCGACCAAGCCCTATCGCTGAGGGAAGATCCGATCCGGAACTTCATCCCTCATTTTCCACGACGAGCATAGCTTCACCTCCACAATACACAACAAACACGCTTTCTGATCCTTCTATAACCACCTATATCCTTTGACGGAATCTCCCTTTAGCGATACAGCCAATTATCAACCCTCACCGTCGGGATTGTCTTCTTCGGTATTCGTATTGCCCGTGTCGTGCTGGGTGGAGGGAGCAGGGGCTCCTCCCTCCATACGTGAGAGCAACTTGTTGCTTGAGGAAAGAGTCACGATAGTACCGGAGAATAGCAACTAATACCTCTCCATCATGTCTCTCCATTCTTATATCAACAGTAAGCTTTATCCCCGCCGGTTTTTCTATTCCCCTCCCAAATTTGCGCACGCGATGCCCCTCATCTACTCAGCTTTTCAATTCTACAGCTATATCCAAGAACTTGCCTCTACCTACGAAAACTTTTCCCCTGGCTTTTCACCATCCTATGTCTTTAGTTACCAAAGGTATATCTACAGCAGCTAAACTAGACCCCCAACCACAGAGAAAGTCCTAATCCTCACCGTCGACGGCCGCACCCTCCTCGGAACCCTCCTCTCCACCGACCAACTCACAAACCTCGTCCTTGCACACACCGTCGAACGAATAATACGCACTCCGGATGACGATGAGCCGAGTTCACAGGTCGAACATGGTCTATATCTAATACGAGGCGATAACGTCGTTGTTTGTGGGGAGGTGGATGAAGAGATCGACGGAGGAATTGACTGGGCGAGGGTTAAGGGAGAGGTTGTGAAGGGAACGAAAAATGCTTGATATGGATGGAGCTTTTCTTTTGCGATATCCGGTTCTTGGAAATTGGGTGGAGGTTCACTTTTTTCCTAATCGGTGGGCGGTGGGGAGGTGTTCGTGAAATGGGAAGATGGAAATGGCCGATTCCACAGCAAATCAGGACTCGAACAAGAAATGCTCCTCACAAGCTGAACAACATGATGAACACCTAGCTGCACGCGGTGGTCAGAGTCCGGCGAGAAGACTCCGTCTTTCCCAGGAAGTGGATGCTGTGAAGCGAGAGAGATTACACTTCCCCTAGCTTCTGCAACATATATTCCGAGGGCATGGGTACGTGGACAGAGGAGTTGATATGGACTGACTAGACTAGGTCGATTAATCCAAGGCGATATATCCAACAACAGATGGCTAATACAAAATTCACACTTTTCCACCTAAAATATTTTCCCCTATGCTTCGAGTATTTTTCCGTTTTTACTTTTATCAACCTGAGTGAGCACTCGCTATACCTTCTTTCGGAAAGGCAAGTTCAAAGAGTATCGAATGAAGCGCCTTTGAAAAGCACTATACTTGACGCAGGTTCGAAAGTTACATCAGGCGTATCCGGACGATGCTTCTTAACACCAAAAACATGTTGGACTACTCTTTGATATCAAATTCATCGTTTAGTTAGTATCGTGGAAACCGACGCAATTGGTACCCACATTCAAATGCCTCATTCGATCTCCGTCGATGACAATCTGGTTTCTAGAACGCTCCAATTCTTCTACGTCGAACCCATGGGAACCGTTGCCACAAAGTTCGTCAAGGTCACAGCCACGTAGAGGCTGCAGGTCGACTCAGTTCCTTCCGTCGTTACCATTCGAACCGATAAAGACTACTTGTACCGCTGCAAAACTGATATTTAGTCAGTTGAATCCGCCGAAATTATTTGGACTTACTTACGCCGCAGTTGCAGCAAAGACCTCAACCCGTCTCCCTTTCGTGATCAACGCGAGCACCAAAGAAAAGATCGCCGTGAAAGCTGCAACGATCCCCAGTCGGACTGCCATGCTTGTGACAAAATAGAGGACAACTATGGAAACTACCGGAAGCATGGATGCAAGAACAGTGCTAATAACGGAAGCCGGAAACTCGAGATGTTCGTCATCGTAATGGTATACCGACCCATCGGCGTTATCTTTATAGTGTTGACCTACGAATCGGTGGAAGATCGGAAGGAATAGTTTGATGAGCCACAGGGATAAGCGATCGAAATCACGGACTGGATGTGCGGAAACCAGGTCGTGGAGTGTCGACTCGTCTGACCAGATGTTGCTGTCTTTCCCTAAAAGATAGTCGCTAAGTCTGGGGTCTTCGAGGCATTCCCTTAACAGTTTGACATGATGAGGTCGTGGGGGTCCAAGCTTAGAAAGGAATGCCTCTTGAGCAAGCGCTTCATCTTTTGGATTTACCCTTAGCAATGGTACGGTTAAAGCCCAAGGCGGTTACTTACTATATTCTTTCAACTTCGATCTGATGGCAAGAAATATCCCCCACTGCTTTCCGTCACCATCATCGAAGCTATGTGAGTTCTTCAATGTAAACCAATCTCGAGAGTGCAGTTTACATCTAGCACTTGCAGACTGAGAATCTGCCGCAGCCTCATGTTTCAGCTGGTCTTCGAGGTGAACGAGTTCCGCTTGAAGGTACAAAAGATTCTGAAGATTAAGAGCTTGGAACCTTCGAAATATAGCCAGGTCAGGGACATTACCCATGCGCCAGGCGAGCTTGGGGTACCCCTCATCCATATTGGGGTCGAGAAGGTAAATAACGAGAAGAAACGCAGGTTTCGTCAAAGCTATCCTGCAGACTCCATTATAGTTTAATGATAGCTGCCCGACTCACTTTTTTGACCCTATAACCCGCAAGGCTGTGAGGTACATATCAGCTTTACCCCTGTGTTGCCCAAACAGGAAACGCCACAAATGCATGAACAGCACATCCCGGCCAAGTGAGGCTCTTCACAGCCGAGAGGGCGAGCATGACCGATGAATCTCCTCGAACAATCTGTCGCCTCAAAAAAACTCCTTGCGAGGTGCACCGGGAAGTTGAGCTTTGTCTGGTTCCTCCCATTTCTTCTTCAAAGTGGGCAAGATGGCACAACCCATGAATCTAAGCATATACTTTCTTCCTGGAGAAGGGATCTCTCGAGAGGTCATCGAACGCGTTATCGTAAGGTACCTTGGCCCCGATGCGACGGTGAACCCAGCAACTCATGATGGCAAGAGTGGATATCTCATCCATGCTTACAGGCGCCTTACAACCGTAAGTACATGTATATTGAGAACCATGGGTCTTCAAATCCTGACATTGTTCACTTAGGAGATGATTAGTGTCCTAAAGGCGGACTCTGCGAGATGGGAATCTTTACGTTTACATCGTGCTCTTGGCCGACCGCTCAGCGAACCCAAGACAGCGCCCGAAACAATCAGAGTGATGGAGGAAGTGGCTCTCACGAGATACGGAAACATTCCGGTTCATGTTTGGTCGAATTCAAAGAACACATGGTTACGAACAGATGCTGTCGCTGACACAGGCTGTTTGGGAGACAATGCAAACCTAGTCTCTATAGACTTTCTTACTGAGGACCTCCAACACTATTTTATACCCAGCCCTTCAGATGAGCGAGTATCATTCCACGGCCTTGGTGGGAAGGGATTCGCACTTGGGTCTGTTAAACTGAAAATTCAGAAGATCGGTCGGAACCAGAAGAACGAACTAGTTCGCGAAGACATTAGCCGACCTACCTTCTTCGTTGTTGAAGACAATTCTTTCGATATCCTCCTAGGTCGTGAGTTTCTCGAAAACAATATTGCTTTTCGACCGTACTGGGGCCAGAAAGGGACGGCAAAGAAGGAGCCCCAAAGTAAGTCGGGATAAGAACAATTTGCGATGCGCCGATTTAACATTTTCACAGGCAGCTCACTCGCTGATGTCGCTGAAACGGTGCGAAGGGATATGCAGCGGCAGAATCTTCAGAGGTCGCAAACAAATGCTCCAGGTCCAGCATATCCTAGAGTTTATGTACATTCCGCGAACGCTTATCATAGTACAACGAGTGTCGCTCCACGGAATACGCAAGGAAGACGCAACTAAAGTATATAACTTCCGAACCCTGCGAGATCAAGATCCAAGCCTGGGAATTGTGATATCCGTGCGATTAGCTATTCAGCGCCCCAACCGAATGCCAATAATGATTCATGATCATAACAACCCCTTTTCGTTCATAGAACAACTTCGCAGCCTGCCACTTCCCTTACTTCTTAGTAACGAATCTTTTGGGGTGCCGTTCAGAAGGGGTGCATAGGGGTACTGTGAGGATCTGCCCATGGCTAGCCTCGGAGTGACAGAAGGGGTACCTATCGGCATCCCAAGCTTGGGGCTATGCCTTGATAAGGTCATATATCACCCCAGTGTAATAATAGGTCGTGAAGGTCTGCGGGTCTTCTCTATAGGCTATAAATACGTCCCCAGACGCCAGTACTTTTAGAGGGCCAGAGTTCGCCGTTCAATATTCGGGGTTATAAATAACTACCCGTGCTGGTGCCAAGCTGACTCTGACCCTGGCTTTAACGTTTCCCCGTCGATTCCATTGAAAACTGCTTTAGAGGCAAATTTGGCCATTCCCCAGACGCTTTTCAGATGTCATTCCAGGATTTTCGTTTGAAGCTCCTTAGGGATTGCTTCCGAGATTTTATTCGAGAGCTCTTCGAATACCGCTTCGGGAGTCTCTTTAGACGTTTCTTCCGCGGTTTTCTCGGGAAGACTGCTTCTAGTATTGATTCAGAGGTTTCTTTGGGGATCCCTTCAAGAGCTGTATAAGATGCTTCTCCTGTGATGGCTTCTGATGGTTGCTTTCTTGGAATCCTTATTGTCGGCCACACATGCAAGGAAACGCTCAATCCTGGCTTCACCGTTGCGTCCCAAGCTTGAGGCAGGATGGTATCCCCGTTTGGGCCAACAAGGCCATAATGGCCTGCTTCTATTTGTGGACCCATCTCTTCGGCATGGCCAAAGGCCTGTCTAATAACATCCTGCATGCCCTACACCATACCCTCAATGTCAGCAACGGCCTTCCGTCCAATGTTTTCCTAACAATTATGCGTGGCTAAAACGTACCTGCCAGGTCAGGCACATATGGAATGGAAAGCTGTACTTCCGTCCCGTAGCATCTTTTAATTCGATCGGTTGCTCCTTCGGCTTCTCCTCAAAGTTATCTGCCTTCCCTTTTCTCTTCAAGGACAACTGCAACAATTTAAACTTTACCATAGCAGCAAGTGCATCTTTTTCTGCAGCTTTTAGCTGATTTTCCTCATCCTGGGAAGACTTAATCTCCTCTAGCACATCGTCTTTGCCCTCGGTTGATGCGCTAGGCAACCCTTCTATGGAGCATGGATTTCCCATTTGCGTTTCATCTGCATCCCTCGCCTTTGTCTTTTCTTCCTCGCTTATATTCACCCTACTCTCGAAATTCACTGCGGTAATTTCGGTAGGCCTAGAATCCGATGAGGACTGTTTTTTCGCTTTTATAGAGGCCGAGTTACTTGTTTGAGGTTTTGTCGCCGCCTCGACCGCCTTAAAATGGTTCTGACTTAAATATCTTCCATTAGCTATAATGTCGCTTCTTAGATCCTTTTATTTCTGCTTACTGGTTAGCTGTAGCCACCAAGACACTTATAGCCATCAACCTCGTCCTTAGAGACATCTTAAGATCAACCAACTCCTGCTTCTTATACAGGCTCCATCCAATTTTTCTCCAGCTCGACGTCACTAGCGACGACGCTCCACTTCCAGTCAAATTCTGACGGTACTTCTCCGTTTTCTCGAGAAACCTGGTCATAATCTTTTTAGAAGAGTGGACGATATATGAAATCGCATTCAGGGTCGCTTGACAGAAAAGATTGCTCGCTCGCATCTGTCCAACATGCAAGAAAGTCTGCTGAATACAACCCAGCTCTTGTATGGCCTCCTGGTACTCCATAGTCGCGCCCTGGGTTTCGGACAAGGCGCGGATAAGCCGATATGCTAGGTTCGCACCAGCGACGAAGTCTCCAGCTGAGAACCCGAAGGACATGAGGACGATAATTCCAAATATTAGGGCCCGTACATAACATAACTGACCATATATAGAGTATTGAATAAATAAAAATAGGGAGAATTAAAGCTTGAGAAGAGCCTGAGAGCAAGGCCATTCTGAGCCCGCCCTTTTACCTGCTCTAAGAAGTACATCCAGTACCCTGACGTGTTTCGACAAGGCTAGCAAGCTCTGCGCTGAAATCACCAGAGATCTCTAAGATTCAATCTGGTAGATAAATCTTCATGGTGCTTTTCTTTTGCAAAATAGACCCCAGCAGACTTGGTTGGGCACCATGATCCGAAAGAATCTGCCTTGGGCGCTTCGTGATACAGCCTGTTGACTCTTGGCCAACCAACATCTTGTAAAAAATGCATTCTGCAGATTCGAAGACTTCTTCTTTCCATGTGGATACAAGATGAAAGGAAGGACATGGTTCTTGAATATTTCCAGCTCTTCTATCATTGTTTTGGGTCGAATTAGATATTGTTTCGTTGAATGAAGGGAGGTCCCTCGTGACAAGACAAACGAACGGCCCGATCCCGTCCCGTCCCGCTCGGATGGGTGTGTCGTCACGCGCTTTTCTTCAGCGCTTATAATATTCCACTTACCTATCGGATTTTCTAATACTAAATTAAAGGTGGGTTGCTCACATGTTGTCTATCATCTGGTAGTTTCATCAAGGGGCCTATTTCGAATCATATGAAGTTTTTCAGCAACCACTACAACCACTACTTTTCAGGCTCAGTTTCTTGTGCCGTGAATGGCTCTCCCAGTATAACGGCGGTTACCTACCTGCGGGGAGGAAAGCTGGAGCATCGGATGCCATATATCCCCAGCATTATCTACTTGCAAAAGACATCGACTTCTCGCCATTCATTGACCTTGGCCCAATGCTACTCCGAGACAGACGTCAAAGATTCTCTTACGCCCGCATATCTCGCGAAAAGAAAACCTCCTGAAGCCTTATTCACCAAGAATCCATGATTCTTTGAGTGAGAATTTTGACAAGAAGTCAGAGCCACTCAATTTCACTCAGCAAGCAGACATTGCTGGGTGCTCTCTGTGGATATGACAGAGCCTCATCGCATCGTCCCATTGCTGAGGTAGCATGTATGATTAATAATGCCATTGACCTGCCATCCTAGAATGGTAAACCCACCGCCTTGTCCAACATCTAGGTAGCTCGCCTCTCTTGTAGAGCTCGATGGCTAGTTGAAGATTGGTCTTTGATCCCGCTTTTGTGTTTGAATCTTGAAACATATCTCCAAGTTTCTCTGTTTATGCCTCAATATCAAAGTGTCAGGGAATGGGACAAACTGGTCCGGGGTTGAAAGTGGAGAAGTTATGGACGGAGAGTATGCCTCCGACGAAACCGAACTAACTGGGAGACGTAAATATATATACGCGAGCTTGTGTATATCGGTTTATGTCACCTTCCGATGAGAAATTTTTGATTTGAATCATGAAAATCGAACTCTCCAAAGAAACGATTTCTCTTCTCATTATTTGAAACGATGCAATGAACCAGTGCCACGGCATTCTCTCTGTCGTTCTTCCGTCCGTCGTCGGTCGCCCTTCCAGAATTATTTTTTTTGGTGTGGGGAGATTTACATCTGCCCACGCCTGTGGGCCGTGGGCCCAAACACACGTCGTGTGTGGGGTGATACGAGTATTCGGAACACACTCTCCCCTCATGGAACATCGTGAAGAAAGAAAGGACCTTGATTATATATGAGCTTTTATCGATATGGTCCTTGCGGGTCGAAAGTTTGTCCCTTAAAACTCTTTTCCTCCCCACGTGGTAATGTCGTTGACGCTTCTTCGACGGTGATCATTCCCTTCCCTATGAAACTGCCTTGTGGGCTTTTTATAGATCGCATTCGCTTGACAACCACGATGTTGTCAGCATCAGAGATGATCTCTCTCAATTGGTGGCTAACGTGACCCAACTGGGTCTTCGATGCCAATGACGAATTGTAGTTATGATGTTATCAGATGCATTCTTACTTGCCTTGCTTCATGTATATCCCCCACAGAGCATCGACGCAACAGAAGAATGTTGTGAGCGTGTGAGTGTGTATTCTTGTCGTTGGATCGATGATCCCCACACTAGAAGAAGGATTCTTGTTGTTCTGACGGTTGTTGGTTCAGCTGAAACATGGATATGAAAAAGAGTGGAATGATCATTTCACCAACGCCACTCATCGTAAGAGTGTGAAGAAGTCGAAATAAAGAATTCATATCTGATATCTTTCTGTTTATTATCTGATGGAGATAGATACTTCGTTATGATCTCGAGTCAAGGCGAAGAAATCTGACAAGACGATACCATGCCAAGAGATCCTGACAGGCGGGATGATCGGGGAAAGAAACCAGTAAAAGACCAAAAATACACCGATATCCCGCGACCGTTGGCGTAATCAACTGGTTCCACATGCAACAGAGGGATACGTAACCGATAACGAGATTACCACCTTACCTGCTTCAGCTTTGTTGTGTCAGCATCATCTGCTTCGTCGTCTTCTTCTGCCCAGAAAAATCACTCAGTTGGTTCTTTTTTTTTTTGCGAAGAAAATATTATATGGAGCATATGAGATAGAGATTGTCTTTTTTCCTTATTTTACACGCGTGGTTTCTCCCATTGAGTCGCTTCTTCTTTCAGCGTTGAGTTCAATTCTTCCGAGCGGTTGTTTCGGTCCTTACGTGCTGGAGATCCTTCTGCAACCCTGGTCATCTCCCGGTTCTCCTGAATCGATAAATCCCGTTCCACGCACAACAGAGGCAGAGGGGCAGTGTCTATATTGCGTTGTACCAAGGGATCTCTTCGATCGTCGATGAAACTATTGCTCGCACAATCATCTTACACAACAACACCGACCCAGATGTTGATGAACGGGAGAATAGCAGCTGCGAACCCTGAGGCTTCCTCCACGGACGTCGCCGCCTCAAGACGACAGCCCGCCTCCCACTGATCAAGAATCCGCCGGAAGAAAACTCAATTCAACAGCGGCACCCCTGATGCTTTCCTATCACGATCGGGACCTTCATCGCAACTCAGAGAATTCTTGACTGCAATCCGTCTCACAATGTGGCTCTATCGAGGTGCTCAGTCCGCGATATTCTACTATGTGACCTGTACCCCCTGCGTGGCGGGTCTCGACCGCAAGAAACGGAGACGGCAGGCTTCACGGGCGATGAGGCAGAAAGAGAAGGATCGAGAGGACATTGTCACCCAGCAACCGACCGCTTTCCATCAACCATCACCGTTCAACACGAATATTTATTGGCGTGAGGAGATAACTTTGGGACCGGGTCCGCCGGCCAAGCGCGGAGGGATTAGGAATGGGAGTCGTTCTGGGAGCCGGAGGAATGTCACATCGCCGAGTAGCCCGCCGACGCTATCGAGTCAATCGACGAGGGAGGTAGATGAACAATCCTCACATACCACGGAAACAACGCCAGATGGTTCGAAGAAACCTCTTGGTGGCGATCGATGGAATTGGATTCGCTATCAGAGGGAAGACGAGGTGCTGTGGGGTGGTGAAGTGAAGGGTTCATCAGTTGGATTGTCTGGTCGCGGGAGAGCAGATACGGGAGGCTCAGGGAAATATTACGTTGCGAAGAACCCAGCAGTCAACGACTTACATCCTCCGGTAGTAAGTGGTCCGAGCAGCAGATCGGAAACGAGATGGATGCTGCAACCGCCTCCGAGTGCGAAGATCATGGCTGGTAAGGTAAGATGTGGTGGCCCGATGGCTCAAACTCGGGAAGATAGTGTTGGTAGAAGAGGTGGAGAAACACTGTATAGTATACCTCTCGAAGAATGCGAGGAGGATGAGATGGAAGATAGGGAGGAAGGGCGAGGTAGTCTTGGCCAAAGATCAGGAAGAAAGAATACTATGCATGGGGTTGACTATGCATCACATTCACCTATATCTAAAAAGTCTTCAAGAAAGCGATCCCGCATACCATCACCGATTACGATCTCCGAAGATCACTCCCCACCTACAAAATCGTCAGTAGATTCCGAAGACCTTCGCCTTCCTACCCGCCCGGCCCTTGCAACAATCGCATCCGCGTCAGAAGCTATCCCTTCCCTCCATCAAAAATCAAACCAAACCCAACGTGCCTCTTCATCCACCAACTCCCTATCTAGTTCCCCATCCCCGATCTCCACACCAGACGGCACATCACACACGTCAACAACACCATGGCAATGGCAATTTAACTGGCCTGGAGAACCTGAGTTCCGTCCCACTTCCGGAGCGACAGAAGACAGTGGCAAGGCGTTTCATGTCCCGGTATCGACATCCCTATGGGCGATAAACGCGAAGCACCAAGATCCACAAGGCCTATACCTAGATGCAGACCATGAAACGCCCGACTCAGAACATATGAGAGGCGTTCGGCCGTATCGATGGAGTATGGATATTTAAGAAACACTTCTTACCTCTTGCCTATCCTTTCATCCAGTTTTGGCATATACTTTTGGGTATTCGAATCGGTATAGCACGACTATGGCAGATGATGCTTAACCAAGCTCATCCCTTATAAATTAACTAACCCCAGCAATACCTCCGACATGGCCTTACCTACTCTACTTCCTACACGTCCCATACGATGGTCAAGATGTATATACGACATATTACACCTACAGCACACAACACTCGTCTTTCATCATCTCTACCACACCGCTACGAACGAGCCATGATCACCGAATCTCCTTCCCGCCCTTATCAACCTACTTCTCACCGCTTTCCGCTCCGCTTCGCCCTTCGTTCTTCCATCCTCACACACCCACCCAACATCAATATCTCTCGGAAAGAAAAACAAGTCACTCCTCACAGAACACGCGCACAACATCTTCTCATCCTTCCTCGTTCTCCTTTCCTTCGTCTCGTTATTTCAGCGATCATCGTCAGCCAGCCACGTTTCCTTACTATAACTTTTCGTTTTCCCTTTTCTTTTGTCAAAGTTTTTTTGTACAGGAAAATTTGTCTGGATGGGTATTGATTGCATTGACTTTCTCCTTTTCTTGTCTTCTAATTTATTATTTTTATTTTTCCCGCTTGGGTGTCTTACTGACCCGTTTTTGTTCGTTTGGCATTTCTGGTCTATCCTTGAGCCTCGACGGCTCTCTTTTTCTTTTCGTGTTGATATTTTTCCTTTTATTTTTTACCAGCATCAACATCCTCACATCCTCTCTACCCACCGATGCCTATAAACTACATCTCTCCCGCCTTCACCTCATCCTCATCCTCATATTCATCGGCTTGCAACTCAATTGAAGTTGAGTTCGCCCTTTTTTTCTTGAAAATTGTCGCTTGGGTCAGTCACTAGATAGATCAGAAGCAGAACAGAAAGACAAGCAAGAAGTAGTTATTCATATCAGAATACAAGTCATTATGAAATTCAATAATAGGCTCCTCGGTGCTGGTTATAGCCTCGGTTTCCATGCTTCACATCAGCAGAGACTTGATACAGTACAATGGGCTCAAATAAATAAAGATAGACAAATAAGTTATTTTCTTCAGCGTTCGCTGGTGCATTTATGAGTTCCGCTCTGCACTCGTGATCTTGCAGGCCATGTATGAGGATCAAGGTTTACGAGTCCACCGGGTCCGTATTTTCTACAGAAATAATTGCTCTCAATATAAAAAGAAAATTTTTGATACCCATCTAGTACTTATACTTTTACCCAACTATCCCGTTAACTTGCAGAATTAGAGAATTGAAGAATTCCGAGAGATATTACATTGAGACAAGGACTATCGTAGAAAGAAGGGATATAGACACGAGAAAAAACGATGTTAAGAGTATCGTATCCGAGCGGCGAGGCTCTTCTCTTCTATTAGTCTAAATATACAGTAGGGAAGAAGAAAGAAAAAGCCAGATCCCCAAAAACCACACCAGTAACGATTCTTGCCCCCCAACTTCATCACACCAGCTTAAGAATAATCTATCCCCAATTTGTCCCACCCCTCATGAAGCTCATTCCGACGAGCCATGTATAGCTCCTCTTGTTCCCTCTCCTCGGGGGTTAGTTGAAGAGGATGGGGTTCCGGTTCGATAGCATCTTTAGGGTCGGTGTCGACGAAGAACGTTTCCAGATATCGGAAGTCGTTCAGTCCCGGGACGTCCAGCCGCATTCTAGTTGCTTTACAAAAGAAGCTCCACAACCCTAAGAGATTTGGGGTGAAATTGGTCAGGCTATCAGAGCCGCCTAGTTCCATACCAGCTTGCACGAAGGACATGGCGAGCTCGACCCACTTGAACACATCCTCGACATGAATGCTAGCCTCGCCGCTTCGGAATTCGATCGTCCCATGGGGGTCGGAAAGGTTGCAGAAATTCCAACTATACCACTTATCATCCGGAGGATTCATTAGGTCAGCCAGCTCCTTAATACTGCTGCATTTCTCGATAACAGCAATACTCTCTTCGCGACTAAGGTTTTTATCGCCGAAGTTTGGGTTGTCGATCCAGTTGCTTTTGGCGTACTCGCAGCGCAACCGCTCGGGAGGTAGGAGGGCGTTAATGGCTGGTTCGAAGTGGATGATTGCTTGGCAAAGCCTCTTGAGCGCTGGTAGGGAGTAGCCCCAAGATACGGAGATGTGCACGTGTGTGCCGCAGGTTGGGTTCTCCCAGACGATGTAGTTGTCGTCAAGATACTTCCACATCGCAGTAACATGATCGCGCCAGTTTGATCCCGGGAAGGCACGGAGTATAGGCGATATGTTCTCAAAAGGATACGGCTCGTGACCAGGGTTCGGAGGGATAATGGTCGTGTCTAAAGTGAGGCACCATTCCGCATAACGTGGTCCGGAGTAAGTTCCAGCAAGCGTGGTATGCATACCAGGCCGATGAAGCTCTGGTTTGTCGGAGATTGTCTGCACATAGCCACGCACGACCTTCTTGGCAAATTCGATGATATTGCCGGCTTCGTTATCCGGGGGATCTGACTCTAGGAGGAATTCAGTCTCGATACCGATACCAATGCTGGCACGTGGTGGTTGGGTGGTAGGAGGAGTTGGGGCAGTCTGTTCCGCGCCTGAAGGATGTCCTTCACCAGAAGGCAGTGGCGATTCCTGCTTTTCTTTGTTCGGGTTCGAAGGTAGCTCCATTGTAGATCTAGTAAATAGTGTGATAGAAACCTGAAACGGAAGAAAAGGCTGGATAACGGTGAGAAGGGAAAATGATGAGAGTCACAACGTGTAAATATAAATTTGCAAATAGCAAATTTGTGTGAAGGAGATACTCGGCAGACGTTTGCGGCTTGCCTTTATTGCGGCACACAGGTTTGCGGCAAGTATATATAGATTGATATATATTCGTATTACGGGTATCCGTATTGCGGCAAGCGGGTTTGCGGCTTGCATTTTTATTGTGACGCGCAGATTTGCCGCAAATATATGTAGATTGATATATATTCGCGTTGCGGCAGTCTGATTTACCGCAAGAATATATAGATTAATAGTTTCGCATGGCGAATAAAAGAAGGCATCTATACATATGTATATGTATATATATTAGCGTAGACGATGACTGCTTATCATATCCAAGTCATAGATATGCGTATGGTTGCCTTCCGAGGCGTAAGACTAGTAGTGAATCTCGATATCGAAGTTTTGACCAGTAGTCTCGAAAAAACAAGCGCAAAAGCATGAAAACGAGTGATCAGAAAGTTATCAAAGGATATAACTAGACTTGAAAGTGTGTGCGCGCTATGGCTAGTATCGTAGTATATATATGAGGACTGATAGTGCCTCCTTTGAGAGGTATAGGGAGGCGTCGCGACGGCGAGCCGCGAGTACAAGCCAGTATAGGGAGCTGGAAGCTTTTCGAAGAACGCATCTCTTGCATTATTATCAGGCAAGTATCCCACCTTGTAGTATGGTCTAATGTATATATAGTAGTGATTGATATATAAGAACGGTTGGTTGTTCAGTGATTGAAGAGAAATCTCTCGCGATAAATAGATAGATGTCGCTCGGATAATTATAAGTCCGGCCGTCGCAAGTCGACTTCACTGCTTCCTAGTCCAATATTTCAAAGGCATTCACTTTTTTTCTTTAATCACTGTTTCTCAAGAAGAATCTTCTAGATTATCTTTCATATTCTGTCTTCTTAGTGAGATCAAAAATTGTTGATCACTAGGTGTTATTTTCTCAAATCTTGAACTTGAACTATCACGTTCAACCCATCATGGCCGATGAGGGGAAGATTGATGAGAACCTCCCACTCTACAAATCTTCAGACTCGTCTGTACAACCACCCTTCCCCTCTTCTCTTCTAGACCCTTCAGAGAACAAAGACAAGCCCTCTTCATTTATCCAAAAACACCTTTCCGCCCCTCCAGGATGGTTCTATCAATCCCCCGACCCCGAACCTCCAGTGGACCCATTCGCCTCTCCAACCGGCTCTTATTTCTTCTATGGCACACTCATGGATCCAGCACTTCTTGCTGAAATTCTCGATCTTACAGAGAAGCCTGTACTGCGGCCTGCATATATCGTAGGCTACAGCTGCAAGCTCTGGGGCCAATACGCCGCACTCATCGACGGGCCCGTAGGCGCTATCGAGGGAGCAGTTTATGACATGCAATCGAAAGAGGATGGTGATAAGCTTGCCTCATATGAGACGCACAATTATGAGACTGTACCGTGTATCATCTTCTACGCTGATGATGAGCAGGAGTCTGCTGCAACTGCGTATGGGCATACATTATGTATTGCGGAAATTCCGGAAATTTGAGTGAAGGTGTCTTTGACCTGGAAGATTGGCTGAGAGGAAGAGGGAGAGGGTCGGCGGTTGATGAGCTTGCAGCTAGAAGAGTAAAGAAGATGACGTAGTCCTCGGCATTCGAGCTGCCTTTTCTTTACCCTCCTCCCTCAAAGAATCGATGGAATGGGATAGACGCGGGAGAAAGAACTCCGAGTCCTCAGGGCGGGGTTGGACTTATCCGCAGAAGGCTTCGCTTTACGGCTGCTAACTTCACAAAGAAAGAAATGGCATGATGGAAAACCGTCCACCATCCCATCTCTACCTCAGACGAGGCAGGTCCGTCGAATTCAATGTTTTCTTTTTGACTCGAAAGCATGTTGTCCTGCCCGGGTTAATTGCGGTGAATAATGAGCCTAGCTTTACCTCGTCATGCTGTGCAGTATATTTCGAAGATATCTCCCGTCTTCCTCTTGCACAATCGTTTGACCCTGAAGCTGTCCGGGGTGGGGGAAGCCAATGAAAGTCTCAAGCAAGAGAGAGCTGTGAATACTGATGGCACAACGATATGGGTATACAGTTTTGTGGGGAGGAAACCGTAGTCTAGTACCGGCCACACAAAGGTACCGTTAGATGTCAAAATATTCCATTTTTGCTTGATCGCCTGAACATCATGGAAATTCGGTCGGAATTGAATCCACCACGGATCTTCCGTGGCCCCGTTACAGGAGAGAACTTCCTGACCCTTCCTTCCTTCAGCATACTTGCATAATCACTCTGGTAAAATGCACATCCCGAAAACTCAAAAAGGTAACATAAAACCCGAACATCCCCTTTTTTATATTTCAATATCATGGAACATATATTCATTTCATAGGAGGCGGTAGGGGGAAGGAAAGATCCCCCCCAATTCCCGAATTCGCAGGCACATCTCTATCTTTTTTTAATTTAGAAAACATGGAGTTTCTGCGATAGAGGAGAAAACAGATAGGTAGATAGGTGCGGCATCTCCGAAAATAAGAAAAAGAAAACGAGAAAACTTTCAGCTGGATTTGAGTGTGATATGATATGAAGCCGAGAGAGACATCAAGAGTAGGGCAAGGAAGTAATAACGGGTCTGAACCAAAAAAGAGAAAAGAGAAACCCATTGCTTGTGTGTAACAAACGAAGTAGCCATTTTCTTCTCATTCTTTTTTTCTAGGGACCGGAAAATAGGAGGTTAGGAAAACGGAGGAAAAAGGTAGTCCATGTATCGATTTCCCTTAATAGACCTTCTTCTTCTCATCGACGCTGAATTGACCGGGGCCCATGTTGACGAGGAGAAGGAGACCGCCGCTAGAAGATTGGGTTAGTTTCCATTGATTATTGTTTCACGCGGTTTGATGGGAGGAAACTTACACAATGGATAGAATCTGGAAGAAGTCGTATTTGGCGAAATCCTTGTGCGGGTGACGTGGGTGAAGCTATTCGGGGGTCGTTTAGTACTTCCACACTCACACTCACGATACAAGGAGAAACTTACAGTCCAGAAGTTGTTCACGAGAACATTGAAGACACTAAGAAGTACCACCAGGATAACAGCACTCCACTTGGCCTTGAACCCAACAACAACCATCACACAAGCCACAAATCCAAACAAGCTAACCAGCACCCTCCAAATACTCCATCCACCCGCAAACACGAACCCAACGAACAGGAAAATCAACAGAACTCTCCCCGCGAGCTGGAAGTACATCTTGCGATCCTTCTCGTCGATCTGAGGAAGACCTGCGGGAGCGAACGTCTTGCGAACCCAGGAGTCGGAGAGAACCATGAGGAGGCCACCGACAACACTGAGGTTACGGAGGAAGAAGTTCAGATCGAAGATGAGTCCGTAGCCGAGGGCTTGGAGGACGACGACTGCCAGGAGACCCGCGACGGCGTAGTCGCTGTGTTTGCGAGCGATGACCATAAAGGAACAAGCAGTCATGGCGATGACATTGATGATGAGGAACAGGTGAGTGAGCCCGGATGGGACTGTAGAGGCGAGTTGTTAGCTCCCTACCAAGTTTGGACAATTGGTAAAGAAATGACATACTGTGTCGGAACTCATTTAAATAAAGCAACTGATCACTCCACTGTGTGATTATCCTCAGCGCATCCTCAATGAACGTAACCACAATCAAGAAGCGTCCAATTGCAGGTAGATATCTAGCCAAAACGCACAAACTCCATGTCAGCCGATATCCTGGAACCTTTTCCCCCCCCGCACAACCGAAAGGGAAAAGGTAGGAGAAACAACTCACGGCTTCACCGGATCAGCAATGGTATCCAACCAATCCTCAATCTTGCTCGTCTGCTCCCGAATCGCATCCAAGGGGCTCGGGTCGCTGGTCGCCTCTACACTCCCCGGTCCACCAAATGGGTTCTGGTTCCCTAGGTTATACCCTGCTGTCCCGCGTATCTGCGCCATCTTTGTCTCTTAATTCCCTTTTCCTTTCAGGCTCCGCGTGCCGCTGTAAAGAGATGTGTGTATGTGGGCGTCGTGTCCAAGAAGAGGTCCAGGAAGGAAGGGGCGGGTTTTCCGTGAGGTGGGATATACGGGATATGGATAGGGCGAGAGAGAGAGAGAGAGAGAAAACAAAACTCAAAAAAAGAGGCTAGAAGAACATGAAGAAATAAGGAATTCCCCTTCGTCGTTGATGTCGTGAATGTCGCGGTGAATTTTTATTTCGTCTTCCGAAACTGAAGTCGAAAGAGATGTAGGAATGTCAGAGAGATGTGAGAGAAGGTGAAGCTTTTGCGAGTACTCCGTACAGGCCACGATAACTCTTTTACCATACGATTACTGGGTTTCCCGCTTATTGGTTCGATGGTTGTGACTGTTCGGCGGTTAGAGATGTGTATTAGCTGTACCGGTATTTGCCAAGCGGTACAAACTTGGTAAGATCCGATGATCGTCTCGGGCACCGGAGAACGCAGCTGCACTTAACTGTGGGTGATTGACCGAGGTGGCTACGGCATTATTATTATGAGAGTCTCAGTGAAGAAGAGCAAGAGGAGATGAAGCCAACTATGAGTTTGTACTCAGAAACAGAAATTAGCTGAAATTGAGACATTTAAAAACAATTGTGAGATCCATGATATCATATCTGATATCAGATCTGAAGACATTATGAGGTTATTTTGGGTATATATTTTTAAGATGACAGATAGACATCAACGTCAAGAATACCCTGAGACTTTCTCAAAGAGAAGTTGATATTGTTCAGCTACCATTGAGCTTCATCGGTCTAACACGCCAGTCGAATTCTCTTCACAATATCAACGTGTTCAGAAGAGCTGGATATTTGCTAAGATCTACACATTCGCTCCCGTCCCGTAAGTCAAAGAAAAGCACATACTTGGCTTAGAGTAGGGACACACTCAGAGAGACAGAGGGAGTCTATATCCTTCTTCTCATTCTTTTTTTGTAGCATGTTTTTTGGTTATTTCTGACTAAACGTACAATTCCTTTTTCTCATATATAAAATATTGTTTTGTGAGAATGTTGTTGAGAGCTGATATAACAAGACAAGACAAGAAGAAAAAAGAATGTTAAGGAGAGAGGATAGGGAATAGAGGAAGAAAAAAGACGTTCAGAGCACAAGGGAAAGAAGATACACTAAGACAAGGTAGAAGAAGGACTGGATTGCGGAAACATAACGGCAAGCAGGAGTAGAAGCGTGAACGCCATAGTAAAATGTCTGGGCTCACAGAGAGCCTGTCCGGGTCACCTCACTTCACTTCTTGTGACGATAGAGGCTAGAATGAGAGTTGTGAAGTGTTGTTAGGTGTTATGACAGAACACCAGGGTCAACATCAAGCACAAGCTTTCCCTTTCTCAACCGAAACAAAAAACGTCCGTAGAGCATTCGAGAGCGCGGGATATAAAAGAAATAGTGGGCAACGACAGATCGGACCCACAGATAGCAGACGACGGCCCCACCAAAAGACTAAAATGAAAAAAAGAACAAGCATGAAGAAGAAGTCACGGTCCTTGAAGACATCGTGGTAGGTATAGGAAGACAAAGTAGAGAAGAAGAAGCATAGCATGTGAAACCCGATTTCAAACGCCAGGAGAAATTTTTGAGGTGATGGTAATACCATATACAGAGTTGATAGTAGGAGAGAAGTGGAGGATTGAGTTAAGATAGGCGTATAGGATGCGGAAGATGAGAGGATTTGGGTTTTGTAGAGCAACGCTGAGGCTGTGAATGAGGAGTAATGTTCATCGTCTGGAATGCGTAGACCTTGCTCCGGAATGTGAAGTTTGTATACCCCATTCTCAGCTCAAGCCAGCCAGGTAGGGAATGAGCTTGACGTCTGGATCCCATTGCCGTTCGCTTGAACCTCGTTCGATTCGGCACCGTCGCCGTTGCCCTTCGCAGTCTTCTTATCCTTCTTCTTGCTTGGAACGGTGGTCCATTCGTTCTCGCTACTCATAGCACCAAGCATGCGCATCTGCTCCTCCTCAGATGGCAGTTCATCAGTCCAGTTCCCAGATGTAGCCTTTGAGGCCTGTGCTGCATTCGATGCCTGGGCCGCAGAGCTTTGCTGCTGCACGTTCGCCTGAGCTTTGACTGCTTTGCCATTTGTTTTCTTGCCATTCGGTTTCTTTCCAGATGAAACGGGTGTGAAAGTGTCGAGAAGTTCAGAGTCGTGGTTGGCGGGCGCGGGTGCAGGTACAGGTGCAGGTGCAGGTGATGTTGCGACGCCATTGGTCTTAGGGACATTCTTAGTCGTCCAGGCGTTCTCCAATGGAATTGCCGGCTTAAACTTGGCGGCTTCAAGTCGCTCGATTGTGCGGGAAGCCTTAAGTTGTTTCTCTAGTAAGTCGCGACGATGCTTCTCTGCCTCCTCAACCTGAAGCCTCTTGGCCTCATTCTTGGCCTTCTGTTGACGCTGCTTCTTTGTCTCCACGGGCTTGAATGCCTGCGGCTTCTGCTTCTTTTTCTCCTCCACAGAACCTGTGAGTCGAAGGACAGATGGTCCATCTGCAGGTGCCTCAAGCATATCAGAAACATCACCTGTGGCGGGAGCGATCATTGGAGACGTGGCGGGGGACATGTCGTCATCTGCATCCGCACCAGCGGTAGATGATGAGCGGGTTGATATATGTGATCCGGATACTTCACTACTTCCGCTTCCTTGTTTCTTATTGTTAAGCTTCTGCGAGCGTCGATCCTTCTTGCTGGGACCGTTCTTTGTCGCGGGCACAATTGGAGTTCCATTCTTCACTTTGGACAGCCGCATCGCGAAGTCCTTGTTATCCGACTCATCGTTTGGCTTGTTGTCTGTTGCGGCGGTCGGAGTGGGCGTGTTACGCGATTCGTCCTCTGGTTTGGCCGCAGGGGTCGAGAGGCCGTTAGGTTCCGGACTCTTCTTAGGCTTCCGCTTTGGCTTCTTGCTACTTATAATAGCATCACTCTTCTCAACCACAGGTTTACTGATTGTTGGCTTTCCTTTGTGGTTGGGGCCACCTGTATAATACCAGCCCAAACCGCCGACAACCACAAGCAGGATCGCCCAACTCATGTACGGATTCATCTTGTCTGTGTTCTGAACCTGCGTGTTTATCGCCAGTTTCTTTATCGAAAGTGAAGTATGTTGAATGGAGAAAGCGGTATCGAGATATCACGCGAAAGGAAGCAGATCGATCTTAAGTATCTTTCAGATGTTTGGTTGACAACAACTGACGTCTTGATGCGCAGAAGTCAGTACACATTGGAGCCGTGGTGAGAATGATCAAATGCATTCACTTACAGTCGTGAGTTGGTTCCGTCAGTCATCAGGTGGTTTCGAGGGTGTTGGACTTCTGAAGCCCGTGGATGGAGAGAAGGAAGAAGTGACGCAGTGAATGAGCTTCGAAGGAAAGGGGGCGGGCGCTTGATCGCAAACAAGTACTGTTTCCGAACCGCTCGATTGACGGCGATGGGAGTTGAAATCTGTCAATGAAGGGAGTGGCAACCGCCACCAAAGAGATAGATGGATGTTGGAGGTAATTCTAGGATCTCTGTTAGGGTTTGCTGTGTGGCAGTGTTAAGTTGTTCTTCTCGTTGCTCGGGACATACCGAGATCAAAGGGTCATCCCAGGGTGTGCGGCACCTTCATACTGGCAAGTGCAGGAACGAGTGTAAAGGAGGTAGTTCCAGTAGTGACAGTACTGAGAAAGGAGTGAAGGCACCGAAGGAGAAAAGAGGAAAGAAAGGGAAGAGGGAGTCGCGGGAGACACGAGAAGGAGAAAGAGTAATACTAATATACAGGGGAGGAAGCACTGAGGGGGGTTGTGGTTTGAGCACTTCAACGGTTGATGAGATTGAGGGTGATGAGAGGAGGAGCGGGAGATGCTTTGAGGACAGTTCGACAGGTCCACTTCCAGGCCAACCAAACAACGATCCAGACTCTCCAAGACTTATCCGCTGCAAAATGACCAGTGCAACAGCGACACGGCTATTTATTTAATTACAATTGAGATTAAATTCGAAGATAATGATTCTTATATAATTATCATTTGGGATTCCCCTGAAATATCAGGCATACAATTTGATACAATCTGATGGACGCTTGGATGTTGAGTTGAGAGCTCTCTCTCTTGTATGTATGTCATTGAGGAACTTGTTGCTCCTTGAACCATGGATGATGGCCTTCCCTTTCGAACAACGACAGAAATGATCACACCTCGTATCATCATGAACTCCCTTCAAACAAGAAAAAGCTGACTTCTGAGACTTGGATATGAAACATTTACGTCTGCATCCTCGAAAATGGACGAATGATAAGGCCACTGTGTCTTCTCCCTCTCCGTTGATGTCTTGGGTGCCTCAAACACCGACCTAAGACTTGTCAAGACCCTTGGCTCTCTCATTCTCGATCCCTCACCTCTCCACATTAACTTGGGTTCCCTGACAGCCACGGAGCAACGGGATCCGTGGTGATTGGCACGCTTCCCCGACTGATATCAACCCCGTCGGTACCAGGTTCTCCGACTTTTATTTCTTGAAGAATTGTAAGAGCTGATTGTGGTCTTTGTCGACTTGTAAGCCAGGATCTCGTCTCCGGCGGCCATGGGCACACAGAGAAGGATCCCTGCCACGTACCTGTTCTGCAATTTGAGGCCTCCTGTCGCCCGCACATCAGTATTGCGTTCCCAGGGGCGATTCGGGGCGATTCGTGAATCAATCGCTGTTCAGTCAGCACCCAATATTATTAAATCTCCCCGGCAGGGATGAAAATATATCAAGGTTGTATTCTTCTGGAAGGGATCATTTTCTATCTCGAGACCTTCACCGAAAACAATTCTGTATTTTGCTCAGATCTCCACATTGAAAAGAAAAAAGCCATCCCAGCAAAAAAACACGGTCCTCTTCTTCCTTGCATTCTCCGCAAATCTGTCAGAGTCTTCTAATAAACGCTCTTTAAGAAATGTTAATTCAGACCTGCCCGCTATTTCAGAGTTACGGGGAAGAATCCGGTGTCAACATGCAGGCAGTGCAGTGCTTGACCGGAGTACGACCCTCCGGATGCAGGATTCTTCGCCTGCAGATACTCCGATCTGGATCACTTTGCGCGGGGTGACAGCGACCTGCATGTCTATCTAGTCATGACACACATAACTCCTCCGTACATAAGCCCCGACTTCACATAAGTGTTCCATCTGGCCTTGCCTTGCATCATGTTCCCCCTTCTGTTTGTAAACATTCACTGCCCCCCACTTCTCCTGCGGTCAACCTTCCTGTAGCCGCCGAGGAGAAACACCAACATCTCACACAGTCTCTCACACGAGGATCGTTTCACACACGGAGATCTTCGATGGGTTCTTCCCGCATCGCGATCGGGAAGGAAGTGTCTCAGGCGGTGCCGTAAATCCGTCGCAAAACTTCGTCATCAAAGCTTCGAGAAAGAAGTCTGCAAACAAAGCAAACAATTCCTGGCCGATTAAAGAAGGTAGGCAGTGTTCGAAGGCCCTTCTCAACTTCCTTCCCAAGCATCAATGGATGTTTTTAACACCCAATAAAATCACGTGCCAACGCGTGTTTGACATCTGTATGCGACCCATGAAGAAAACACTCTACGCAATACATGCTGCTCATTTTGTTGAAGAACATGAGCATAGATATGATAATTCTCGAAGAGAAGCAATTGGTTACACATCAACTAATTCACAACATTATCATGATCAAACCCAATCTTTGTCAACGGCGGGGAAGCTGGTCGGCTCAAGGGTGAAAAATTAAAGCGACGCTAGCCGCGACCTACGCGCGGTGAGATTTCTCGTTCCCGTCATTATCTTCTTGTTGAGCAGACACCTGGGAGTGTATCAACCCTAGGTTGGCACTCTTGTGAAAATATCTAGCGGCGAAACAGAGAAGAACTCTTAATATGAGAAGCGTGTATCGCCGCGTCAAGTCTTACCATCTCCAAGAGGTCTACTTCAGAGTTTGGCGGTTTAAACACGGAAGCCACTATTGGAAGATGGGACCGACAACTTTTCTCCCTTCAAAGTTTGCTCCGGCAGCAATGGTGATTGATGAGTGCGGAAGACCGAGCGGATTCATCGAAGCTCAACACATGCTTCTTGAAGTTGGGAAACATCACCATCTCGCCTATGGCTCTTTCCAGTATGCGATAGATTCCACATGCTGAACAGAGGATCGGAATAAATACTTGGATGCGCTTTGGTCAAGAAGAAGAGCTGAGTTGTGAAAAAATTTGAGGGATGAAGTTGTTCGTGAATAGGGGTAAAAGTCACATGAGCTAGAAAGCTCGCACCTCTGATGATCTTTTTTCTTCGGGATCATTCAACCTCAGAAAGGAATCAATTTTACAAAAAGAAAAAAAGAAGAGAAGGCGGTTTGAGCCACAAGATGCTTCATGAATGAGCGAGAAGAGATTTATTTTCTGCGATTTGCCTTCGAAAAAGAGATCGTGGCGTGGGATCAACAAGCTGCTGGACTCTTGAGTCTAACTATCGATTCCACCAATTTTTGAGACTCTTTCAGCTTCTCTCAGTGGCTGGTCATTTATCTGGTTTCCAAGGCGGTCTCGGTTTTCATTTCTCTGAAGAGTCAATAGACTCAATTGATGCATGATATTGACGATGATCAATATTTTCTGGTTGCGGTCTTGAGTGTATAAATACCCAAGCAAAATCTCTTCTTCCTCTCGATATTATTCTTCCTTCTTCATCCTCAATTCTCATCTCATTCTGATTAGCCTCATTCGTTTCCATCCTCAATTCTTAAACCACAGAAGACACATTCTATTTTTACCAAACCTCCTAGATCTTTATTTAATTCAATATGAAGGTTGTTATTCCCCTCGCCGCTCTTTGCGCCCTAGCCGCAGCTGTACCGGTTGAACTTCCACTCGATGCCGGAAAGGTGAGTCTGAAGCATCCCAGGTCGCCCTCTAATAGCCTCGCGGTGACATTTCAGCTAACATTGGCATGCAGGCTCCAATCGTTGGTGACGTGGCCAGCGGTCTTCCGAACAAGCGTGTAAGTGTTCATGGTGTTTCTATATGGCTTTACTTGTACACAAATCTAATTCAAAATTTGCTCAGAATGACGTGTCCCAACATGCCCACGACATTGTTGATGAGGCAGGCGTCCAGCTCAAAGACGGTGTTGGCGATATAACAGACGATGTCAGCTCTGGATCCAACAAGCGTGTAAGACAAACCTTATTCATATATCTCTAGTCGACGATGAAAATATCTGACAGCAGAAATTCAACAGGACGATTTGAGCGAACATATCGATGAGACTGTTGGAGAGGCAAATGATCAGCTCAAAGACGGTGTTGGCGATGTAACACAGGATATCAGCTCTGGATCCAGCAAGCGCGTAAGACTACACTCCTTCATATTAGACGATGAAAATATCTGACAGCAGAAATTCAACAGAGCGATGTGTCCGAACATATCCATGAGACTGTTGGAGAGGCAAATGATCAGCTCAAAGACGGCGTCAGCGATGTAACAGAGGATATCAGCTCTGGATCCAGCAAGCGCGTAGGTCTCCTGTTCTCCCTTCTATCCACATCAAATAGCTGATTCGTCCTTCATAGGACGGCCTCGGTAATGCTGTCAAGGGGGTTACTGGTGGTGCGGTTGGTGATGCGGTAGCCGGCGTCACCACCACAGCTGGGGGTGCCGTTGACGGGGTAAAGGTAAGCTTATTTTTTTCGAATATATTTGCGATACATGACTGATTAGAACCCGATAGGGCGCCGCCGACGATGTACTTGAGCAATCCAAACGTGTAAGTCTCATCTTCTCGATCCTATGAGCACCAAAAAGCTGATCAAGACATGATAGGACGATCTAGGTGATGTCGTCAAGGGCGCTACTGGTGGTGCAGTCGGTGATGCGGTCGATGGCATCACCACCACCGTTGGGGGTGCCGTCGACGGGGTTAAAGTAAGTTTATTTTTTCTCAAATCTATCTCTAATGGAAGGCTGATCAGAACTCAATAGGGCGCCGTCGATGATGTCGTCGAGCAATAGGCGGACTCGTGAATTTAGTTCGCACCCGTTCGACATGCTGAGCGTGCCAATTAGACCTGAGTCTTGTTAGCGATAGCCGACCTTCTTGACCTATATTTTTCGACGAGAGGGGAACTCTGGTGACAGGTCTCAGTCGGGTCGGATGATGATGTATCTTGGTCATACGGATCACACTTCGAGGGTGCCATCTTCTGTATATAATAGATGAACCTCTGGGGTTTTTAGTGTTTAATAGTAATTGAGCGAATTCGTTGCGGACAGATCAGACTATTACATCCGTTGAAAGTTGGAGGTTGGTATTAGCTTCTGATGTAGCGCGGAAACACTCATTTTTTCTGTTCACTCTAGCTACCTATCATCTCCATCATATACGGTGGAAGAAAATAAAATAGCAGAAGGGCCTATTAAAATATTTTCCCAAACCTGCCTTACGATCACGCAAAGGGAGATTGCTATTTGAACAGAACCTTAATTGAGGTGTGAGATGAGGGAAATCCTGACCGTCGACATCAATTTCTTTATATAACGCGTGGGAGGATTAATATTTTATATTTTTATCGCATAGTCGACAACAACAGAACGAACGTCTTTTAGGCTCATCCTTACAGCTTCTCAAGCGCAATTGACAGGGAAGAACGGATAGGAATCTAGCATTACTTATAGGAAAGATCCTGGCGAGATATCATAAAGCAGCCTGCGGAAGACGCCCACAGCCATATGGGGTTCAATTGTGAAGGCCAGATAGGGTGCAATATACTACATCTTGAAATATCTCACGACAGGCTTATACATAAAGGATCCCCCCCCCAAAAATTATGTGATAATCTATTGCAACAAGAGATCATTTTCTACAGATATTCTTGCCGTTGATGTCTGTTAAGTAAAGGCTTTTAATCCGGCCCGTGACAAAAACATTTCCTATCAGCGGCATGTGACAATCTTCTTGACAGTTCCTCAGATATATGAGCTGATACCTATATAGTTTCTCTTCAAACCTCAAAAATGCAGCTAGGGAGAAGACGCTTCTTGAAACTCTTCCCCTGAAACACATCCAAGTTTGTAGAAACAAAGAAATGAGAAGAATAAACGCCAATCTAGACCCCCTACGCCGTCCAGGAAATGTTTGGTATAGCAATCAATATCTGATGAAAGAATCTGTACATAAATCCCTACTCCATCACCTATCAACTTAGATCAATCCAACATACCCGCGGAACAGGCCGATGAACCAACCTGTTCTATTTCCATCCCACTGTTTACCCCTGTTTGTCGCTAAAGACCCCCATAATTTTTAGCCTAAACCCCTCCAAAACTACCCCACAACCTCGGCGCCCGCGTTTATCTAAGCAGAGAGGGACAGTCCGCAACGTCGTTAATCCCCCCTCGCTTTCTTCCTTCATTATTCACTCAGGTATACATACAGTTCTTCCTATTCGACCTGTATAATATATAGCGGGTTAATTGACTGAGGTACAAGAAACAAAAGGAAGAAGGGAAAAATGTCACCAAGCAAAGTGATAATCGATACCGATCCAGTAAGATAAACCATACCCCGCGCCCCTTTTCTCTCATCATCACCTGCATCTGCATTACCCGTGCTCCCCGTTCTTGCATCAAGCAATGATATAAATCGGCATATCTAGTAGATGAAACAAAGATATGCTGCTGATCGTCTTTTTACTTGTTTTTACTATCAAATAACTAATTAAAAACTGTTAGGGTATCGATGACATCCTCGCTCTTCTTCTAGCTCTCTCGGCAAAGCCAGAGGAGCTTGAAGTACTATTGATATCTCTCACTTTTGGGAATATCGAGGTTCGGAGGTATGCCCTATACTTAAGTCTTCCTAGTTTTTTGAAACATTTATTAAATTTGTTTACCGCAGCTGCCTTCGAAATGCCGTCTCAATGTTCCATATCATCGAGCGGGAAATGAAATGGCGCCGCGAGAACGGGAAGGCAGAAGGGTTTGAAACGTTGAAAACGTTTAAACCCGTCGTTGCGGTTGGGGCTGAGGAGCCGTTGAAGGACCAGATGATGCTGGCGGATTATTTTCGTGAGTAGATGTCTGTTTGCCCGATTTGGTATGGGGGCTAATGGGATGGTCGACTTTCGCAGACGGAGCTGATGGACTTGGGGGAATTCATGCGAGCGTATGTTTGGATCTTGTTCTGCATTTCGAAATCCTCTAACAGGCATGATAGCATCCGCATTTGACCCCGGATCAGACTTGGGAGAAGTTATTTGATCCCTCGGCAGACCCAAGTGTCATCGACGCAGTCAAGGAGGGCGACAAGCAGCACCAATCATTTATTCCCTCCAAACGGCCGGCATATCAGGAGATTCTGAGGGTCCTCAAAGAGAACCCTGAAGATACCGTCACGATTGTAGCTGTTGGCCCATTGACTAACCTCGCCCTGGCTGCCGCTGAGGATCATGAAACCTTCTTGCGGGCGAAGGAGGTGGTCGTGATGGGAGGTGCAATTGACTTACCTGGCAATGTCAGTTCCAAAAATATAAAAATGATTGAGAGAGAGAAGAAGTTGACACAAAGCATCAGGTCACCCCATCCGGCGAATTCAACACATTCGCCGACGCCGTAGCCGCCGCACAGGTCTTCGCCCTGACATCCCCCAAACCACCATCCACCCACCCACCAGGCGGAATCATCAATTCCACCGGCACCACTTCCAACCTCTACCCAGAAAATCTCAGCAAACCCCTCAAACTCAGCCTCTTCCCACTAGATATCACCCAGCAACACAATCTCTCCCGCGCACAATTCCGAAACAAAGCCTCCCCGCTCCTCTCCTCAGGATCCCCACTGGCGGAATGGGTCGACGCCTTCCTCACCCACACCTTCAACAAAATGGACCAATTACACCCGGGAAACGACGGGGATAAATCCGCCGTCGCCCTGCACGACCCGCTCTGCGTCTGGTATGCTCTCACGCAAAGCTCGCGGGCTTGGACGGCGTCTGAGAGGTCACCGGAGGATATCCGGGTTGAGACCTCGGGCCAGTGGACGCGGGGGATGTGTGTTGTTGATCGACGGAGCCGGAAGCGGAGGGAGACGGATGGCGTGAGCAATGATGATAATGGGAATTGGTTGAGTGGAAGTTCTGGGAATCGGATTTATCGTATTGTTGGGTCTCCGGGGAAGGATTTGTTTGCGGATGTTCTGTTGGATCAGATATTTGGTTAATATGGGTGATAGATTGCAATGTACATGAATGAAAGGCATTGATAGACTAGATAGAAAGAAAGACATAAAGAGCTACCTAAGTACGGAGTACAACTTCTTTCTTCGAGACGCTCCAGCGTGTCCAGGGCTCACCTTCCTGATATGGCTGATCAGATAATGTCACGTGCATAGCATTATCACTTGATTCAACTCTCGACTATGATTGGTTCATTTAATCTATTATCACCTGCTGATTAAGTTCACGCACCAGATCAACCAGACTAACCCGTTTAGGCATCATATATTAACATCTCTCAACCAATCAGATCCACGTATCAGTCCATGTGTATCAATCCTTCTTCCTCCTTCTTTCTTTGCTATCCAGGACGGTAAAGGATGATACACTCGAAACCCCCCCTCTTCACTTCTTCCGCAGCAAGTGCAAGAGATGGAACATGGGGGGGATACAAAAATACCAGTATCTTTACGATGCCCACGGGGGTTGACCTTTAACCCAGATGGGTCTCTTGTATGGGCCTTGATCAAGAGCATTCTCAGCCTATCAGTCAGCACACGAGCACGCGACACTTTTCGTTTCTTTCTGTATATCTTCTTCTTCTTCTTCTTCTTTCTTTACTTTATCGGGAGAAGAAGAGTGAGAATACCCCTCTGCTCTCTGATAGATAAAAGACTCTTCTTGCTCTTTCTTCCTTCTCCTTTTCACTCTCTTTCTATCCTATATACCGAGATACCACGTACTAGGTAGATAAGACAGAGAGAGTACCTTGTTATCTACCTATCCCCTCACAAATCTCCCACTGCAATGCCCCGTCCCCGTCTCCCTCTCACCCCGGCATCTTCGGGTGACATCGCCGCCAGAGAAAAGGACAAGTTCGGAAGTCCAACCGGCGGTGAGATGTCCTTTTCACTCCCTCCTCCAGCAATCGAGGAAGAGGAGGAACCTCTCACCGGACCGTCCTCAAAGACGCCGGGACGAGGCTATATCATGTCCTCCCTTGCTTCTCCGGAGTTACACGCATCTTCATCGGTGGCGGATACGCAGAGGAGAGCATCTACTCGTCCGTCGAGGAATAAGTCTGCTACTGCAGCAGTGCCGAAACGGGGCCAGGTGGTGGATGAGTTTAATCTTCCTCCGCCGCCGACAAGAGCGAGGAAGATTATCCAGATGACGCCGAAGACGCAGCAGACGCAGAAGAAGAAGAACGAGACGGTCTCTAATAGTGCCAATGATGGTAGTAGTAGCACAGGAAAGACGACGACATCGGGTGCAGGTAGCATGGCTGCTTCGAGCGGAGTGAAAAAGAAGCAGCCCAGCGCAACGAGTGCTGCCGGAAGGAAAATTGCGAGAAAGACGGCACACAGTTTAATCGAGAGGAGAAGGAGGTCGAAGATGAATGAGGAATTCGCGACTTTGAAAGATATGATTCCTGCCTGTACGGGGCAGGAGATGCATAAGTTGGCTATCTTGCAGGTTAGTTCTTTCCCAATATCATCCCGCACGAAAGAATTAGAAGTTAACAGTCCTCCAGGCAAGCATCGACTACGTCAGTTACCTGGAACGCTGCGTCTCGAACCTCAAAGCCGCCAGCCGAGGCGCAACCCTCCCATCCCCTCCATCCCGTCCAATGGTCCCATCATCCCCAACATCACCCGCAATCCTTGCCGAATTCGAAAACGAGGAGTCCATGGACATAGACGTCCAACCCAACCCGTTGGCACTATCACCTACCTCCCCACAAGCCCAACCCCAAACTCACCAAACTCACCAATTCCACCACACCATCCTCCCAAGCCCGATCCTCCATCCTTCCCAACATTACCAACAACAGCAACCACCACAAGAGCAGCCAAAACCACAATCAATATCCCTCTCAACATCCACATCCGCATCCACCTCTCCCGCAATCTTACCCCAACCCTCCAATTCCTCGACCACCACAACCACAATGGACGAACCCGATCACGAAGCCACAACTGCAGCTGCTCTATTGATGCTAAACGTTGACAGACGCGCATCTGCTTCCGGGTACGCGGATCGGGATCGGGATCGGGATCGAAGACCTGGCAGCGGAGGTGGGAGTGAAGAGAAGGGGAGGGGAATGAGTGTGAAAGATCTGTTGAGTTGGTGAAAATATATACGCGGTAAAGAGATTCTTGTTTTTGACTTTTGATGATTAAAGATATTTTAATGAGTTAGGGATCGGATCTGGTTTTTGGTTTTGGGTTGGGTTGGGACGGACTTCTGCTTTTTTTTCTTTTCTTTTGCATGCGTGCATGTTAAAATATTTTTGAGCTTGCTGCCGGATAGATATGTCATTCCAATACAAGATATCCTTCTTGTAGGTATATAAAGTTGTAAATGAAATTGTTTTCAGCTTCATAATAGTCGTTACCAAGTCCCGCGTGGCCGTTGATTTCGTTGATATTAGGGAGAAGAGAAGAAGGGCGTAAGAATAACCAAGTAGAAAAGAAAGAAAAAAAGATAGAGAAACATCCAAGACATCAATCAACCATCATTAAGCATAACCAAAAATGTAAGAATACCAAGAAGAAAAGAACCCCTAAAAATACCCTTACCCTACCCCTCCAAAAGATGACTCCTCACCCCCTTCCCCTCGGGCCTCTTAAAATGCACCTTCAAAGGCACCCAACTCTCTTCATTATACCCCTCCTGAACCTTCTTACACTTCTCCACCCCCCACTCCGTAACTCCAACCATCAAACAACTCTCAAACATAAACGCCATACTCCCCACCCCAACCTTCACCGGCCCCAATTCCGCATTCCTCGCCTTCTCAAAAGCCTCCATATCAGGCCCATGCCCACTCATCGTATTATGCAAACTCGCGCCCGCGGGCTGGAAGCCTCCCTTCCCGCCACCCTTGGCGTCGTACGCGCCGTGGATGAGACCCATGAACTCGGACATGGTGTTTCGATGGTACCAGGGGGGTCGGAAGGTGTTTTCCGCGACGAGCCAGCGAGGGGGGAAGATTACGAAGTCTGCGACGGCGGTGCCGGGCCCGTGGGAGTGGGACGGGGCGGAGAGGACGGTGAAGATTGATGGGTCTGGGTGGTCGTAGGAGATTGAGCCGATGGTGTTGAAGCGGCCCAGGTCGTATTTGTAGGGGTAGTAGGTTCCGTGCCAGGCGACGACGTCGAAGGGGGTGTGGGGTTGGGTCATGGTGAAGAGGTTTCCGGAGAATTTGCCGGTTATGGTCCAGGTGGAGGAAGGGGCGTGGTGGTCTTCTTCGAAGGCGGCGACGGGGATTTGGAAGTCGCGGGCGTTGGCGAGGGCGTTGGAGCCTGTGGCGCCAAGGTTGGGGAGTTCGAAGTGGCCTTCGTAGAGTTCGAGGATGTAGCCTCGGACTGGGGAGTTGTCCGGGAGGACGACGCGGTAGCGGACTCCTCTGGGGATTACGCAGATTTCGTTCGGGCGGACGAGTAGGTGGCCGAGTTCGGTCTGGATGTCGAGTACGCCGTGCTGCGGGACGATGAGGAAGTCGCCGTCTGCGGAGTAGAATGCTGTCTTTGGGTCCATAGACTTTCCGGCAGCGTAGACGTAAATCCCCAATCCAGACTTCATGCTTGGATCACCTGCTCCTGCGAGGAGGTTTAGGGAATTAATCCAATCAACGGACTCATTCAAATCAAACGGATCCCAACGAAGCTGGTTCGGGATCTGCTGGAAGTTCGACTTGGCCAAGGGATCCGGGCCCAATCCGCCATTTCCCTTCACGGGGGTAAACGCAGCATGCGACGAAGCAGGCAGAATGCGATACAACCATGATTGCTGATTGCCATTTCTCGGAACCGTAAATGCGGTACCGGAGAATTTCTCAGCGTAGAGACCGTAGGGACATTTCTGTGGGGAATTGGCAGCTACGGGAGCGGCACCCTCAATAGCTTCGGTTCTATATCTCGTTCAGCAAGTACGCTCGGGATGCTAGGGAGATAGGTCACTCACTCATGGTAATTTCCGAAGCCATTCAGATACCTGTACTTCTCTTTTACGTCGAAGTTCGTGACGGGCATTTTTCTCCTCTTCCTCTCTATCCCTCTCTTCTTCTCCTTGTTCTTCTTCTTCGAAAATAGCTAATATATCCCCTCCGTTTCTCGGCGGCTCTATCCCTAACCTTTCACACCTTAACGTCTCAATATTCCTCTCCGTCAAGGGTATCCGACAATACGACTCGTTCTTCTTCTTCCTCTTCAGGAGGAACTTCTCCGACGAGTCTGAAAGCTTGAAGTTTATCGATCTCTGAAGTCTCTTGATCGCAGGTAGGGAGTATAGCTCGTTTGGATCCGGCGGTGGAGGTGGAGAATTATTCGAGGAGGAAGAGAGGGAGAGCTTCTTCATCATTCTTCCTCTTATATATTATTTATTATATAAACAGTGCTCTCTCCTCCTCGTGGGTAATCATAACAGTAAGGATACTATTGTTGATGTTCAGCTCCCCTTGAAACTCCGCGTGTCCCCGCTTATCCGCCGCTCACAACCGCAATTTAGAGTTTTCCTGGTGTGATGGTCTGCGGAACAGAAACACGGCTGCCAAAACTTCTAAACCTTGCCCACGCCTGACGTTTGCGGGGTTATTTCCGCACTCGAGCAAGGCAGGGAGAAGGCAATCAACGGCTATCTTTCCACGCTTTCCCTTGTTCGGAATTATCCGTTTTTAGCCGCTCTCTCCTCTTATCCGCGAAGGAACCGAGGGGATCAATGTAGCTGGAGATGATACAGTTCTTCTACATCGAGGAGGACGAGGAGAGGGATTACCTGCCCCCAAGCATTAATTCTCTCATACTCGGTTACCTACATCGGCAACGACGTCATCTAGAACATCCCTACCTCGAGTTCTCTCATGTTTCACCAGACAATACAGAAAAACTGAAAGTTTTAATTGATATCTCTATTTATGAACGCAAACAAAAACTTCTCTGGTAGTACATAATGGAAACACGTGTAAGACGATGAAAAGGGAGAATCAAGACAGCCAACCCGTTAAGAAAAGCCTTTGAATCCACACCTATCGAACGCCAGAAAAAAAATGATAAAAGAAACAAGGAAACCAGAGATAAAAGACTAGGAGACGGTGACGGTGATGGTTAGCCGGTGGTATTAGTCGAGTCGCCGAAAAAAGGCAACCTTCATTAAACCAGCCAAACCACGTCCCATCTCCAATCCACCCCATTGACATCTTCACGAGGGTTGCTATCCGTCCTTTCCTGTAAAGAAACCAAGGTGACGTACTCCGTAGAATCCATAACACCGATCCGTTTACTTTGTGAACAAAGACCTTATAGACCCAGAAAGAGATGGGGTATCTCAAAAAAGACAACCAGAAACACCACACTTTTGCCTCCTCCTAGAACCGCCGAATGCACCCGGAAATATTCGTCACATCCATTAATCATTCCAACTCATTCGTAACCATGTTGCCAATCTGCCGTGGAAGGACGAAGCCATCGGAGCAGATAAAGAAATGAGCATTGGTGTGAAATTGGCGTGAACTGCTGTTAAGAAATTAATAGGAGTAACGGAAGTGAGGGTGGCCGTCTCCGAGGTTGTCAACTTCTTCAGCTGGCAGCTCGAAGAGGTAGTCACGCTTTCCCTGCTCGCGCAATTTGTTTTCGCGGCGAACGTAGAGGAAGAACGCTGCACAAGCAAATCCAGTCACCCAGACCAAGGCCAAACTGACACCAAACCCGACGGGGTAGGTTGGGGCTTGGTCGTCAAAAAAGATGTTGCTGGCAACAAGACCACCGCTGTTACCGATACCAATCTGCATCGCTGAAGAAATAGCTCTCTTGTAGTGACCGCCCGAGTTGTTGTTAAGCCACGCAACGCACACAGGCTGTGTGATGTAACCCCCTGAAGTGATTGCGAAAACGGCAAAGTAGCGTGCACCAACAGATATCTCCTTCTGACAGAAAAGTAGTATGTAGCCAATGGTTGTGATACAGCATCCAATAATAGTGAAAGCGAATCGATGACGGAGTCGGTCGGTAATCACAGCCGTGGCCAGGGCGACAACAGTAGCAACAACGAAGATGGGAATACTCATCACTTGAGCTCGCAAGGCGGTCCAACCCAATTGCTGGAGAATGGTGGGAGTAAAGAACGAGGTTGCGTATCCGGTATTGACGATTCCAAAGTACATAAGGACACTGGGAAGAATCATCATTAGCTTGAACTGACAGAAAACGAGATGCGACAGACAACTTACCCCAAATAAATTTTGACATCAGAGAACACACGTTTAGCAGCAGGTTTATCAAGTCTGTTCATTTTCGCGACGCCAGTGTCTTCCTCAAGGCGGCGTACCAGGAGACTGCGTTCTTCTTCGGTGAGGAAACGCGAAGTTTCTGGCCAATCCACGATAACCAGCTTAGCAAGCCCAGCAACAACGACGGTGACAATTCCTTCAATAATGAAGATCCAACGCCATCCATTGTAACCCCCAATGCCCTTCATATTGGCAATTCCATAGGCAAGCAGCTTTGGAGTTAATTAGCTAATGATCGGGTTCAGAGTTAGAGGGATGCATACGCCACTGAAAGCACCTGCAAGGATGCTGGCTGAGAAGAACATATTGAGTCTCCACTGAAACTCATAGCGCTTGTAGTACATAGATATCAAATAGACACATCCTATAAAAAGCGTTAGTGCTATTGCAAGCTTGTTGAACCGGATCCTTTTTCATACCTGGAAAGAAACCAGCTTCGAATATACCGAGTAGGAAGCGGCAAGCAACCAACCCACCAAAGCTTTTAGTAACTCCCTGGCATACTGTAATAATACCTAGAAAACAAAAACAAGGCGATTGTTAGCATAAGATACAGCACTCTCTTTTGGTAAACAGCAAAAGGCAAAAGTTCTTACCCCATGCAACCATGATACCGCTCAACCAAGTGGATGGCGCAACCTTCTTCAGGATAATGTTGCTTGGAACTTCACACAAGATGTAAGGGATGAAGAAAATGAATAAGGCGATGTTGAAGTCATGTCCATCCATGTCAAGGTCCTTCTCGAGTCCCTGCAAGCGTGCATTTCCGATGTTGATACGGTCGAGGAAGGCAAGAAGGAACAACGCAAAAAGGATAGGGATCACATGGAGATCACACTTGCGAATGAGCTTCTTTTCCGCCGCACGGTCAATAGGGTCCTCGGACTTTGTAGATTCAACCTCCTGAGCCATGGTGTTTGTGACTGGGACATCCTTCTCGGAGTCTGCCATTCTCGAAAACGTGAGTATGGAGGATATTTCAGAAAGAAGTTATTTGAATCGATGCAAAAGGTAAATAGCAACAAGGAACGCGTCGAACTGAAGGCAGAAAGGAAATGAATGAAATTTATTCCTGGGAATCTGGGCGTGTATAAGAAGAGTGTGTTGTGGTGATCTAAATGTTGTGGGTGCAATCAAAACAAGAATTTAGTGAGGCGAGATGAAAGAGATATTTTGACCTCGTGGGAATGCAAAGTGAAGGGGGAGGAATGTGTCAACGGGGTTTAGCGTCTAATGAATTATTCGGCACAACGTTTAACCATAACCTTCTCACACCTTGAAAGGCAGGTTTGAGATAAGAGAATAAAAGAGACGAAAAGTAACACAGATGGAATGCTGCTGTGAGAGTGTCTATGTTCTCTGTAATCTCCCAAGATATTGAGAGAAGACAAGCTGGGACACAAGAGCACATTGAAGACCGGAATAGAAGACCCCATGATCAAGCAAGGATAAAGACGAGAAAAAAAGGCCGGCAGAGAACTGCACTTGATAGTCCAGATCAAAGTCTTGTCTCAGCTGGCTGGGAAGTTGGAGAACTCCAAAAACAGACAGGGAATTGGCAAGATCAATGCATAACAACCTTGCTCAAAGGTGCGTGAATGCGAACCCATAAAAGAAAGCTGATCGACATCTTTCGTCGTTCAAGTCACGAAGACGTTGAAAGAAAACTCCATGCATAAAAAACGTCAAACGAAAGATTGCTTTTGATCTTATCTTACCTGCAGTTTGATCCGCGTCCACGATCTGAGTCTGACCATCAGATGCCATGGCGGAGTGAGGCGGCAGCTATCTTTACTCCGAACTCCACACTGGCGGTAACTGCTTATTACTGTTCTCCCGTCGAGTGATAGCGGGTCATAGCGTTTACTGGATGACCTTCAGGATTCGGTTGATTCGGTAATAGCTAACCCTGGTCATTTAGTGCCGGCTTAGCGGATAAAGGACTAAAATATGACTATCAAAAATATCAAACTCGAGTGCTGTTATCGCGGGGATGTGAAAGTGTTTACGGGATCGTGATTGAAGTCGTGTCACCACGATTTACCCTCGAGTTCTCCCTTTCTTTGTGGGAACGACTAAGAAAAGAAAGTGCGAGTGAAAAAGGGGCAAAAGAGCGGCGTGGCGAGAGCTCTTTCTTTGCAAAGCATCGGCCACACCCGATACGGACACAGCATGTGCATGTTGCTTTCTTTTTGTCAGTCAAGGTCGAAATCTGAAACTATTATCCATTGCGGAAGCAACAATGATTTGCTTCGCCGATCCACGTTATTGCTTGCGCACGTTCTCCGTGATCTGCAAGCGTCTTGGAAGGGCATTCGGGTTGAACTTTGGTCTGAGAAAGAAAGCAACTCCGACTTTCCAATTCCGGAAAGAGCTAGTCTCTCTCTTCTTAGACGGCGCTCGTCCGCCTTCATCTTGAGGTCTTTTTCGAGCGAAAACAGAAGAGGATGCAGATTGCTATGGCTGACCGCAGGTTGCAAGCAGCACATGCATGGACAATGGGCTTTTCTGACGCTCAAAGAGGGAAAGAGGGGAGAAATGCTGCAACCTCCCGGGATATTGTTGGCTGGATGTTCTGCCGTAAGACCTGCACTGCTTTCTTTGAGAGATTTCACCAGTTACAATCACAAAAGCCAATGCCACAGGCGCCATCCCATCCCTTCACATCGAAGAATGACGAGAATCGAATCAATGGTCGTCGTCTAAATAGCGTGTAGCACTAATTCCGAGTCTAATATGACCCACCACCTTAACACATGGATTATTAGGCGGACCGCGCTAGTGTGCATGCGGTTACCGCCAGGCTCTGAGAGTCTTGGCGCTCTAATCTGAAAAGGGAAGGTTATCTTTTCCTCTTCAACATCAGTGACTACTTCGTTCTTCTCTAAACCTCTTTGTAGCCGCTTCCAATTTTACAGAATCTAAGAAGGCATACATTCATGAGAATTGCAAGTACAGCGGAGCCTTAATCTCTCTAACCGAAAGCTACGGCTCCAAAAAAAGCCACAAGCCCAACGCAAGGGATATCTGCTTATGCGAGATATTCGGAATACGTCCACACTTTCCTATTATACCTCTGGCCAGGCTGGTTTCCACTCTTAGCATGCTGCAATTCGGATCTTGGCACTGGGCCAACATGATGGATGGCAAACGAGTTCGTGGTCTCAATAGCATTCTCTCCCCCCTGCGATGAATCGATAGTCTGATGTATCCACGCGGGAAACAACATGGACAACCCCATTCCTTTCCCACGTGGCAGTCTCAGCTACAATCCCTCTTGCCTGGATCTTGGAAATTGGAATATCCACACCAAAGAAAGTTCCCGGCTACCCGACTATTAAAACAAGCACGGGCATGAGGTTGAGCAGTTTCCGTCTGGAATATGGGCAAAAGGAGCTCCGCGCAAGCCATGCCGAGAGATCCTGTGCAACCTACCCATTAACGTACTCAACAGTACCTCCGCAACCGCCACCATTGAGCGGTAAATTTTAAATCCCGCGGCTGCATCTTAAATGTGTGACCTTACCTTGGGGGCTACAGCGCGTCAATTTCAAGCGACATGATGGAATCGAGAAACAATAAATAGCTGAACTTTTTAGGCCTGGGATGTCCGATGTGGCCGGTCTCCGGGGTCCCGCCACACGAAATGATCCTTGAACTTGTCGCACAATATACGGCTGGGAGTTGTCGGTGGAGACATAAATCCCGTGCGATAGAGACGTCAGCATGCGTTGCGACGGTAATTCTGGACGGAATTTTCCATGTGCCAGAGTCTACGGCAAGGCGTTTCCAAAGGCCAATTTCAAACTATTATGAGATCTTATCGATTCCACATTCTAAAAAAATCCCCTTCAAAGAAGTTTGGGTGTTTCGGTGAGTCGACCACGCGGAACACGCGGGAACGACGGAGGCGAGTAGAGAACGGGCCCAGCCGCATTATCAACGTGGAAAAATCCGATTTTCAAGAATTACGATACCAACCAGTTCCAGTTATGATTCGCTTAGCTTCGCGGGCCAGAGGTAAAAACTTATCAGCGACGCGGAGTGGCGTATAAATCCCTGGTTCGATACGTATGCTAATAAAAGCACGCCGTACAGGCGTTTGGAATGCACTAATAATAGGCCTAAAAAAGGGGTGAATTTCAATGCACACCTTGACGAGCTTTATTAAGTTGCTACCTTTTGGTCGCCTCTCAGCCATCAGGTGGCTTGTTAATATCTACTTTAAGGGTTTCATCCGAGTGCCCTCCAGCTAAGCGAGGCACTTTCGGAAATTGCGTGCTTCTCTGGGAAAACCTTCCGAAGTAAGGGAGGACTTACTGTGAGGGAAAGGGAAATATTTGACCTATCCAATTCTATTAACATCATTCCCATCTCTCTTCCCCCCCCCCCCCTTACATCTCTATCTCATGGTAGTACACGTGTATACGGAGTAGAGGACTAATCGTGGGAGGTGAATATTTTTGATATTGTAAGCTACACTTCGATGGGTTCCGCTGACTGATATGATTTAGGTTGCCCTTTAGAAGGACGAAGGTCGTCGTTTGTATCTCCACTGTAGCATCAGAGCCACAAATTCACACCAGATTCTCTCTCAGAAAAAAAGTTGGTTCACAATCGATACGAAAACCTGCCATTTGAATGCTATCCGTTTTTCAACGCATAATTCAAACCGAATTCCTTTCCGCTCCAATATCTGAACGGACCCTCATATTCCGCCCTTCTATTCTCCACAATTCTTTTATCTTTCCGTTTACCTTCCTGCTCTATTTCGGTCTTCTTCCTGAATGAACGCATGGAATCTTTCCGCATATTTCTTGTCGTCATCAAAAAATTAAAAAAAAACAATCGTATTGTCGATGTTGTTGTGGTTTAAATATGTTCCCGTCCGGTCCGAAGCGGGAGTGATCCGGCGATCTGTTTTCGTCGCCGGCATCGACTGTGGCCGGTATGTTCTCGAAACCGTGGGTTCGATAAGCAAGCCGTTTGTCAAGTGAGGTGTTTAAATCAGGATTCCCCGGAACACAGATTGTGACACGACAGATTCAATGCACGAAGTCTATCACAAGAGCAATCATAGAGCCGTAGGAATCCAACGCACTTGGGACTGCCAAGGCTTCCTTCCTATGGAATATCAACGCCCAAGGATTACCGTATAATTCCGCTTTCTCATCCATCGCGCCAAAATATTTAATGGCCAGTATTTCGTACTAGTTTCTCCGGAGGTTAAGACATGAGAGCCAGGAAGTATTGGCGGAATTAGATCCGCGACTGAATTTTGGGTATTCTTTGATGGATACTAAGCGCTCTCGATACGGGATATTGTTATGGATAAGATTCTCGGAGGCCATAGTTTATATCCCCTTTGGTGGTTGCTTGGATAAAAAGTGCGGAAGGGGATTGGCATTTGACATAGCTAGCACACATAGCATTTAGAAAAAATGGCAACAGCTGTTTTGCTTTGCACTGAACTCCCGATTGAAGCTAGGTGGAAGGCCACTTCTTCCCTGTCATCTTTCCCCGCAGACTTGAGCAAATCGCAAGCTTATCTTTTTCACAACGCTTCCGTCGTGTTCCTTACTACCCACGCAGCAACACCAACGACGCCAGCCACGTTTCCAAGCGAAAGTATCGGCGCGGTATCTTCTACCTCTTCTTCCTCCAGAGGCAACCATCAAACATTTTGGGTTATCTCGGGTATCGATAACGGCTACGCTTTTACGCTTTTACCCCAGACGAAGTGATTCTTATGGTTTAGTTTGTTTCTCCCCGCCTTTTCCGTCGGTTCCACCTTTGAGGTTTTAATTCCCGCATCTTCAAGTCTGTTTGTTTGTTTGCTTCCCCCCTTTCTTTGCTTTCTTTCTCACGTCTTCACTGGAGACGGGAGATCGACTTTCCCCCATCTTTCTCCTCTTTCTCAATGGGGAAAGGAGTCTTCTTTACCGAAGTGGAGAAGTTCTTCAGAGAAAGAGTGCGGAATTGATGCGCGGAAAGATCCCTAGCTCACCGTCCAGCAAATCAACACCCACTCATTAGCTATGTCACTGGATGGGGGGAGACCCCCGGGGCCGTGTACCTTGTACCTCGTTATGTACTGGTCCCTGCTGCAGCTATGTTTTATAGGCGTGAAGATGCCTCGGTGAGACAGATATATGGACATGGATCCTGACCGTTTGCATGATAAACACTGCGGATATACATACCTCTCTCTTCTTCTCTCGTTCGCTCGCTTTCTACACGATGAAACCTCATGACAGGAATTTAGCTCTATCTCCCCTTTCATGAACCTTATAAAAAGGCATCTTCCCTTCAAACGGCTGGATCCGATCTCGTATTTATTCACCAAGAGTCGAGACCTATATATAGCTGTCCAATCCCAACCTCATTCTTCATAACATACTTGCTTATATTCACTGGACATCTTCTTTTCCTTTTCTATTTCCCTCTTCCTTTTTTACCGTTCAGCTACCTGTAAATGACCCATACCCGCTGAAGATGGGCCTTCAAAACCTGGCTATCGCAGCCATTACTATAGTATTTTTCGTGATCAAATACTTCAACCGCACAGATGTCCCGAAGATCAAGAACCTACCGGAGATCCCCGGTGTCCCGCTATTTGGGAACCTGATCCAGCTGGGGGAAGAGCATGCGAAGAAAGCTCGCGAATGGGTTAAACAGTATGGTGATGTGTTTCAGGTGCGGATGGGGAATAAGGTATGCATACCAGTTGAAATTCAATTATACAGAGTGTGAGCTGAACTAACACTACCTATTAAGAGAATCATATTCGCAAATACTTTCGACTCTGTAAAATATTTCTGGATTAATCATCAGTCCTCATTGATCTCTCGACCGACACTTCACACCTTCCACACCGTTGTTTCGAGTTCCCAGGGATTCACGATCGGAACATCCCCATGGGATGAATCATGCAAGGCGAGGCGAAAGGCTGCAGCAACGGCACTCAATCGCCCAGCCGTTCAATCCTACATGCCCATCATCGATCTCGAATCCAACGAAAGTATCAAGGAGCTTCTCCACGACAGCAAAGATGGCAGCGTGGACATCGATCCAAACGCTTATTTTCAAAGATACGCACTAAATACCAGTTTAACGTTAAACTACGGCATCCGGATTCACGGAAGCATTGATAACGAGCTATTAAAGGAGATCGTACACGTTGAGCGCGAAGTCAGCAATTTCAGAAGCACCAGTAATAACTGGCAGGATTATATTCCGTTGTTGAGGCTGCTGCCGAGTCAGAGTACGAAGGCGAACGAGTTTCGGGAGAGGAGGGATAAATATATGTCTTTGCTGCTTAATATGCTGAGGGAAAGGATCGCGAATGGGACTGATAAGCCTTGTATCACGGGGAATATCTTGAAAGATCCAGAAGCAAAGTTGAATGAAGGTAAGATATTCTCGAGACTCTAGATTGTGTTCTAAAGCTAACTCAACCAGCCGAAATCAAATCCATTTGCCTAACAATGGTATCCGCCGGCCTTGACACTGTCCCCGGAAACCTAATCATGGGAATCGCCTACCTCTCCTCCCCGCACGGCCAGGAAATCCAACAAAGAGCCTACGATGAGATCATGAAAGTCTACCCAGATGGAGACGCGTGGGAGAAATGTCTCGTCGAAGAAAAGGTCCCCTACGTAACCGCACTAGTGAAAGAGATCCTTCGGTTTTGGACGGTGATTCCGATCTGTCTGCCGAGAGTTAGTATTAAGGATATTCCGTGGAAGGAGGCGGTTATTCCTGCTGGGACTACTTTTTTTATGGTACTTACCCCCTATCATCACCCTGTCCTTCATTCCACTAACAAAGATAATAAAATAGAACGCCTATGCCGCCGATTACGACCCCACCCACTTCAACTCCCCCCACACCTTCAACCCAGACCGCTACCTCTCCACCAAAGACGGTTCCTCGGGAACTCCCCACTATGCCTACGGCGCCGGCTCCCGCATGTGCGCTGGCTCCCACCTCGCAAACCGCGAACTCTTCACAGCATTCATCCGGCTCATCTCCGCGTTCCGAGTCGTCCCTGCGCAAGATAGTAAAGATGATCCGATCTTGGATGCGTTGGGGTGTAATGATACGAAGACGAGTTTGACGGTTGAGCCGAAGAAGTTTAAGGTTGGGTTTAGGGTTAGGGATAGGGGGAGGTTGGAGGAGTGGGTTGCGGGGAGTGAGGAGAGGACGAAGGATCTTTAAGGATGACATTTTAGATGATGGTTAAAGGGGGGTTAATGAATGTATGAAACTTCTTGACTTGTCATTGTCATTGAAATACTATCAATAAATAGAGAAATACGTATGCTTGTCTCTAAGTATCTACGATGTTTACATGTATCCAAAATATCCACAAACCGTTCACCTCTTCGTGCTCACATCCTCGATAGCAGTCGATGTAGCCTCCTTCTCCCCTTTAACTTCGGAACCACCTACCTCAACAGGTGAAACAACTACATCTCCTTCCTCCACCACCTTCCCCATCCCCCTCCCAACATGATTCTCCCCGCCAAACAGCACATCAATCTCCTCCAACCCAACCTTCCTCGTCTCCGGAATCCACCAAACAACAAATGCCGCCAAGACAAAATTAACTCCGGCAAACATGTAAAACGCGTAGAACCCACAATTGTTCAGGAACGTGGGGAAGAATTGTTGGACGATTGCGTTGGCGACGTTTTGGGTTTGGGAGGCCATTCCGACGGCTTGGGCGCGGACGTTCATGCTGAAGATTTCGGAGGTCCAGATCCAGACTGTGGCGCCCCAGGAGGGTTTATCTTTTCACGTCGTTTGTTAGAGATGAGTGTTTTGGAGGGAGAAAGGAGCGGAAGGGGTTGCCTACAGAAGAATATAAAGAGGAAGAGGAGGAATACGATAGCTATCCCCACGGGTTCTGATTTCGCTCCGTCTGCTGTCGAAGGTGTTTCGGTCTCTACTGCCGCAACGATAATCATGCAGAACCCCATCCCTATCGCTCCACCTATCAGCAGGATCTTCCTCCCAAACCGATCAACGATCCACGCCGCGTTAAGCGTAAACAGAATCCCAAACGTAGCATTCAACGCGTTAATAAGCGCGATCTGGCTCGAGCTCGGAAAAACCTTTTGATAGATTTTCGTGGAGTACGTGTTTAGGGTCCCCTGGCCGGTGACTTGTTGGCCTGCGTTTAGGATGAAGGCGAGTATGAGGCGTTTTCGGATTGAAGGATCTTTCCAGAGGGCGGAGTAGGTTCCTGAGATGGCTTCTTTTTCGTATTCGAGGGCCGCTATTATAGTGGAGAGTTCTTCCTCGACTTCTTCTGGAGTTTCGCGCACGGTTTCGAGGGCGGCGCGGGCTTTGGCGATGTTGTTGCCGTGTTGGACGAACCTGGGAGGAGGTTAGTATCCTCTGTGGTTTTATCGTTTTAGTTTGTAGGTTAGGGTTATTTACCATCGAGGAGACCCAGGAAGGGTGAAGAGCAGTCCTATGATTAGGGTTGGTACGAGAAGTTGAAACATCACCGTCATCTTCCAGTCCCATTCGCCGAGGTTATCGCTGTACTTGCTGCAAGCAAAAGCGACCCAGAAACATATGAACGATCCAACCGAGTAGAACATCTGCCAGAAAGTCATGATCTTTCCACGGATATTAACCGGAGAAAGCTCTCCGATGTAAATGGGTCCAGATGCTGTGATAAGTCAGTAATCATATTCCTATACAACAGTCGAAGACAAAGGACATACTGAGCGAGATCCCCTGTCCAATACCAATAAGGCATCTTCCAGCAATGAAGCACCCAATATTTCCTCGGGGAGCGAACGCCTGCATAAATGTCGCAATAATGACAAGCACACAACCAATTCCCATCCCAATTTTTCGACCTAAAAAGTCCGCTGCTGGACCTCCCATGAAGAACCCTCCTACGATAGCACCGACGGTGTAGGCGGTGTTCACCGCGCCGATAGTATTATCATCCGGGTCGTTGAAGTATGCCACCCATCTGTCGGATCCAAGGACGGAATTGTACACGGAGGCATCGTAGCCATATAGAACCATACATGCTGCTGCTACGAGGGAAATGTACCTGAAGAAGACTTATTAGATTTTGCTTTTCATGGCAGTTTATTCCAGCGACGTATACATACCAGTTATACGCCCTCTTCGAAAGCATCTTGAAAGCTATATCCGTCTATAGTTTTCGGGAGAGGGAAAAGAAAAGGGGGAAACTAAAAGTGCTCGAAACACACCTGTATACAAGTGAATAGAAAAGGCTCCACGATAACCACAGAACCCATCTTCTATTCCAAAGGAAACATGATAATAGAGCGATATATATCTTCCGTCTATCATCGGTGAAACTCGTCCCGAATCATCGCATCACCGACGAAAACAAAATAAGCGAACTGAATCTCTCCCGATTCACCCAGAGTCCAGACGCTATCACAACTAGCCCCACGCTGCCGTGTTCCCGATCCCCCATGGGGAGGCGAGGTGTACAAGTTTTGCGGGAGAGATAGCATCAAATTATTACGGAGAAGAAGTATCCATAAGACTTCCTATCTCGACATCACAACCCCTGGTCCTATCGAACACTCTGGGGAAAGTGGATGGGAAGTTCATTTCCTCCAATGAAAGAGACCAAGTCAACCATTAAAGTGGTGGAGATAAGCCTGGGCCCGGGATTGCTTATGTGAACTAAGCTTTTTTATTCCCGGTTGAAAGTGTTGTTTCCGGGTATATATATCTGTCTCACGGCTTCGAGTATATTTCCCACGAATCGATGGATGGAATACTTTTAAAGGGCCAAAAGCGCAATATCAGTGCCGTGTGCGGGGGGAATGTCAGCTCTTAAATGAAGTGAACATTCAAGTCACGCGAGTACGCTTGTGGCGTGTTTTAGCTTCTTTTTGTTTATTTCGGAGAATATTGGGAGTTGGAGAGAGACTCTTAGGCTCCCCGTGTCTCCGCCAGTTGTTTGTCTGATGAATAGCTCCCGAAACATCTGGAGATTGGTTTATTGCTGTTGATATCAAAGAGTTGCTCCGATGTCTGATGTCCGGTGTTCGATGGTTGGGGATAGTTGTATGTACCATGACGAATTACGTGGTTACCATTGGGTAATAGAGGTAATATATCGTAATTGCAATACGGGAGCTTCAATTTCAACATCAACGACATCCATCTCTTTCGGAGACAAATTTGAGCAACTGTGCTTGATATATGAGATATATTTAATTTGATAACTTTATTCATATTAAGCTGATCTATTCTCGCTTCCTAGGCCATCTTCGAAGCTCTGAACCAAACGGCATCTGCTAAGGGAAGGAACCAACGACCTTGTTCACAGTCCTCCATGTCAATCCAAAAGGCTAGAAGAACCCATCCAAAGATACTAATCCATTGAAGCTGAGAAGTTGAGAATACAATCAGTCGTGCGATAATGCTGAAGTACAGTCGATAGCCTGAGTGACTAAACCCGATCTCCGTCGCCTCGTACTAGTCCAAAATCATTCCTCGATCCTCCGCCCTGCTCTATATCACTCACTACCGACTCACTGAAGAGTGCGAGACATTTCCCGAGCAATCGTCACCCGCTCCGTAGGACTTCTTGCGTGGAATGTCGCGAAATGTCGATTCTGATGAGCGCCATCATTCCTGTTCCCAACATTCCTCAGCGTATTCTGCGACTCCAAGTCCACCGATGTTGGGGGAAGTTGGATACTGGAGCTCCGGGCGGGCGGCATAACGGGGACCCTTTCCTGGACTGTAACCGCATGGCGTGCCCCGACTTTTCGAAGCTTCAACGTATCGGATCTCGCGCGGTCTTTATGGATAGCCGGAGGAAGATTTTGCATCTCTTCGGTATAAGGCCACGGGCTCTGGGGATCATCATGCTTCCTGATATAAGCATCAGCCTTGAACAACGCCGGATCACCCTCTACGTCCAATGGAGCTCTGCGGCGGTTAAGCGATTGGAAAAACCCTGGGTACCAGAATCTATGCGGGCGTCTGAACGCAGTCCATCCAAGGGTCGGAAGCTTCACCAACGGCAGCGACCAGCCTTTGGTTAAACGGTTTTGCGTAGTAGCCCTGTCCGGAGACATGTTACGGCGTCGGAAATCCTGAAGGACTACCAGGAAAGCAGCGGAGACGATCAGAGTAATCAGGATCGCGCATAGAACATATAGGACCTCCATCTCTCGTCGCCTTCGTTTAATGCAATGCTTTTTGATGGCGTCCTCTTTTCTTGTTGGCCAGCACATCTGACAAGTCGTTTTCATGGTGGAGGATAGTCTCGACGCTTCTTTGGAGCATTCCTTATGTAGGTCCTTTTCTCCACAGATCGTCTTTTCGCAGTCATGCGATTTCCAGGAGGTAGGTTTGCGTGATTTACCCTTTCCTTGCCTAATAAAGTAACGGGAAGGGATAAGATGTTGCCCCTCTTCACTCAGCAACTCTCCGTCCGTTAGATCCCCGTCTCTTTTCTCTTTCCCATTACTATTTTGCTGCGCAGCACATGGTGGGCAGTACTTGGTGAGCACACCGCTCATGCTGGGAAATCTCTCCTTCACTTTCGAAAGGGCACTCGGGTACCCGTCTATCAAGTCGAAATCGGGATTGTGGATTTCAGGACAGGGTTCAGGGTCATGGTGTCTTTTTGAGGCCGCTCTTTGAAGAAGACAATCGATTTTTTCTCTGGCAGATATCAAGCGAATGATGAGCGCCTCCGGCACGCCCTTGTTTGGTATAGCGTTGTAAGAACGGATGTCTTCTTCACACAGCTGTAGGCCCCGGTGCAGTTGTTCGAAGCAATTGGCGCCCATTGACTTATTATCTCCCGGAGTTTCCAATATGTCCTCGCTGTGCTTCCGTGGGTCCATTCCCGGTTTCTCGGACAATGTCTCTGGAAGCACGAACCAGCCCCACCCCCGAAAAGGGTTCATGTAGGGGTTTGTTTCTGTCCTGGAGGGCTTCTGGCTCTGTGAGTCGTTTCCAAAAGGTATCTGATGAACCGTTTTGGAAGCGTCCATTGAGTAATATACGGTTCGGTTCGTTGGGATTGATGGTATCATGCTTATCGGGCCCGTCGTTGACATCTGTCGAACCGCCAATGCCACTACCGCCACGCAACATGGAATCAACCAGATATGGCGTCCGAGGATTGAATGTTGGATGCCGACCAGCAACCGGAAAACCCGGGGAAACCACATTTTATCGGTGCTCGAGCTACGGTGGGAGACAGTACCGCAGGCGATTCCTACTAAGGAGCAAAGTACGTGAACGAGGCTTTCGGCGTTCGATCACGGCCAAAAGTTTTAGGATAGCGATGTTTTAGAGACCTGCGCAGCTTTTGTCAACCTTTAAATCCGACGATGATATGTTATCCTCTATCCCGTTTTTATTGAGGCGGTCACCTTTCTCCAGCAACCAGGAAGGAGTGCATGTTGTCGACCAGATAGGCAAGCACAACGCCTAGCAAAACAGGAAGTGACAACCGTGTCTAATGAGCTTCCCTTTCTTTGTTTATGTCTTTTGTGCAGCTGGTGAAACAATTTGTCCTCTCCAGACAAGCACCTGCACCTCTTCCGCCATTGATTGTTTTCTTCCATGGCATGGCATTCCAAGATGTCCTATAGGACAAAGAATCAGTTGCGTAGACCGGCAGAGAGCCACCACATCCCATCATGTCGCAGAAATTCTGCCGCAGAAGCTGTGCCGCAAGACCTAGCCGCAGCCCCAGCCGCTTTTTCTTTTTGACTATATCAAACGGGATAAGCCCCTCAAGTGACTGTATCCCGCTTTTAGAAATCAAAACAAACACAAGAACTTCTCTGGATGAATGAAGCAAGTCACTTTGGACGTGTTATATCCACAAACTCCTAACACGCCAGCAGCAAGGTTTGACAAACCTTCTAGCATTGTCTTTTTTCTAGCATCTCTTTGACGTTGTTTGTCTCATCAACATCTCTTTGTTCTTTCAACCTTCCCTACTTATCGCTTCCTGCTTTTCAGGCCAACGAGAATGTCTCAAAATTGCGTTAGGGTCAACCCTCAGAAATGGGTAGATGGGAGCTCGAAGGACGAAGAGCACGCTATCCTAGTTACCGTCAAGCGTCCCCGAAGCCACGACCTGTTTAAAACCAAAAACATCGTGATCCTCGGCCCACTCGGTCTCGAAGAAGGCGGAATTCCCCTGCGCACGTTGACGATTGGACCAGGAAATCGCGCAGTTGCTACGAGCGGCCATGAAACCGAGGAAAATGGTTTTCATGTAGACTCGACAACCTTTTACGCTCATTATGCTGGTAATGAGGGAATAGTTGCGGCACAGTTTGAGATCATCTGGCAATTTCAACGATTTGCGAGAAACGAAACGGTGCCTGGAGTGTCGGGCGACCTCAGGGGTAGGATCTTGACCCTTGGCGGTCATGAAGAGCAACCTAGAACAGCTTTCGACGAACGCAGTCGTCAATTCACCTACCAGGGTTGGAAGTATGCCCACTTCCTGATGTTTTGGGAGGAGTATAAGATGCTCAAGGATACTGCTCATATCTTCAGGCGACATGTGAAATTTGCCCACGACGAAAAGGTGGACTGGAGGAAGCTGGCACCCCCGCGCCCCCTGACAGACAGCGAAAAGAAGCAGTTCGAACAGGAGTTTAAACCTAAATCTTTGCATGAACCGGCCGACCCGTCCAAGTTGGATATGACCCTTGAGGAACTCGTATTGCAGAGTCAATCCCCTAAAAAGTCTCCCCTGCATCGAGCGAGGAATGCAGGCATCACCAAGGAGGGGACCCCACCTCCAGCCAGAGCTGCATACAACGGCAGCCCTCGCCAACGACAAATGGAGAGCAGTCCATCTAACTTGATGGTATGTGTCACATTCAGCCTTGCGACGACCCATAAAATCTTCGTTTTCGCAGATCAACTAACAACCCCTGCAGTCTGAGAATAGTCCTATTTCCCGTCCTCGGGACATTTACGGAAGCAAACGGGCCAACAGGTTTTCTAGAAGAACCCAAGGCAACCGACGCAACAGACGGAATAGTTCTCAGCCGAACCGTTTCCGGAACTTCTACGCCCCCCTGACTGAAATTAATATGCGTTGTTTTGATGCTCTTACCAGGTCCCGTAATCATCAGAGCAACCCTCAACCCCGTAGCCCACCTCCTGAAGAACCTTATACTATTGGCTTGGTGGACCCTAACAAGGAACGCTTGGTTGAGAGATACTTGGAGGACCAGTCTCGCGAGGCGAGTTTGGTGGCCTCCCGCATTGTCGAGAGGCACTTGGAGGATCAGGCTCGCGAGACGAATAACACTCCTATGGAGTTGGATGAATAGGAAGGAGGGTTGGAAATACTGGGATTTTTGGGAATTTCTTCCTTATTTTGGAACCGCCAGGTCCAGCACGGGATGAAAAAAAAGTCAAGTTACTCTCCTGCTAGGGTGTCATGAACATGTGTCCTTGTCTCATGTTTTCCTTTCTACCCCTTTCCCGGATTTTTCTCATACGTCATGTCTGCAGTACCTGCAGATTGTTCCCTACTACTCTACATCTCCTGCATTTCCTATGCCTGAGCCTTATTCACTTGCCCATTTCTCGTAGGATTGCTCGCCTACAAGAAACCTTCCCCTGTTTTGTCTCGTCTCTTTTTTGACTCTCAGCCTTGCATCATTTTTCTTTTCGTTTTTTGCTTTCGAATCCTTTCGGAAGAAAAAAGAATACGAAGAAAAGTGATCGAGATCTCTGATCTCTCGGTTGGGTTGATGGTGCCTTTTTCCCACTTCATTATTCTGCCTCGCTGCAAGATCTTTTTTCCCTTTCTCCTTCATTTTTGAAACATCCCAGGAGTCATTACCATGTCAACCCCCACACTCCAAGGCTAGTCAGTTAGTTAGGAAACGCTCAATGATTGAGAATTGAATCAAGTATAAAAGTTTCTTTTTCAAAAATTCTGCCTTATCTATTGTACAGAAAATTCCCCGTTTAGATGTGATAGCACGTAATGATAACGATACCTACTTCGCTCGTTAAAATCGGGATTTTCTGAAGTATGTAGATAGATAGATTATTAACTAGGTTCGTTTACGGCGGAAAGAGAAAAAGAAAAAGATAGGTGCTGTGCGTCCGTCTATACATGTATCAGGAAGAAGAAGAAAAAGAGAGAAATTCAAGCATAACTGGCATATCGGGAGAGAAAAGTCATGAGAAAGGAAGCAGTTCATACGGAGTAAAAGTGCAGCGCAACGTTGCTGATACATAAATCCAATGATAGCAAAGGAAAAAAGAAAGAAGGAAAAAAGCATTAAATCGTGAAGAAGATATGACATGACATATATAGCAAAAGATGGTTTTATGGGTATATAGATATATGTATAGTTTGTTTGTCGGTTTTTCATATAGAAAATGAGAAATCAATATTGAGAGGTAGGCGGGAGGGAAGTGCTTATAAAATTCCCATCCGTAGTCGTCGTAGCTTGCTGCTGTTGAAGTCCGGTTGTGAAGGGTGTGGTGGTTTGGTTTGTGAAGTATGCGGTGGGTACTTGCTGTTGTTGCTGCTGTTGCTGCTGATGCTGATGCTGCTGCTCCCTCGTCTGAGATAGCTTACTCTTCATATACCTCGATTCCCGCTCAAAACTATCCAACAGTTCCCTCACGTTCCATTTCTGATACGCGTATTCGAATATCACGGTCATATTATCGAGACACGTCAGCGCGCGGCGGACGCAGTCTGTACGGTCTTCCGGCAATATAGATGGTGGTTCTGGAGTTTCTGGGGCTACGCCCGGTGGTTCTGGGATGGAGGTTGAGAGGAGGAGTTGGGAGTAGTTTGAGTCTAGGATTTCGAGGAAGCGTTTCCCGACGACGTGGACGCGTTTAATGTCCATGTATGTCATGAAGGGAAGCCAGCTTGGGTTTTGGACGACTTGATGGAAACGGGAGATGAAGTCCGTGGCGTATTTGAAGATTAGGGCGCGGTTTAGGTCGGTGATTGTTGGGGAGCGGTGGGATGGGGAGAGGGCGACGATTAGGGAGTAGAGGAGTTCTAGCTCGTAGAGGACGGCGAAGTAGTGGGGTGTGCCTCGGGGGGAGTTTTCGAGCCATTTTCGGGCGTTGTCGCAGAATATCCAGGTTGCGGTTGAGGCTTCTGGGGATGGGGTGCGGCCGCTGTAGTACATTTCTTGGTAGGCGGATGATTGGAGGCGGCGCATGTTGAATAGATGGACTGCCGGTTCTAGGCTTCGGAGGAAGACGTGGTTCTGCCAGCTGACGGTTGGGTTGTTTGGTGATTGGGGGAGGGTTGGGAGGCAGACGTTGACGGAATCATCCGTGAACGAAAATGACCGTTCGGATGCCATGCTGATTTGTCTGTGGGGATGTTAGGACTGTGTATATGCACGAGTGTGTGTGTACGAACCTGTCCAATGAGTAGATGCAATAAAATACCCTCCTGCGAAGGTCTAGTCTGGTTTGGTCTTTGGCTACTTCGGGTGGAGGCTCCTGGTGAAGCCCTAAGTCGACCATGACCCTGGCTGCGATCCCGATCAAATACCAGCTCCTGAAATGTTCCGGGTCGACTAGAGAATACTGAAGGAGAAGCAGGATTGATTGTATACCAGTGATCGAGCCTGGATGGAGGACATCTTCCGAGTACTCCAACGCTGCTGAAACCAGGCGTTGAGCCACCTGGTTATTCGAATTGCTTCTTCGCTGAGAGGCGGCAGCGGCAGCGATGGCTAAAACCATGCGGACAATCCAATGGTCAAAGCTGTTCGCAAAGCGACCGCTGTCCTCGTAGACAGCATCGACTGATGTCCAAAAGCTAGTCTCGATGAAGAAGGGTAAGAGAATATATACGTTATCAAAGTAGTACTGAATCAATGGCACCGCTTCATGCCGGGTCAGTAGGGCTTTCGATCCCGCTTGCGGGAGAGGTTTGACAGTAGAGACAGTGAGAGTCAACCTGGCGAAAGATGTCGTCGAAGTAAAGCCATGGAAATCTCGAGATGTGGCATTGACGGACCTATAGGGTTATAGAAATAACCATTGTGAGTGAGATCCTCGGCGGGGAGATGGATGCGATAGATAAATCAAAACTGACAAGAAGCCAAAATCTCCCACCAAGTCATCGATATCAGATACCTCTTTCCGATGAGCCCTTGCCCCTGATCCCATCAACGGGCTCGAGGTGATGGCACCTCCGGTGAAAGCTGGATTTTGCTGCTGCCGGCGGACTTGGTCGATTCTCTTCTCCAACCTCTCACATTGTGCCTCCAAGGACGATACATAACTCCTCTCCTTACCCTTTGCAAACTCATCCGTCGCTCCAGAACAACTGCTGGACTTCCCCGCCCGCTCACAGGCGGAGCATGCGGGGAGTTTGCCATCGCATTTAATCTTTGCGGTTCGGCATCTCGAACAGGCCGCCACGGGACGACTGACTTTGAGAAGAGGCTTATCGAGAGAAGCTGAAGCTGCGGCCATCCTGAACGGTCACATAATCTACACACTTTGGTTGGGGGAGAGAGACCGTAATTGTAGACCCAAGACCTTGATCCTGTCGTGGGACACAAAAGACTTTAAAATGAACGAAATTTAGATTTCACAGTGTCTCGAATGCAACGAGGAAAAGGCCCGTCGATTTTAAAAAGAAGAGCGAGGTACCTAATCTATCAAATAATCAAATGCATCACGCAGTCCAGATTGCAGGAGCGTAGACGCGGCGTCGCCGCATGATGTTGTCGATAGCTTCCCTATTATTTTTTTGTTTGGTCGACGTTGGCAAACAAGGTCCAATTCCTGGATCCGACGATTTTACTGGATAACTAGAAATACTCTGGAAACCGTGGAAAAGGCGGACGGCTTCTATCAACAAATCAGGTATCCCTTCGCGGCTTCAGGTTGAACTGGGATGGCTTTTTTCATCTCTCTCTCCTTTTTTTCTCTTCTTCTCTTTCTCTCTCGGTCTGCCTTATTCCGTCTTGTCCTTCATTATATCCTTGCCCTGGCCCTATTTTCCCGCCGAACAGCCGCGAACTAATCACCGTCTGGATAAGATCATTAAGTATCTTTCTGGCCCCCATTTCTTTCCCCTGGCTAGTGAGCCTTAGCCACCCCCTCCCCCTCGTGCTAATATAAACGCAAGGTATCCCACGAACAACGAACGAACCTCTAACGTCCAGGCGGGAAAATACCCAATGCTACGTCCCTATCCTCTTCCAAGTCTGCCTTGTCTAGGACTAGTCTCCCTGATTCTGATGCATGATGTGTTGCATGCAACCAGTCCGTCCGTCTTTTTCACCCGTTCTTTTTGACTCTTGACCAGGGGCCGAGGCTGTCACTAAGAGAGTCTTCCCTGCTTCGAACCCGTTTAGACCTGAAGAACCAAGAAGAAAAAAAAGGAGAACCAGGGGGAAATTGGATCGACGAAAGGATGGTAACCCGGCGAGGGGAAAGATTTCAGATATATGACAGCGTATCTGTGCTAAGTATAGAGCGAGAGAGAATTTTCTTCTTCTTCTTCTTTCTTCTTCGATCCACCATGACATCAAGT
>OX453234.1:5242264-5414060 GCA_949709995.1 Arachnomyces sp. KDTOL00113 | reverse complement strand
CAAATAAACGAAACGCTCCAGAAAGCCACCAAGTCCCTTACTCCATCCGTCCTGGAAACGACTGGATTGGATCAATCCAAGTCCAAGGACGTCTTCCCGTCTCCGATTTTTTCAAGAGAGCCTTGACGCCAACCAAAGCGGAGAAGATAAAGTCACCGTCTTCGCTGTTGCCATCACTGAACCTCTGTGCTCTGAGCCATTCGCTTTGCTCTGGAGTTCGTTGGTTCTGGAGCTTCCCCCGCGAACTAGGGCGCTTACGAACACCAGTCACGGCTTTTGACTTGATACCTGACGTTATTGCTTTTGGATAGCTAGATGACGTTGGCAAGCCTTGGATTAATGCACGCCACTTGAACGACGCCCTCTTCAGCTGATAAACTCTGAAATAACATACCCGAAGACAATGACCGCCGGGTGAATCGCACAATCGCACAATCGACCTACACCTTTCTATATCACATGCGTTATACTAGGATCCCGGTTTGATATCGGACAAAGCTCCGTCGAGGCAATATATAGGAAAGGGAGGAGAGCACCATTAGTTCTATTGCAGTGGTAATTGCGGCCCCAGAAACGGCTTTTCAGTGCAAGATGACTCCAGTCACCCCGGAGCAAAGGTTCGCGAACCCCCGCAAATCATCCCCGAAGAGCTCGCCATGGTCGCAGGAATCCGCGGATGGGCGAATTGCGCACACTTTGACTGCCTGCACTCGCTGTAGACAGGTATGTGGGACGGAGGAGGGCTTCCGACTTGGTTTCGCCCTCCTGTCATGATCTTTCTTTCCCCTCCCTTTCATCGTTCCCCTCTAACCAACGGGATACCTTTCGCTAAAACCATTACATAGCGAAAATCCAGGTGCGATACGGGAATACCGCGGTGCGAACCATGCGAGCGAAGTAATTCAAAATGCGTCTATTTCGACCCCGCGCGAAACCGGACGATCCCGAGGACATACATTGTGCAACTGAGGGAAAGGGTTCGGATGCTCGAAGAAGAGCTCGCCCATGCGGAAAAAGAAGTCTCAAGGTCTCCCGATGCGGAGATTATGGTTCGCGGGGCTGGGCTGATCAAGTTCGGAGAGAACGATGAGTCTAGATTCCTAGGTCCTTCGAGCGGAATCACAATAACCCGGTTGGTGATGGAAATGGCGAAGCTAAATACGGACACCAAGAGTATCAAAGAGATCGTTCCGGATATCACGGCTCAGGAGATTAAAGATGCTTTCACGCAAGAGAGTCAGAAGCCAACATCGAAGATATATCCCATGATCAGCTCCGTAGCGGAGCCTAACCTTCCGCCACGCGAATTGACATATAGACTGGTGGACATCTTCATGGCAAAGGGTACACAGTTCTCTTCTTTTCGTTACGTTTTCTATATGGTTGCTTTTACTGATGACTGGCTACAGCTCAATACATGCTTCCCACACTCCATGAACCGACATTTCGGCAACAGGTCGACGCCGTGCTCAATGGCGAAACTGACCACTGCCAGAACTTCCAAGTTCGCCTGGTCATTGCTATTAGCATGCAGAAGATCAGTCCCCAATATGCTGGCTTAGCTGACAGTTACTATCTTGCTGCGCTGCCCTACCTCGAAGAGTCAATGCAGAGGATGGACCTCTCCACTCTACAGTGTTTTGCCCTAATCGCGCAGTACTCCCTGCTCACACCTACTCGGACATCAGCTTATTGGGTCGTTGGAATTGCTTCGAAGCTTTGCCAGGATCTAGGGCTCACTGAAGAAGCTACCATAGCCAATTCTCCCGATGGACCATTCAACACCCTCGAGATTGACATGCGCAGGCGACTCTTTTGGATCATAACTTCCATGGAGTATGGCCTCTCTCACAGCCTAGGGCGTCCATGCTTTTTCGCCACTACCCACGACCACATCAACGTGAAACTTTTTGAAATGTTCGATGACCGATTTATCACACCGAACGGCATCCTGCCAGGAGGGAAGCCGACGATGAAAAAATGTATTACGATTCACTTTTTCAAAATGAGGCTCCTGCAGGCCGAAATCAGGCGGACGTTATATCTGAAGAAGCGCGATACCCCGGTCGATGATCAAGATCCTTGGTTCACTGACATGTTGAACAAGATCGATTATTGGGTGGACTCATGCCCCAAGAATGACGAGGGTAGTGGTTTAAGTCAGGTTTGGTATGTTCCGATCAGAAAAAGAACTCGACAAGCTTTCCGACCAGAACTCTTTCCTTGACTTAACGTTGCCCGCTTTGTTAACCAGGATGTTCTCACAGGTTTCAAGGTAGACGGAATACAATGGTTGTTTTTCTCTTCCGACCCTCCCCCCAGGTCCCAGAGCCATCATTCCGGGCGGCTCAGAGATGCTATGAAGCCTCGGTGTCCAATATCAACATACACAGGGACCAGGTCGCGAACAACACGGTTGATTTGACTTGGATCTTTGCTCAGGCAGTATTCATGGCTCTAAATACCCTCCTTTGGTCTCTTTCTTACCCGGGAATACGCCAAGAACACCCTATTGAAGAGGTACAAGGGCATCTCAGCGTTGCCTTAGAAGTTATTTCTGTCTCCGCCGAGCGCTGGCCTGGGGTAGAGTCAGCGCTCCAGCTCTATAAAAATCTCATTGCTGCTTGCCTCAAGGCATACGGTAGCGATGAGTCGTACGTGGTCCACTCGCCCCTAAACAGGCTCTCACCGTCATCGGTACAGGACGTCTCGACGTCGCCCACTTTATCCGCCGCGTCCCATCCCACTCCTACGAACCACCCCCCATCTCTACAACCCCCAAAATCGGCAGATCATTTGGCTCCGGAAGGAGGTGCTTTTAATAATACTATTCCGAGACCCCCAACGTTGAACCCTCAAGTTACGTATGGCACGGGCTCTGGACTTGACGGTTCGTCTTCCGCCTTCGAAACCCCGACTCAACCTAACCCATCGCCCGTGCAAACCGGAGCTTATCCTCCATCCTCCTCCCAAGACTTCCAGTTACCAGCCTATAACCCACAGCAATATGTCACACCTCTTAACTGTTACAGCAGTGCTCCCGTCAATACGGACTCGCCCCACAACCCGTTTCCCTCCGTCGTTCCAGGCCTATCACACTGGGACCCAAACTTCACAATGGCTACCACAACCTCCGGTCACCTGGCATACTCCCACGCCGCTACCGATCCAACATTCTGGGTGGGCTCCATTGGGGACCAATACTCCCAGTATTTTAATCAGCCATACCCCGTACCAGCTTGGCGTGAACGGAGCTTAAGCCAGCAGGAACAGATTGAATTGATGGCTTCCCTGGAGGAGAATTTGCCTGATGTTTCGGACTTTGTGAATGATGCGACGGCGTTGTATAGCAGCGCAATCCCCTGAGCAATGGAACCGAATACATCGTCACACAAAGTCTGGCGTAAGGCATATTCTCTTTCTGGGCGCGGTTGATATACCGGTCTTCGATTCGATAACTTCCCGAAAGAAAACCCCGATTAACCCCCGCCGGGATTAATCCCTGGATATAACATCTACTCAACTATTTATGGCTTGGCCGTCGAATCGTGAGATTAGCTTTCAAGGAAGATATACATGAGAAGGATGGTTTGGTATACTCTCTCTCTCTTTTTCTCTCTCTGCCTACTAGTGCCGGTAGAATGATTTTTCCCCTCGCCATGATCCCAGCCTTTTACTCATTGCTGCCTTTTAAGGTCCGGGCATACTTTACTGTTTCCGCGTGGCTTTGTCATTTCCTGCATACAATTTTTTGCTCTCTCTTTCTTTATTTCCTTTCATACCCATGTTTGGTCGTTTTTTAGATGTAACAAAAAAACAGAAACGACAAAGTGAGCTATAGCTCCTAATCAATAAAGATTAATTTTGCGTGAGACTTTCACCTTTTTACTGATCGTACGTTTTTAACCTCGATTCACGTTAAGAAGTGGTAAGGCTGCCGGTGAAGAGTAAAGGTTTAAGTGAAGGCTGACTGATTTCATTTGTGTAAGAAGCCGCTTAGGACAACTCATTGATTCAAACATAAAATAAAGAATTGACTAGGTTATTGGTCACCATAGAAAACCAACAAAGACTTGCGAACTTCTCAATAGGCTGGTAGAGTGTGAATAATGACTCTGAATGAATGTTTGTTCTATATTCTTTGTTTGCTCAAGACGTTGGCGGCTGAAAGGCCCGGGTCGGTTAGAGCCCACGCTAACAGGCGCCATGTCACGTGATGTGACATGGACCGTCATCCCCCAATTCGTTTCCTTCCCTCCATCGATAATCAAAGAAGACCGTCAATCTTCAACCCACACCCAACATCAAGCACATAACCGATACCCGCCTTATCGAACACTATCACCACCAACATATTTACCGCTATATCGACATTGTGGAATGCCTTCTCCCTAGACTTTCGCTGGAGTTCAGCGTGGTCTGTGAGAGATCCTCGATCGGCGGCCCTCGTCGAGAACAACCCTTTGCTACCCTACCTACACCCGCCTAGTACTGTGCAGCGACAGGAAAACGGGCTTTAGGATACGTCTACTCGCCTTCCGAAATCCCTCAGAAGTTCGCTAGGGACTCATGTCCGCCGTTCAGCCGTCGGTTGCGTTCCGAGCTGGTCCTCTATCACCCACCTCACCTCCACTTGAAACGTCGAAACCAAACTCCCACCACCCCCAACACCAACCAAACCACCCGACCCCACAGACACCAACATCCCCTCCGTTGATGTCAGTCAGCGCTCATAATTATGCCTCGAGCCTCACTTCACAGTCATCACCCAGCCAGACGGCGCCACAGTCCGCTTCATTATCGTCCCCTCCCTCATCCGCACCCATGTCCACACAAGCTTCGCAGCAACCGACTCTAGCTACGACTAACTCTTTTCCAACTCCGGCGAGCAGTGTCAGCGGACAACACTCCAACGCCATTTCAACAGATGACGCAGAGGGGGGAGAGAAGAGCGCGCATCTTCTTCAGAGGGAGTCGGATAGATTTACAGCTACTGATGGCAATACCGGGTCAGATCCAATGGATATCGAGAACCCGAACTTCAACACACGGACAGATCACGACCGACATAGCGGGGAAGGTAGGATTAATTCCCTAACAGCGAACTCAAAGGACCAGAATGCAATGGATTTAGACCAGAGGACGTCAAATCTACCGGACAGCGGAGCCTTCAGTCTTGAATCTCTTCAGAAAGATATGGGGTCTGCCTTCCATCTTTGCAAAAATTGTAAGGTTTCCTTTTGAGAACGTGATCCAGTTGACCTTTTCTTTTGTTTTTGTTTCCCGTTGTTGCTTATATCTGGAATGTGCTCGTTAACACGGCATTCCAAACAATTAGCGCACTCAAATTCCGGGCCGAATCCGAGCTTTGACCTCGTGTCGCTTTATGGATTAGGGCCTGTGGCTGCATCGGTTGCTCGCACAGATCCCGTTACGGGAGAGAAGATTAACCGGTTAAGAAAGTCTTACGAGGGCAAGCTGAAAGGGCTTGGGCTAGCCGGGAGGAATAAGCCTGTGAGACATGAACCTGGAGCGCCCGGCGGATTAAGACACATGACGATGTGGCCGGAAGAAGAGTGGCAGAACCAGAAGGTTTTCGGGAAGGAGATCAAGGTCGCAGATCCAGACTCAGGTTTATTAAAACTTCAGATGAGGGCTATGAGGATGGAAGCGGGCACTGTACCAAATCATGAGTATTGGGAAGACACTTTAGGCCACGAAAAATCTTCGAAACAGGTTGGAACACCTGGAGATTCTGGGATGAGGAAATCTATTGGTCCGTCAGCTGGGGGCGGTGGTCGCCAATCGAATGGGACTCCGAAGGCTCCTCCGGTCCAGAATGCGGACACCACCGCTCGACCGAGGCGCGCGGGCAAAAAACGCAGTTACAATGACAGCAGCTTTGTTGGTTACGGCGAAGGCTTCGCTGATGATGATGGAGATGTGGATGTTGGGTTCTACTCCAACAGCGAGGAAGGAAGCAGAGCTTCCGGGAAAAAGAAGCGGAAAAAGGTATTGTCTTTTTTGGCTAATATCTCCTAGTGATCTACGTTATTAACAAATTCTTTTTACAGGACCACATCTCCGGGGTGTCACCCACACTAAGTGAGAGAGGCGGAAGCTACGGTGTCGGCATGGCTGGTGTGGGAGCAAGGTGACATGACCCAAATGTATATGAATATCATGCGCATCGAAATGATTCGAATCGAATATACCAAAGACAGAAAAAGGAAGAACCAGGGGTGAAAAAAAGTTCTACAAACAAGCATGCATGCGAGTTTTAAGCGCCGCACGCAAGCATATATCTTTCTCTTCTTTCGAATCCTTTTTTTTACTCCATTTTTCTTTTAGCTTTTTTCCATTTTTTTTATACTCTTTCCCTCTGGAATTGCATAACGGTGCTGGATATACCCGCCTCTGATCGAACGGCGTTATTTTTTGTGTGTGTGTTTGTGATTTTGTGCGCGCGAGGGGTGGTGGGCTTTTAAACATCTGAAATTGGGGGAGTGGCATCTTTTCTCAAAATCGATCAGGTTTTTCTTTCTCTTTTTCTCTCTCTCGCCTTGCTTGTTCCTTATACTTCTCTTCTTTTACTGCTCTGTATTCCTGCTGTGATGGCTCTTTGTTCTTTCTACCCGGTCTTTCCTTCAGTAAGGATGGGTTCAAATCCTGTCTACCGCTACCTTTATGGCTGTTGGATAAGGGCTCCCACAACCCTTTCTTTTGCTGAGAGAATGGCCGGGAGGAGGAGCGATAAGAGCACAGATGATCAGCGGATGTAAATTCTTTCTTCCCTATTTCTTTTTCCTATTACTTTTGTTTAAAACGGGGACCTTTTTCTTTCCCTTCTTTCTTTTTAATTCGTTTGTCCCTATTTTTTATTCTTTATTCTAGCACCGTCTATCTAAACGAATCGAGGAGATGAGATGGAGAGACGACGATCATACACACGGCAGCTTTTTCTTTTTTACTTCATTCTTCTGCAAGTGTCTGCGTTCTTTCTCTGCGATATGATACAGAAAGAGTCTTCTTTTTTTTTCCTCCTTTTTCTAAACTTCTTTTGTATCTTGGCTCCCTTTTTTTTTGCCCGCTTCTTCAGACAACGAACGACCTTCCGAACTGTATGTAAAACCTATGAAGCGGAAAAAAAGAAAAAAATCATCTTCCTCAAAAAAAATTTTAAATTAAGAAATTAAAAAGGTTTCTACTATCTTCCTCTCTTGTTGTGAAGCAATTGGGTTTTCGCGGATATTGGTTCGTACCAGCATCTAGACTCGCTCGCCTTGGTTTGGGAAGGCAGCAAGCAGGTCTGACATCATCGTTACTTTTTGGCGGCGGGTATAAACGACCTCGCAGGTACAAAATAACTTAGCTCTAAGGGAGAGATACTTGGATATATGATATCGGGTAGGAATCGGTGATAATAATTCATCAGAAAACGGATATACATGGCACCATTCACTATCAACTCCAACATGCCCCTATCCCCATCCACAAGACACGCCATAGCAGTAGACAAAGAAGTCGAAGCAGAAGAATCCACCTTCAACCTCCCCGTCTTCGTCCCGGAACCCTACTCTATAGCCTATGAGAAGGTAGATTGGGAAACGAGATGTAGAGCTATAGATCGTGACGGGTACAGATGCTGGCTTTGTGGGTGGCTCATAGATGCTGATATGTTGAATCCTATTCCGAATATTTCTACCTCCGTGCCGAAAGAATGTTCGACTCCGTCGGCGCATATGGTATGTTTGATTATTCGACTTTCATATCTAACGAAAAAGGGTTCTGGAGGCCCTGGAACGAAGTTGAGACTAATAGTGCTAACTCTGAGACAGATCCTCCAATGGCAAGAAATGGGAATCCTTCATGAAGAATTCTACCCGGCTCATCTGGATAATTTACTCACTCTTTGTCTGAATTGCGAGGTGATATATATGGGTGTATACCCATCGTACGTGGTACTTCCCGAGGATCTGGATCCGTTCATTCAGTTCGAGACCATGGACTACGCAGCTCGAGAAATCGCAGCTAAGAAAGGGGTGGAACAGAAGAGGTCTTTACCTGCTGTACGTGATGAGCTAACCTTCTCTATTCATTTCCCGACTGATCCTCTCCCAACTTTTCCACGCCATAGATCCCGTCCGACGGAACCCTTTGCAAACCGTACATCATCAACAAGAAGCTCAAGAATTCGCATAATCTTATTGACTGGAGTGCATTCCCAAAACGATACTTTGGCTGGCCTCAAACGCTTATTCTCAGAGCACTAGGGGCATGTTTCTATCCTACTAGATGTGAGAGGAATAAAAAGAATGACAAAAACGAAGTTGGCACGATGTTTTCTGAGGATGTTCTGGAAAAGGTTATGAAGCTGGTTTCATTATGGAATCGTCCTGATCCTGAAGTACGCCCTGGCCCTGTTAAAGGGGGCGGGAGAAAGGGGAAGCGGAAACGAAGTGAACTGAAAAGGGGTCAGAATGATTCTGACCGGCTCAGCAGTGAAAATGAACCTTCTCTGACGAAGACAAACCTGAAAAAGCAGCAGGAGGAATATCAGAGTCTTGGTCCTGGTCAAGCGCTTCTCAGAGATCCAATTCCAAAGCGACGGGCTCTGGGGAATCGTATTGTGCGTACTACTAATATGAGCAGCTGGGCGATTGGTCCGGATAAGAGTTCTTCTGATATGATGGCGGCTGAAATTGCGAAGTGGAGAAATGAGACGATGGAAGCGAATAGGGCAGATTGATTGCTCATGCGTCTATCTGATAGCTTCTGAAAACCAGGTTCTTAATGGTGAAGTTCGCCTATTGCAGAGCTACTAGTACCTATTGTGTCTTGTCTGAAGTCACAAAAGCCACTTGAGATAACTCATGTGTTATGTTTGTCTTCTTCATCATTCTCATAGACAAAGAAGAGAAAAAACCCTGAAACATCACAAAACTACAATGCGGACAACTATTCAGTTGAACGTCGCAGGTCAATCTGACTAAACACAAGAAACTTTTCCTGTTAAGAGGTTGAACTTTGCTCTCTTGATAGAAGACTCAACAAATTCGTGAAAATGAATGAACATATTTCGCTCACTACGACAAAAAAACAGTGAGAGACAGGCTGATTGTTGTCTGTCTCTCAGACAGAAAAAAATATTACTCCGGTGCGGGGAATCGAACCCCGAGCTACTGTGGGCTGTCTATGACTAATTAAGAACTTAACCAGCTAGATCATGAGAGACAGTGATGTTGACCATTACACCACACCGGACGTTGTTCTTAAGCGCTACGTTCTCCGATGCCATGAAATACGCACAGTGGTGACGATCAAACCAAGTGCTCTGATAAAGAAAAGCGCCCATTTCGTGAATCATGTATAGGCCGGTGACAGACTGCTACAATATGTGATTTTTACCGGGTACCTATACACTTACTAGGTAGTCATTCACTTTTCGGCTTCAGTCTCAATACTATTCAATGGCAATTCTTAGGGATTTGACTGGAATAGGGAATGGGTTGGGGTTGGATTGAAATAGGAGTAGGGAAAGGGGCGGAGAACGGAACAGGAATTGGGTTAGAATAGGGTAGAGAGTGGAATTTCAACTCTTTTTCTCTATTTCAATTATTAGATGGAAAGAAAATAAAAATTAGCTTGTCGAGAAACGATCTTCTATTACATGTTTAAATTTCAAGAAGAACATTCTTGAACTAGACCAATTTATATACAGCACAAGCCAATATCGCCTCTTTTCATTTGTAGCCCTCATCAAACACCCTTCAATCGCCAAATCATTTACACAAAATCGCGCTGAACCTCTACCTTTACGCAACTGGGGTTCTGAGGCTCGGCGTCCTCATTCCCCAAGACCCAGTTCAAGGTTTGATACTGGTACCCGGTGAAGTAGCTCTGGCAAACATACCAATTCTTCAGGACTTTGACCTCTTGTCCAGTTGGAGGAGTCTGGGTGTCGTCGAGATAGCTGAAGATGGCGAGGTCATCCTCGTCGCCGAACGTCACTTGCTGTGATGTGTAGCCAGGTTCGAATAGCGGTAGGGCGACGTTGGTGGATGGGTCAACGTAGAAACTCATTGGTTCGGGTTCGGGAGGTCCTGCAAAGAAAAGTCATTTATTAGATAGATCCTCCGAAGAACGTGAACAAAGAAGGTAGGTACCATTGCCAAGGGGTAAGTTCCAGACAAGTATCCCAGAAGGTTCATAGCCGTCGACGGGTGATTGGGAACCCGTGGTGGTGTTCAGAAAGAACGTGGAGCCGGAATCGCCAGTCAGGCAGAGCGATTCAATGGCGGCCCCGGTATGACAGGCCGCAAACTGTTTGCCGTCGAGAGTCTTATTCGTAGATACAATACTCAAATTGAAGGGGTCGGACTGGACCTCCTGCGCGGTGGCGACGCCGGAAACCAGCAGCAGGGAGGACAGGAAGGTAATGGACTTCATCTTTTCTCGAATTGAGTATAATGCGCTAGGTCAAAGGGTTTACAGAATCAGACTGCTGAAAGTTGAAGAACACCTGGGGATGGGAATCCATGGCCTTTTATTAGAATGATCGACATGCGGGGGCCTAAGACATGCATATTGTCAGAAATTAAACGCCGTCGCTAACATCGTATTAAGTTCGACTTGTTCATCTTCGTCCGTTCCATCCGAAGATAGGAAAACAAAACCTGCTATCGTTCGGCGTTGGAGCTATATAGCACGCACGTGCTTTTTCTTGACGTAAATCAACTAAACCAAAAAGAGTTGTTGCTTCACTCTATTAAACGACTGTTTTGTGAATCCTCATGGATTCGCCCCTGATCCTCCCTGCAGCTTTACCCTAAGAGTTTGACTCCTAATTGCCGACCCTTCCCACTGACATTTATTCTTCAATGAGATCGGTAAAGTAGCCGGTCAATCAAAAAGCGTTTTTGTACGTCGCTGAAGATCGCATATGTCGTCCCCTTGATGGCATTGTGCCACAACGGGCTACTGAGCGGGAGTATGAGTCCTCATTAGGGTTCTCCGGCCTTGCTGATTCTATTATTAGTTCAAGAACCAAATATGCCCTAGATCACACTGAGTCCCCAGTCAATCCAGTGGGATATTGGGTTTTTAGACGTTAGCATATAAAAATGAACAAGGGCGAGTCAACTTTTGCCAAGACCACCCTCTTAGCCAATCAGAGTCTTAGCTTTTGCTCTTTTTGCTCTAGACCGCCTTCAAAAGGCGGTGTCATCAACGCTTATGTCATCTTCTCTCAAAAGCTTATGTAATTCTGCCGGCAGAAAATAGTTATTCCCTATTTGACCCCAATCCAACCCCTATTCCATTCCAATTCAATTCTAATCCGATCGCTATTTCTATTCCAATCCACCCCCTAATCCCCCCCCTAATAGGCCCCCTACCCCACCCCCCATTCCAATTCTAATCTGACCCCAACAACCCCTTATTCCTATTTCAATCTGACCCTAATCCACCCTCTATTCCATTCCCTATTCCATTCCCTATTCCATTCCAATCCACCTTCCATTCCTATTCCAATTTGAATGCCAGCTAGGTTGATTGAATTTAACCAACCCTAGGTGCTAGTAGAATCAACCACGCTGCCAGCTAGGTTGGTTCAATTTCATTGAATCTAGCAGCTGCTGGAATCAATCCTAGATGCTAGTAGAATCAACCACGCTGCCAGCTAGGTGGGTTCAATTCCATTGAACCTAGCTGCTGCTGGAACCAACCCTAGATGCTAGTATAATCAATCACGCTGCCAGCTAGATTGGTTCAATTCCATTGAACCTAGCTGCTAGTAGAATCAACCACGCTGCCAGCTAGATGAGTTCAATTCCCATTGAACCTAGCTGCTGGAACCAACCCTAGATGCTAGTATAATCAACCGCGCTGCCAGCTAGATTGGTTCAATTCCATTGAACCTAGCTGCTAGTAGAATCGATCACGCTGCCAGCTAGGTGGGTTCAATTTCATTGAATCTAGATGCTAATACAACCAGCTTTAGCTGGTGCTGCTGAAACCAATTCTAGGTGCTAGTGAAATCGACCACGCTGCCAGCTAGATTGGTTCAATTCCATTGAACCTAGCTGCTAGTAGAATCAACCACGCTGCCAGCTAGATGAGTTCAATTCCCATTGAACCTAGCTGCTGAAACCAACCCTAGATGCTAGTAGAATCAATCACGCTGCCAGCTAGGTGGGTTCAATTCCATTGAACCTAGCTGCTAGTAGAATCGATCACGCTGCCAGCTAGGTGGGTTCAATTTCATTGAATCTAGATGCTAATACAACCAGCTTTAGCTGGTGCTGCTGAAACCAATTCTAGGTGCTAGTGAAATCGACCACGCTGCCAGCTAGATTGGTTCAATTCCATTGAACCTAGCTGCTAGTAGAATCAACCACGCTGCCAGCTAGATGAGTTCAATTCCCATTGAACCTAGCTGCTGAAACCAACCCTAGATGCTAGTAGAATCAATCACGCTGCCAGCTAGGTGGGTTCAATTCCATTGAATCTAGATGCTAATACAACCAGCTTTAGCTGGTGCTGCTGAAACCAATCCTAGCTGCTAGTAGAATCAACCACGCTGCCAGCTAGATGAGTTCAATTCCATTGAACCTAGCAGCTGCTGAAACCAACCCTAGATGCTAGTATAATCAACCGCGCCGCCAGCTAGATTGGTTCAATTCCATTGAACCTAGCTGCTAGTAGAATCAACCACCCTGCCAGCTAGATGAGTTCAATTCCATTGAACCTAGCTGCTGCTGAAATCAATCCTAGGTGCTAGTAGAATCAACCGCGCTGTCAGCTAGGTTGATTTTCGTTCGATTCCATTCAATTCTTCTTCTCGCACGTGATCTAGGCCCCCCGGGACCGGTCGGAGACCGGACCCCCCCAGTGTCCCCGATGCTAAGCTTCGCTGCCCAAGACATCTCATTGTCATGACGTCACACCCTGCTTCCTAAATCCCAAATCTCACTTCTCAGACCGTTGGAAAGCTAGACATCCAAGACATTAGTATAAATATTTTCATTCGTAAATAAATGAAGAAATGTCTGAGTTCTTTGAGACTGTCATGTATTTTCTCAAGAATTCTCAAAGGGCAAAGATTATGTTTGGATTGATCCACATTCGAGAAAATAGAGGGAGGGGGCCTGAATCATCACCAAAAAGCTCTTATTATCAGAAATTGAAAGAATGCTTCTACTTAGATATTCAATAATAAACACTGGTATCCAAAAATATAGATATTGGCTAGTTTCCTGGTGGAACTCTATGGGCGCGCCCTAATCTTGTCATTCTTAGGTGGAAGTTTACATACCGGCTATGTGCGGGGGAATATATATCGAGAGTTACAAATTGTAGAACCCCATACCTACTAACTTTTACTCTCATAGCCAACAAAAAAAATTAACCATGTCTACATCACAGCGTCCTTTCTCTTCGTTCCGCCTGCTATCCTTCGATATCTACGGCACTTTAATCGACTGGGAGAGCGGGATCCTTGATGCCCTCAGTCCAGTCACAGCGCGGCTACCTCCCGCCCACCCACTGAAAATAGACCCGGTCGCCCTGGGTGGCGCCTTTAGCAAGATTGAGAAAAAGATACAATCTCTCCATCCGGACCTACCATACTCTGGAGTGCTAGCTAGCGCGTATCGAGGTCTAGCTAGAGAATTACTTCCCGACACATTCACCAGCGATGACGACACTGTTCTGCGTAAGGAATCCGCTACTTTCGCAGAGAATATCGCCCACTGGCCCGCGTTTCCAGATACTGTAGATGCCATGCGCCGATTGAAGCGAAAGGGATATAAGCTCGTACCTCTATCGAACGTCGATCGCGCCTCCTTCAAGAAAACTCTATCCGGTCCTCTCTCGGGTCTGGCAGATGACGGTGACGCGTCGGACTTCTTCGACGCGGTTTACACTGCGCAAGATATCGGCTCGTATAAACCCAATCCTAGAAACTTCGACTATCTGATCTCGCATGTCAAGAGTGATTTCGGGGTCTCGAAGGAGGAGATGTTGCATGTTGCGCAGAGCTTGTTTCATGATCATGAGACGGCGAAGAAGGTTGGGTTGGAGAGTGTGTGGATTGCGAGGGGAGAGGGAGGGGTGAGTGTGATGGGAGGGGATGTGGAGGAGTATGTGAATCAGGGGAGGGTTGGGTTTGGCTGGCGGTTTGGTACGTTGGGAGAATTTGCTGATGCTGTTGAAAGGGAGTGAAATTGGGGTTGGGATGGCGCTCATTCTTAACTGCAGTGTCTGCCATTTTAGGCCAGAGTCTAGAAGTCAAGAGGAAATAGCCAAGATACGTTGCTCTTTAAACACGCAGATATAATTACATTCGAAGACAATAATTCCTCTACTATCTCCCTTCCAAACGCCATCACTGTTGCAGATGAAAACATTGAAGTCAATACCAAGACCCGATATGCCGATGCCGAGACTCGGCCACTGTTCGGCTTTCGGAACGGGAACTCGGGTATTTAACTCAATTAGGAAAGAAACGGAGTGGGCCGAAAGTCTATTTCTTCGATCTCGAAATTTTTAGAAACCGAAGATGATCAAATCCTTGATTGATATGGCAGCATGTCGTTCACTCTTGAAGGTACTTAGAGGTCACTCAGTTGAATGACGGCTTGAATAAGTCATGGATATTTATTTCGAATATCGCTAGCGGATACTCCATCGTCAAACCTTTTGACATACAGTCCAAGAGACAACCTTAATTTCCTCATTCTTGCGTTCCAATTCCAGACCATCGTGAGGAGCTCGATGACCCAGTGACTTTTTTTTCAACTGTTCACCAAGAAAAAGTTCTTTCTGTTGCCCCCACATGGCGTCTTCTGTCCAAATCACGCCATCGCGACCATCACTGAGATGAGCTTGAGGTCGCAATGGAGTGTGCCATATTTTCGTGTTTTTCACCTTCTTATTTTCATCGTGAAGGCGAGAAGCTGGTCTTGAACCGCTGAGATTATTAATCTTAAGTCTTGATCGTATCCAGTTTTCTTGGAAGCTCAGTTAGCTTGACACATGCCTTATATTGCGACTTTTGGATCTTGACTTACGGCATCTCCCGTATGACATTGCATATATTCGAGGCATGACTCTTATCTAAGTTGATTTTGTTTCTTGCATTTCTGGAGCAAGTTTTTTCCCTACCATATCAAACTGCCCAACATCGGGTTATCAGAATCGGGATACCGTCAAAATGTCCCCTAACGAGACTTCAAAGTTGAAGACAGGGTTCCGGTTTTACTCCGGCAAGTCTGCGTCTGAGGAAGGCAACCAGGCAAGCGACGATGACGGGCATCTGCAGAGTAAGCCGAAAGCCAGAGCCTTAAGCTCCATAGAACATGTTTGCTAATACTCCAAAAGCGGGAGACCAAGAAGACCTTTACCAAACAAGCTCTTCACGACGCCAGATAGGTCTCACGTCTGCTATATTCCTCATTTTCAACCGCATGATAGGAACTGGGATCTTCGCCACTCCGAGTAGTATATTCGCTCTCTCCGGCAGTGTTGGGTTGAGTTTATTCATCTGGATTGCTGGGATGGTTATTACGGCTGCTGGGTTGTTCGTCTATATTGAATTCGGAACGGGTCTCCCTCGAAACGGTGGAGAGAAGAATTATCTGGAGTTTGTGTATCGAAAACCGAAGTTTCTGGTTACCTGTTTTTATACCGGTTATGTCGTCTTGCTAGGTGAGTTAAACTCTTCGCAGATATAGCTTTGTCACACTGACCAGGATAGGATGGGCGGGATCCAACTCCGTCATCTTCGGAGAATACATTCTCCACGCGGCAGAAGTCGAAGTCAATCGATGGAACCAGCGTGGAATCGGCCTCGCCTGTATCACAGCAGCCTTTCTAATCCACGGACTCGCATTGAAATGGGGACTACGACTACAGAACTTTCTCGGTGTCGTTAAACTACTCGTAATCCTCCTGATCGTGGTTGCGGGTTGGGCGGCTCTGGGAGGAGCGCTGAAGATCGATGAGAAGCCCAATAATTTTGAGAATGCGTTCGAAGGAACGACTGGGAGTGCGTATGGGGTTGTCACGGCGATATATAATGTGATATGGAGTTATATCGGATATAGCAATGCGAACTACGCTCTGAGCGAGACGAAGAACCCTGTCAGAACGCTGAAGATTGCTGCTCCCTTGGCTCTTGGGCTTATCTCGGTGTTATACATGCTGGTCAATGTATGGAGGACCTTCCCAAGTTTCTTCCTTATTTTTACTAACTCAAATTATAGATTTCATACTTTGCCGCAGTGCCAAAGGAAGAGATCCTTACTTCAGGGCGTATCCTTGCGGCTTCGTTCTTCCGAAACGTATTCGGAAAAAAGGCAGAACGAGCCCTATCCGTCTTCGTCGCTCTCTCGGCGTTTGGAAATGTTCTTAGTGTTATCTTTTCTCAAGGACGCTGTATGTTTTGAACCGTTCCCCATTAATCGATATACATTGACTGATTATCAATAGTGGTCCAAGAACTTGGTCGCGAAGGCATCCTCCCATTCTCCAGATTCTGGGCGAGCAACAAACCCTTCAACGCGCCCTTCACCGGTCTATTCGAGCACTGGGTCGTTTCCGTAGTCATTATGCTCGCTCCTCCACCTGGCGACGCCTATAATTTTATCCTCAAGTACGTTTCTACCTCATACCCTACCGCCAAACCAAAAATCGAACATGCTAACACGAAAGCTTCAGCGTAATATCCTACCCCCTCTCAATAGTCAACACCTTCGTCTCCGGCGCCCTCATCCACCTCTACCTCCACCGCGAAAAATACAACTGGCACCCACCCGTCCGCGCCACTCTCCCCGTCACAATTCTCTTCCTCCTAAGTAACATCTACCTCGTCATCGCACCCTTCATCCCACCGACGGAGGGCCAGAACGTCTACGAAGAACTACCCTATTACCTACATTGTGTGGTGGGTATCGCGATTATCGTTTCGGGAGGGTTTTATTGGATTATCTGGGCCAAGTTGTTGCCTTGGTGGGGGAAGTATGAGCTTGAGAAGGCGGTTGTTGTTCAGGGGGATGGGTGGACGAGGAATGTGTTTACGAAGAATTATTTGGATTGAGAGAGAGAGAGAGAGAGCTGGTAGGTGGGAGTTAGAGGGGATAATAAATGATAATATTTAATGTCACACTTCTCAAGCATTTCTCTCTAATCTGCAGTATAAGCCTATCTTCATCATGAATCGAGCATCTTCAGTCGTTTCCATGTTGGTAGACGTAATTAGGGCTGGGAACTTCGGGGTGACTTTAACCGAGGCGATGTCGATAAGCGATAAGCCAGTCACCAAATAATATCAACGCCAATTCCGACAGCAAAAATATTTTTACTCTTCCACCGTCTCTTCACACGCCAACTACAACGTTCCTAACCTCCCTATTCCATATCCCGTACTTCCCTAACATTACATCTCCCAAACTCCCACCTCAATCGAACCAAGCCCGGCCTACCACCCAAAATGTCCTTCGAAAAAGCGCTCGCCGCAATCGACCACGCCCACTCCCTCGACCCAACCCTCGTCACACCCCCTTCCTCCTCTGCTTCCTCAGACCCAATCCCCTACGAACTTCACTACGCCAACAAAATGACCCACTACCTCACCCTCCATACCCCCTCAGCCTCACAAACCCTCCACCTCGCCGTCCGCGCCCAACACCTCCGCCGCTGGGAAGTTCCCCGCAGCACATACCCAGCTACGCGGGCCGGGTACTTCTCCTGGCGGACGTTTCTGAAGAATAGGCAGGGGGAGATGGTTGAGAGGATATGTATTGAGGAAGGTGGGTATAGTCCCGAGGAAGCAGGGAAAGTTGGGGGGTTGGTTAGGAAAGAGGGGTTGTTGAGTGCGTCGAAGGAAGAGGAGGAGGAAAGGGAGAGGAGGGAGGTACAGATATTGGAGGATGTGGCGTGTTTGGTGTTTTTGGATGATCAGTTTGAGAAGTTTGAGAGGGAGACGGGGGATGAGGAGAAGGTTGTGGGGATTTTGAAGAAGACGTGGGGAAAGATGTCGGAACGGGGAAGGGAGTTGGCGTTGGAGATTGAGATGTCGGATAGGGCGAGGGGACTTATTGAGAAGGCGTTGTCTTCATGATGGAGGCTTTTAGGGGAATATGGGGGTCGATGGCATGGGTAGGATCGATCCATTCCGTTCATGAGAAACGTCTACAGATGGCTTTCGAAGGAACGGCAAAACTTCTCATTATCTATCATCCATCTAGGTTGCTATCAAACAACCATCACGCCCTCACACCTTTTCAGCGTGGTCAATCGCCCGAACCAAAGCAATAGCAGCACCGGCGGCTACTCCCCCGACCAAACACATCTGAACCCCTCCCCTGACACCAGCAACGATATTCTCCCACCCCTTCCATCCCCGAACGATACACGTCTTAATATAGCCAAATGCAAAGAGCGTGATCCCCATAATCCCAATGCTATAATACAACGCCACAACGACCTTGTCGAAAATAAAGTATGGGATAAGGGGTATGAAACCGCCGACAAAATACCCAATGGCTAAGGTCAGAGCCGAAATATATGCCTGGTTACAGCCTGGTTCGGAATGTTTGTGATAGAAGGTGATGAGGAAGGCGCTGAGCTTTTCTGGGGATTGGTGGAGGTTTCTGCTCATTTCGGAGATCGGTCCATGTGGAAGTCCATAGGGCTCGAACACTTCACGCACCATGTTTGAGGTGTCTTGTGGTGACGAGTCGATGAGATTCTGGGTGTCCCGCACAGTCGCTTCGAACGACTCCCTTTACCGGAAATACATGTCAGCAACAATGGCCGATGTCAAGGGCTTGTGAAAGAGAGCACGTTTCTAGATGGAAATCGATGCATTTACGAAAAAAGGAAAAGTGGATAGAGATATAGGATTCAACAACGGTCTTCTTGGATTTCTTGCACTCTGAATGAACTTGAACAAAAATCTGGGTTTAACAAAAGCTCTTTCGCGACTCACAATTCGCTCCTAGCTCCCACATATCCGCCCAGCCCCATTGATATCGCTCCGGCAGCAAGCTCTGCCAAACCTCCAAGAACCACCACCTTGGTATTTCCGAGAGCGGACAGCCCAGCACTCAACGCAAACGGTACCGTCAACCCATCGGACAGCCCGAGGATAGAGTCGGAGATAATCCGTGGATTCACTCTCATATGTGAAGTCTTCCCGTTCACTGCGTCCTTACCTGAGAGGCTGTCATACGCGGATCGAAGCTGTGCTTCAGCATCTGAGTGGCGATGGAGTCCTTCGGCCGATGATGAAAGTAAGGGGCGTCCTGTATACAACGTTAGCACCCGCACGCTATCTATATTCTTGAAGACAGAAGTGAAGTGGTATTCTCGACTTACCTTCCTCGGATTGCCATTTTGGAGGAGCCGCCGATCCAAATAGTCTTTCTTTGAGTAAGCGAATAGCCATGTCTTGTGACTTTTCCCTCCTAGATTGAGAACCTGTCGCTATCCCGTCCCGTCTATCTGTTTTATTGTATGTGAGGAGGTCCAGTGAATGATGTTGCGGTGGGTAATATTCCCTTCACTGTTAAGAGAGCAGACCGCAGGCTGGCTGGGCCTGGTGAATAGCTTGAGCCAGTCGAGTTCGGCAATGCGTCCAGTAGCACAGCTTCTGTGCCAGAAGTGACTGTGAGTAAAGCCTTCGCGAGTATGGTCACTATCGCTGTAGCATTTGAATAAGGCGTGCTTATGGTCCTTATCCTGTGATATCACTGTCGTTGCCACGCCCAGAGCAAATGGGTCCTGTGTATTGCATTATATTCGGTGATAATACGTGATATGTCAGTCACAGAATCAAGAATCCTGCACGTATAAAAGAGGCACACAAGCGGAATGTTTTCTCCCGATCAATAATAATCTGTGCTTTGTTTGCTCGTTTGTTCGTGATATCCGATAAAGAGAACGGGGGGGAAACTTTTACTTCCTCCTCCGATTGCTGGAGGAAGCATTGACCAATCACATAGATCTGATTGTCAGCACTCTTGACGTCGATGGCGGGAGCTTCCACCACAAGCTCTCAAGTCGATCATGAAGCGCTCACAAAATGGATGCGCTGCAACCACCATATACGCAGATAAAGAGAGGTCTCTTTTGAAATTGAAACCGTTGGATCAAGAGTAATAGGCGAGATTGATTCGTCGGTGAATTTCTTCTTTGAAGTCTTTTTGACGTTGATGGCGGGAGCTTCCACAACAAGTTCTCAAGTCGATCGTGAGGCGCTTGCAAGATCATGGATGCGCAACAACCATCATGTATACGCAGATAAATGAGAATCCTCATTCGACAAGTTTTCAAGTCGATCGTGAAGCGCTCGCAAGATGATGGATACGCATCAACCACCATGTGCACGCGGATAAACAAGAAGTCTTGTTCGACATTGAAACGGTTGAATCAAGAGTAATAGGCGAGACCGACTTGTCGATGGGATTCTTCTTTGGAGTGTCTCGATTCGCCAGCTTTGCAAGATGATTGACTGTACTCTCTGTGCTCAGGCTTGAAAATAGTGACATGGGCCCTGTTGGAGGGTAGGGCAAAGCCTGCATCAGGACAGTCGGCCGTGTTTGGATTCAATCGACCTTAGGCGATTGTTCCAATTGGTGTTGCAGTTGGGAATGCTGCTGCTGTTGTCACGGAATTCGTGTCTGTAGGAGACATGTGCTTGTTGAATGATATGAGGTGTGCACAAGCCTTCCAAGGCCTAGGGACAGACTAGATCATATAACTGTATGATCTCTGGTGCGGGATCTAGGATCTCTTCGCCCGAAAACGTCAATCAAACAGAATAAAACTCGTGAGCGTTTGTCGAAAAGAGAGACGTGAAAAGAAACCCGATGTTTGCTCGTGATCGAGGAGGCCCGGCTGGGTGATTGTCACTGAAATATCGCCGATAATAGGTCCGCTGGCACAGTGAAAAGTCGAACCTTCTTGTAAGGTACATGGAAAGGAAATCACCCTGAGACATGGAAGAGCATGCCCCCGATACACGGCTGTGGTTCGCTGCGTGCCCGCAGAATCGATAGGATCATGTCCCAGACGTCGTGTGGATTCGTGCCCTTATCCACGAGGTTGAATAACATTTCGAATATATTCGGTAAAGACTCCCCAAGGTACGAGGTGTATTTTCAGGCTATTGTAAACAAAAATCAGCATCATGAATGAGCTAGCTAACTATTGATAGGCGAAACAGAAAGGAAAATGAGACTCACCCTTTGGCCCGAGTCATCATCTTGGGTTAAGGACATGGGGATGATATGGCAGCGTTGCCTAAGGTCAGTATTTAATCCAGGGGCTGGAGTTTATGAGCTTCGAGCCTCCATCACCACACATCAACGCATCAATGTCCGTCTTGAGGAAGGGACAATTGGCTAAGTGCTTGTGGATAACTATGTTTGTGATGAGTTGTAAGATTTTTTTAAGGTGCTGTGTATCCCGCTCTGCTTGAAAAGGATTGCTTATGTCGTCGCCGAGAGCTGTCACTGAAAGAGCCCATGTCCACAAAAAGAAGAGACAGCCGCAGGTAAATATTATTGATACAAGACCATACCATGGCTGACAAGACCAACAACGAGAAATAAAGAACGGGGGCAGTATTATACCCAGAGTTGCCGCCCGTGTTTCGAAGGTTCCCATATCCTATTTCAGGCGTGAATAGGTCGCTGTAAGTGAATGGATTTTGTGAAGCACCTGTCTTGATAGTGATACCATTATCGCCAAACATACACTCAGAGATGCCGGGGAGAAGATGGAGAGGTAAGTAAGTACATGTACCTTGAGTTCCCTTTTCTACGAACACTGGTTAACAGATCCGTATGTAGGTGCGATATATGTAGGGGAATACATGGTTTTAAGTCACCTTCCCGAGAAAATGTCACTGTTTTCAGGGATTATATCCGCAAGATGGTCGGCCAGAGGTTGCGGAAAGGAAAGAATAAGCCCCCAGGCACTCATTCTAACAAATTCGCCTGTGTATGGCGGATTCACCCACGATGTCACTATTTCTGAGGATTATATCCGCAAGATGACCGGAGGTTGCGGAAAGAACGAGGTCCCAACAAATTCACTTATATACGGCGGAATAACTCACGATGTCACTGTTTTTGAGGGGGACACCCACAAGATGACCGAAGATTGAGGAAAGAACGATGTTTCACGTACTCACGCCGACGAAATCGATATATCGCGGAATCACTCACGATGGAGCTCGTATTATCAAGAGCGATTCAGCTGTAGGATGTGGTCAACGACAAACCTGTCGGAAGCGTTCGACCCATACAAAACCCGTCTCCTCAGGGTTAATGTTTGCCTGGGCGCTGCACACGGCCGATGTGCTTCCTCCAACGGATTATGGCGAGAAGCTGAAGTAGAAGAAAAGGCCTGATGCCTTTGAAAGCCGAAGGATGATGGCGAGGAGCGGAATTTGAGCTAGATGTTTGAAGTTTTCCCCGTCAAACTTCACATGGATATCGGCCCGAAGCAACACGCCGCTGCTCGGGCCATTCACGCCGCCCCATAGTTGGTTGTTGGGCATTTTTGACAGGTCCTAGAATAACAACATGGGTACAGAAATGGTGAATGCTCAAACCCACGCCGCATGGGCACAGGGAAAGTCACGATCATGTTAATGAAGAGAGGTGACCCTTTGCATCCATTTTGATGTAACTGATAGTGAATATATATAGATTATCCTCGTGTTCATGGGTAATAACGGAGGCAGGGGGAAACTGAGAAAAATACGTTCCTATACATGAATGCCCCGAGTCCCGTGAAGGTGAGGAACTGAGAGGAAGACGTTTGAACAAGAGGAATGGGGGTGCAAGCTTCCTCCCCCGATTGGAAAAAAGAGATCGTATTTATATAAGAGTATCTTCATCTCTATGAGAAAGAGGAATGAAGAGGAAGAGTGCCCGATAAAGAGGATGTATGTGGAAGGAAGAGGAAAGGAAAGAGGAAGAGATTTAAGTAGGGAAGATATAGGAGGAAGGTAAGTGAATGAGAAAGGTGAAATGTGAATGGCGGAAGGAGTCGAGTGAATGCCGCATATATGGGGGTCTCTTCCGCGTATCCTGGGGATTAAAATCGCCCTATCAATCAGGACATGTCTTTACGAAAATGAAATGCTTGTTCTCGTGAGTACGCGAAACATCGTGTGTCTCTTGGCTTCCGCAGAGCGCTAGTGTTGAGCGTCGGGAATGGCTGTGTCTTGAGGTGATACCAATCGAAACCTCAGGCTTCCCGAAAACAACCACAATGTCGGTATTCCAGATACCAGAACCAAACGGCTAGCCAGTGCTCTAGAAAGAGTATTTGTATGAAAGAAAGAGGAAAGGTTAGCGAAGAGGAAGAGAGTTAAATAGGAAAAGGAATGGGAGAAAGGTACTGTGAATGAGAAAGGTGAATTACGAAGGGCTGTGAATGACGAAGGGTTCGAGTGAATGTCGCATATACGACGCTATTTTCATCTTCATTCCCTTCTCATGAAGATGAAGAGTGCTCGAGAAAGAGTATGTGGGTGGAAGGAAGAGGAAAGGATAGGGGAGAGAAAGAGAACTAAATAGGAAAGGAATAGGAGAAAGGTACTGTGAATGAGAAAGGTGAGTGAGGTGTGGATCGAGTGAATGCCGGGTATCTTCGTCTTCATGAGAAAGGGAATGAAGATAAAGAGTGCTTGAGGAAGAGTATGTGGGTGGAAGGAAGAGGAAAGGATAGGGGAGTAAAAGAGAACTAAATAGGAAGAATGTAGGAGGATACGGTGAATGGAAAAGGTGAATCCCGAGGATCGAGTGAATGCCGACATATATGAGGATACCCGCATCTCCATGGGAAATGGGAGAGTCCTCAAGGGAGAGAATGTATGTGGAAGGAAGAGGAGGAAGATACTGTGGATGAAAACGGTGAATGACGGGAGTCGAGATCGAGTGAATGAGAAAGGGGGAATTGAAAACCTACGGTAAAGCGGCCCAAAGGACGAAGGGGAAGGGCGGGAGAAGGACGGGAGGCTGTGAATGGGAAGGTAGTGTGGACAAGGAAGAGGATACAAAAAGCGGGAAGGGGGTCGGAATGGGGTCTCTTACTCTTCCACAACCCTTTAGCGCAGCCTTTAGGGCATCCCATCTTCCCTGGGTCATCGGGTCCATGGGTCCATCGAATCCCTCTCCTTTTGGTTACCGAAACCCGTGGCCAGTGTACGAATATAACGGAATTCGCTCGGTTTTGGATAGCCGCATAACCCAAAGAAGGAGCTTATCGTTCAGATGGTTTTCTAATCCGAACGGATCCCTATTCACTTGACCCAGCAGGCAGACAGACAGTGCAATTCTACTTGAGCGGAATGCCAATGAATCGCCTAATTCGTCTACATCCAGCAAACCCGGCATCAGCGAGTTTCATCCCTTTTCTCTTCCGCTGAAGATACAACTCTAGTCGCTACGACTCAACTTCATCTTCCGCATACTACCCGCGACCTCTCCTGGGAGAGATATCTCCTGAAAGAACCTACTCCAGGTTCCAAGAGAAGCAGAAATGCTACTACTTCGAAGAACCCCTTTCCAGTCTCAAAGCTCTTTCCCATCCGCTTTATCTTCATAACTCACTTGCGTTTTTTTATTCACTCCGCCTTCTCCTCCTACGTCTTTTCAAACGTTCAATCCCTTTACTCCTTCCACTTCCCTCCAACATTCCACCGGCATTTTTCTCAGATAATTGAGGTATCCCATGCAGATAGTCATGAGAAACTGTCACGATCTATCGCCGGCTTATGTATATGAGATTGTCCTTCAAATCACTAGCTATCGCTACTTCAAAAAACAGTCTACTTCATCTATCTATGATTAGCATGGAGACTTCATGATGGACGTGTGATAAAGCGTGATTTCTATCTATGAGACGAAGTTTAGATGTTCGGTTACATAACTTCTAGATTGACGTCTAGAAACTCTATAAGAGCTTATGAGCCTTTATTATTTCTGTCAGATTATCTAATTCTCAGTAGATCACGTGATTCACAGATCACTCATGTAATTAGTTCTCAGTGTCACTAGCTAGTTCAATCTCACTACTCAGTTGCATCTCTGACAGATTATGACTCTTTTGTTTCAATATCGTTGCTAAATGCGCGCTTTAATCAATTACAATCATAGAATAGTCAGAATAAATGTAATTTCTTAAAATTTTAATTAACTATAATCAGTTTTTGCAATTCTGAGCAGAAAATTTATTTGTTGAGTTTCGCACAATAAGAAATTCACTCACAACACAAAATTATTCTAGATTTATTAAGATCTCAATGTCACTTAAGATTTCACAATTATCGTGTTATTATTTAAATACGATTACGAATCAATTGATTTTAATTAACAAATAACATTCACTCTTTCACTAAAAAGAAAACATCAATGAGTGACAGTGAAAACGAATTCAGTTTATTTTCGCAAACTTTTGATATTTCAATTCTCATTTAAACTCTTGACTCAATCAATCAAGTTTTTGTTAAAAGTCAGTTTACGAAATTCAATTTGAAAAACAACACGTTTGTTAACGCGTTTGTTAACGATTTCATGACATGATAATTTGATAAATAATCTGATTTTAGTGATCAAAACGAAAATTTGTCACAAAATCTTAATTTTATTAATGATAATGATGATCAGATTAATTCAAAAAAATTTTATCAAAAACAAAACGATTTCATTATTGAAAAAGAAAAGACTCTTAAGTTTAACGCGCTTATTGCTCAATAAATTTATAAGATAAATATAATTAAATTACGTCTGAAGCTTATTAAGACAGAAAACAGTCATTAAAATTTCTTAAATTTAATGTTTGCGTTTATATTTTTCGCTTTCTCACATTACACTGATTTTAAGTTTACGAAATTAAGAAAGAACGCTCGTGTCATGATCTCAGTATTCAAGCTTAAAAATTTCAATAATTATAAAAATTAAAGAATTGAGATTATTGACATTACTCTTGATCTCGATACTAAAGAAATTCTTGTGAAATTTTAATATGAATACTCTGAAAAAAATTTCGCGTTAAAAACAAAAAAATGAGATATCAGATTTAAAGCGCTCTTTAAAATCATTTTAAATTTTTTAAAATTTAAAATTAAACAAAACATTTTTCGTGTGATAGACGAGACTAGCAAGAATGCAATTAAAATATGAATTATACTGAAAAATGAGTTTAACTTATATCACGCAATCACTCGCGAAAATTATTATAATTAATTTATTATTATTAACATTGATCAGTACAAAAATGACGTTTTGAAATACATCATTGTTTTTTGAAAAATGATAAAAAAATTACACGTTTTTAACAATCTTATTTTATCTTGAGTGACTTTTACTCACTTTATTGCGAAATTAAATAATTATTAAACTGAATTTATCGCGCTTGAAATGAATTGTCATTAAGACATTATCAATAAAATCAAGATATATTATTTAAATCTTGAAAGTTTAATGACTTAATTAAGCTCACGCGCGCTTAATAATCGCAAATTAATTAAAAATTCAAAAAAAACACTGAATACTGACAATAATGAAAACGAGAATGAAAAGAAAAATGAATCGCAATCAATCAATATTATCAATTAAACAAACTTTAATGATGATTCTAAACGCGAACATGACAATTTTAAAAAAAGTCAAAATAATCGTGACAAAGAGAGTGAAACACAGTTTAATCAAACAATCTTTTTTTGCATTTATTATGAGAGTTTTTATCATTAAATATTTAATTGTTAATACAAATACTCTGACAAAATCTATAATAATTAATACGAAAAAAATAAGAAACGCATTGAGAAATTAAAAAAAAAAACGATTTTTCTAGTTCAATTTCTGATTCATTAATTTCATATCAATCGAGTGACAGTGCGTTTACTGACTTGTTTGTTAAGATTTTTAACAATATTAAAGTTTCTTAAGCACTTTTCATTCAGAATTGTGAGAGTGACAAGCGTTATTGACTTGATTTCATTTGCTCACATTATTTAACAATTAATAAAAAGAATTTCATTGAAACTTGATTGTGTATGAAAGTATCAATCATGAATATCAATAACAAACTCGTGAAATTCTTTTTAATAAGAATCATTCGTCTTAATCTTAATAACACAATTGTTCATATTTAAAACGTTCGTTACATTTTAAACGTATTTAACAATTTAATCTTTTTCGATTAATTGAATAGACAGAATTTTAATTTCTTGTTGTCTCAATTACAAACTGATCTGTACGTTTTTAAACTAACTGATATTTAAAGTTAAATCTTTTATGCTTTGTCATTAAAAAACAATCTTTATTATCTTATTAATTTAAAAAATAAAATCAAGTCAACTTTATTTGTCATTAAAAAGTTTACTGTCATCACACAAACATTAGTCAATTTGAAATTTATTAAGAAACAATTCGCGAAAATTATGAAAATGTAACATTAACGTTTAAATCATTTAAATGTCAATGACATTATTAAAATGTTTAAAAATTCTCGCATTGAAATTAAAATTATTAAGCTTAAAAAGCTTTCATTTTGCGAGATTTGCAAGTTAGCAAAATTAAAAAAGAAATTATTCAAGATCGTTATGAAAAGATTTAATTATCATGACAACAAGCTTCACATTGATATAAATGAGAATGAAAAAACTTTAAACAATTCAAACGAGTTACTCGAGTTTTTTTAAAAATTTAAATATTTCATATTAATTACTGACAATGTCACTCGTATAAAATGAATTTATTTCATGAAAACTAAAGATAAGATTTATGACGTTTTCGTTTATTTTCTTTTATAATTGAAAAATCAAAGCATACGTTTCATCGTAATTATATGATTTAACGAAACTAACGAATTACATTTTAATTGAATGAAAAAACTTTTAAAAAATTATAACACAAAATAAAAATCTTGTGTCTCACACTCTCAAAATTAAAATAAAATTTTGAAAAAAAATATTAACATTATATTATAGAGAACTTGATCATTGTTAATTTAAATTAAATTGTTTAAAAAACTATAAGTCAAAATCATGCTCACGATAATGTTTTTAATTAATATTTTGTCAATTTTCACATTTTTTTATTTTGACATCGTGAAATTTTTGAAAATTGTCATTTCGCATGAAACTTAACACAACGAGTCATACAATGTTAAGATGATTAAAATCGTTAATTTTAATATTTACGTTCATAAAAAAAAATCTGAATTAAAAATCGTTGACAAGCTTAAATCGCGCGTTAAAAAAATGACTCTAGTAAAGTTTAAAAATTCTATTATTTATTGATTATATGATCGCGAGATGAACAAGATCGTTTACTTTTGCAACGTTACAATTAATAAAAAATCAATTAAAATTTTCAATTTTATTTAAACTTTTTATTTGTTTTTTTTTATTACTGAGAATGTTAAGAACGAGAAATTATAGTTTTACACTGAAAATGTCATATAAAAAAATATCTTAAAATTCAGCGAAAAATCAAAATCATGAAAAATTATCATTTTTAACACTCTCACTGAGAGAAAAGCTTTCAAGACTTTTACAATTTCAAAAATTTTTAAAAAAAGAGATTGATCACGCAAGCATTTCATTAAGAATTTAAACACTCTCTTTATCACTTTTACTCTTATTAAACGTTTTATTGTTATCAAGAACTCTGTTCTAAATCAATTAATTCGTAATACTCAAAAAATAAACTAAGTTCACTTTGTAATTGCTTACAAGAAACTCATTTACTTAACTAAAATTCTTACTAAAATATTACTCATTACTTTAAATCGCGAATTGCTTGAGAATGAAAATGAAAACTGAATTTGTTAATACATGTCATTTAATAATTTTAAAGTATTATTCGCTAAGAAAATGATGAGATCTGAGTACGTTAATGATGAAAAAATATCTATCTTTTATAAAAAGATCATGACATTTTTTTAAATGACTCAGTGACTTATCATTATAACAAATAATTTTAAAAGTATCAAGAATTGAAACATTTTCACTTTAGTGAAACTCTCTAAAGATAAAAAAACTTTAAACAATAAGTGAGTTTACAAAATTAAAATTAATAAATAAAACAACATTGTTCGTTACAAGACTCGCTAAATGATTTAAAAATTTCGTTAAAAAAAAAAAATTGATTACAGAAACATTTACGTTTCAGTAATGAAAAAATCAATTATTTAAATTGTTTTCGTCATAATCACGACTAAAAGTTACAAAATATGAAATATTGACTTTATTATGATTTTTTTAAATGACATTTTTTCATTGAATGAGCAAATGTACATGAAACAATTTACGAGCTTTAAAACAAATTAAGAACTAGTTTGTTAATTGAATTAAAGTTTTTACAATTTGAAACAAGCAATTAAATTATGATATAATACTCTGATTAAAATGCTTAAACAGTTTAAATTTCAATATAATTAATAAAATGCGAATCTTTAAATGCATTGTTAGCGTAAAATTTACATGACTATTTATGTTAATAACATTAAACTAATTGACTTGAATGAGAAAAATCTTGTTAAGATTTGTCACGCGTTAATCAGTCACTTTAATATCAAGAATCTTAATTAAATTAAGCATTATCTTAACATGAAAATTGAACAAAACTCAATTAAAAAAATAATATAACTTAGTCAAGAAGCGTTTGTTAAAGCGCTTTTGAATTGACTAAAAATGAAAAATTGTCGCTTAGTCAGTACTTTCATGACAAAAAGATTTTTTAATAACGAGATAACTCTCGACATTGACAATCAGTCATTTGATTAAAAAAAATATATTTTAATAATTAACAATTTGCAATTCTTAGCAACTTATATTAAATTTGACATTTTTTTTATCATAGATTATCTTACGCGTTAAAATATCGTTTCACTAATTATACACTGAAAAACAATGTAATGCGTTTTCGCGCTCATTGCGTAATTATATCAGTAAAATCTCGCATTTTACGTAAGACATTTCATGAAATTTTATCTCATTTCATGTATGACATAATCATTACATTTCATTTAATTTGTATATAATATTATTATTTTGATTTTTTTTTTTGAAAAATTAGCGATGAGTTTATAATCACACAATTCATGTTTTTCTTAACATTAATTCGCGCATTTCACGCTTTCATAATTTAATATCTCGCGCTTAACGCACTTTTGAATTTAATTCATCGTTCTCATTGTATTTATTAAATTCATTCTCACAATTCTCATCGCTCTTAAAAAAAGAGACGATTCGTTAAATCAAAGACTAATATCGTTATTTAAAACTTTTTAATTTATTTAAATTCGAAAATGTTCGCACGAGACACGAACAACTCAATCGAAAAAAACGCATCTCGCGATCTCGAGTTTATACAAAGAGCACATTTTGCAAATTAGCTGAAAAATGCTGAAAAATCTTACGCTAAAAAGCAAAAAAACATTGAGAATTTTTTAAATGCGAAAATAAAACGCGCTTTAAAAGCGAAAAAAACTTGCGTAACTCGTTATAAAAAGCTAGAGAATTTTCGTTCTCTTAAAGCTGAAACTTAGACATTAAAAAAAAGATTTTGTCAATTTCGTATTGAGAATACTTTTCAAACAATTAAAAATGAATGAACTCAAACTCAAAATGATTATGAGTCACAAGTCACGACATTTCTTTTTAAAGAAACGAATTTCATATGACTTTCAGACTCAAGTTACGCACTTGACAATTAACGCAAATAACATAAAAAATTTAATAATTTTAATATAAGCAAGACTCTTATCAGAAAAACGAACAAGCTATTTCAAGCAAAAGATTTGAGCGAATGAAAAAAATTTGTAACTCAATTTAATGTTTTTCATTATCATCAATTTGCGTATTTTAATGAGTATAATTATCGCAAAATGCTTGAAATTGCATAGCATCTCGACACTAAATTGATAATTAAATGACAGAATTATAACTATGATTTAATTGAGCTTTTTACATAAAATGAATTTGTTCTTTGACTAAAAAAGCAAGTCATGAACTCTTAACTCGTAGCGTGACAAACGAAATTGAAATATCATAATGCGTGACAACGTGACAATCAGTTCATTTTCGACTTTGTCATTTATTTGAAAAATTTAAAAAAACATTTTATAATTAGTTATACAAATAAACAGCGCAAGACGCACATTTACGCTAAGATTTTATTGAAAATGCGTAATGAACTCGAGAAGTTTGCTGATAAATACGAAAATATAATTTATTAAAACTTTCTCTTACGTTTTTTTATTGCAAAAAGCAACGTCTCAAAACGTGAGCAAATCTCAAAAATTAAACGCTCATTTAACAAAGATAGATCTGAAAAAGATTATAAATTTTTTTTTAAATTTGATCGCAAGAAACACAAGTGTAAGCGTATTTACAATGATCGCAAATGATATACATTTCATAAATCAAGCTCGCATAACACGAAAAACTGTAATACAAAAAGCGAAAAAGAAAAAAGCAAAAAAAATAAACAAAGAAATAAAAATCAAAAATCTAAAAATTTAAAAAACGCATAATCGAGATAACGCTCGTTATAACGACTCTAAGAATGACATTTAAATGACAAATTCTTTTTTTAATTCTTGATTTTGATATTAATATCTTAACGAATAAAATCACTGCTCACGCTTTCATAAATTTTAAAATTAAAGAAAACTTTGTTAATCAAGCATGAATAATTTAATATCACTTTTCTCATACGCAATTTAGAACTCGTATGATTAAAACATTGAATGAATATATCATACGTTTTTATAACATGCAAAATCTTAACGCGCGCGTTATTAACGCTCGCGAAAAAACGCGCGAGCAATTTTTCAAAACTGAAAACGTACGCATTTAGAAATATGATTTTATTTTTAAATTTTCTTAATTTAAGCAAGTCAATTCAGACATTAATTGAAAACGTAATAATTGAATATTTCGCAAGCAAACTAAGTTAGCTAAAAAATCTCTCATTGAGATTGTCAATGCTCGTACAATTATTAATGAAATCTTGACAAAAGTAATGATTTATTCTCTAATAATAAAATCAATCTCATAAGAAACGTGTCTTGTCATTGCAAATAGCGTATTTCATGATATTAATTTGACTGATTTATTGAAATACGTGAAATCATATGTCAAACTTTTTTTAAAATTTCTGACAAATTAAACATTGATAAAAAACAACGCTAAACATGTCATTGATATTGAGCTTAACAAGCAATTATTTTTTAAATCAATTTATAATCAGTCATCGAAAAAGCTTGAAAAGCTTAAAAAATATATTGAACGAGTTTTAGTCAAGAGTTGAATTTAACAATTTAAAAATTTTGCAAAAGCATTAGTGCTTTTTGTACTCAAAAAAAACGATAAATTACGTCTTTGCATAAATTATAAAGACATTAATAATATCACGATTAAGAATCATTACTCACTTTTCTTGCTTAGTGATACTTTAAATTGTTTGTTTAACTCAGTAATTTACATTAAGCTTGATTTTCGTGATACTTATCATCGCATTCACATTAAAAAATTAAATTATTAACTCATTGCTTTTTGCACTCATTACGATTATTTTAAATACAAAATTATGCTTTTCAATTTAGCTAATGCGTTTGCAACGTTTCAAGCATACATCAATAACGCGTTTCGCGATTTTTTAAATGTGTGTTGCGTCATTTATCTTGATAATATTCTCATTTTTTTCTTATCAAAAACTGAGCATAAAATGCACGTTTAAATTATGTTAAAACGTTTTAAACACGTTAAGCTTTTTATTAAACAAAGCAAATGCGAATTTATAACAAATAAAGTCTTTTTTCTGAATTACGTGATAAAACTTAAGAGCATTGAGATGAAACTCGATTGAATTAAAATCATTCTTAAATGATCTTTATCAAATAGCACGAAAAAAGTTGTTTTTTTTTTAAAATTTGCGAACTTTTATCGCAAATTCATTAAGAATTATTTTAAAATAATTGTTTCTTTTCACGATCTCATTAAGAGCAATAAGAAAGAAAAGCGAAAATCATCATTTGCGATGACTGAGAAAGCAAAAAACACTTTTCAAAATCTTAAAAACAAATTTACAAAGATTTCATTATTAACTCATTTCGATTCAGAGCAACGTATTCATATTAAATTTAATGCATTTGACATTGTCATTATTGCAATCATTTTTCAATTATAAAAAAATGAATTTTGATACTCAATTGCGTTTTAATCGCGCAAATTACAGAGTTTAAAAACGTATTATGAGACTTATGACAGCGAATTTCTCGCTATCATCGCATTTTTTAAACACTGAAAACATTATCTTGAAAACTTTAAGCATTTAATTGAAATACTGTTTAATCATGTCAATTTTCAATACTTTATGATAATTAAAAAATTAAATTAACGTCAGACAAGATAAGCAAAAATTTTAAGCATTTATGATTTCGTATTTTTGCATTGTTCAAAAAAAACTAATCTTGCAAACGCGTCGAATCGTCACGCAAACTATTTCGATTTTTTTCATGATAAAATTTTTTTGTCAACTTTACAATAAAAGCTTAAACATAAAATTGATCAAGAGTGAAAATTTGAAACTATCAAGATTAAGATTTTTTTTCTAGTTTGCGTTCAAACGCACGATTTTTTTAATAAAAACGCAATTGATGACAAGTGTTCACTGTACTAACGCGCAATAAGATAAGTCACTCATGATCTTACTCATGACAATAAAGAACTTATTGAAGTGGGGAAAATGGTCATCGTGGGACTAATCCTAAAGGGGTTTAGCTTCGGCTTCACTCGAGGTTGAGTTTAGGTTTCATGGATCATTGTTTTTCCTTCCAGAGTTCTTGGCGTACCCCATCAATTCTTTTCTATCCCTTTTCCTACTACAGTCATTATCTTCTCTTTTCCATGTTTTTTTTTTCTTAGAGGCAGCTAGGCAATCTTTTAATCACATTGATACTATTCGGGTTATTCTACGAGAGGCCTTGGTCGAGGGGTCCATTGTAGTTGGTGTTTCTATTGTTCTTCACTGTCATTTTCCTTTGAGGTTGTTGATTCCCTTCCGCCCTTCCCGTACCTACCTTCTCACGATCCGCCCGCATAGGGTATACACCGATTCCACCACTTCATATGGTGTCCTCGGTGAGGTGTGAATCTTCTTTGGATGGCTGTCAGAAGGTAAGGTTAGAAAGGGGAACACTCAACTACCTGCAAAAAGAGGTACACGTGTTGTTGAAAAAGGGGATGAGGGCATCGTCCAATCATGGGCCAGGCATTTTCGAATATTGGAGATAGGGGAGATGAAGGTTTGGAACCGTCGAGATACACTGAAGACCTTCCAAAGCAGGGAATCCGAGGCGAAACGGAAGTTTCATCGAGAGGGGGATGTTCAGATGACCCCTATATTCGTGCATGCGTTCGAAGGCATATATTGAATGGGATCCTTCTGTGTTTATGGAAGGCAGAAGAAGAACAACGCAATCAGGAGATTCAATATCGTCGTTATATTGAACATCAAGCAGTCAGGCAGTTATCGTCGTTTTTATTGAATTCGAGTCGTTTTTGGTCCGTCGTTGGCCAGCAGCACAATTCTTTTTGTTTCCCTTATTCATCCATTCTTCAACCCTATTATATCTCTATTCCAACTCATTCGTATCCATCTCTCACAGTCGGAAAAGCTCGTCAGCTCAAGATGGCTTCAAATAACGAGAACCTATTCGGATCAGCAACACCCACAGGATCCAACAGCAATGCAGGTGGTGCTCGTAGTATTCCTCGTCACCCTATGCCGTTGCCGGGTACCATGGGAGCTCCTCGTTTCGAAGAGAAGAATGCTACTGACTTTCTTCGTTTGTTCCGCCGGTTCTGCAGGGATCATGGCATTGAGGATGACAAGGAGATTATGGAGCGTCTTCCTGATTATTGTGAGAAATGGGTTAGCGAGTGGCTCAAGTCTTTGGAGGGATATGTTCAAAGGGATTGGGACCTGTTCCGAAAGGAATTCAATCAAGCTTTTGAGAAATTGGATGGCAGTGCTCAGCTCTACACCCGAAATCATCTTGAGCGGATCGTCGCCAAACAGCAGGAGAAAAAGAAGAGTATTCGTGCGTTCATCTATGAGTTCCAATCCGTTTCGGATAGGATGATTAAAAAGAACAAGATCGATGAATACACTCGCTGCGTTTGGTTTTTAGCCGGGCTAGGATCCGACATGGCTCAAGAGGTCATGCCTAGGAGTCAAGAATGGGAGGAGGATGACATGACCTTGAAGATACTGGTTGACAATACTTTAAAGATTCTGAACAAGGATTCCGACCGTGGTCAAATGCTTAAGGCCGCAGGTGTCCTTTCAAAGCAGAGTCATGAGGATTTTCGCAATCCTAGATTCAATCCCTCCTGGACCGATCAGCTTGAGGCGAAACGCATTCTAGAGAGAGATGAACACGAGCCTAGTCAGAAAAGAGAGAAGGGTGTGAGATTCAAAGACGAGGTGGAAATGAAGGAGGAGAAAAAGGAAGGGAAGAAGGATGAGGCGGTGGATAGGTTGACTGACATGGTTCAAGCTCTTCACCTGCCAATAATGAGTGTGGCGAACAAGTTGGACCAACGAAATAGTTCACCTTATGGCGGTTCGGGTCAAAGTCAAGGACAATACGGATCCTATCAGAACTACAATCAGCAATCAGCCCCCGAACAAAGTCAGGGCGGAGGTTATGGAGGTGGATATGGATACGGTCGAGGGTATGGTAGAGGCGGAGGACGAGGTCGAGGTGGTGGATTCGGACGTGGAAGCTATGGCGGGGGATACGGTGGAGGTCGTGGCATGCAAGGGTTCGATAATGCATCTATGACTGCTGGTCCTTCCGATGACTATCAACCCAGGCAGACCAGTTGTTTCTATTGCGGACTCTCAGGTCATCTGCGTCCCAGTTGTCCCGATTTGCAGTATGATCAAAGTCAGGGATTGATCAACTTCAATCCATACAACAGTCGGATCTATATGGGAAGGCAAGGTGAAGGAGGCGCCGAGCTTCGTTGGGAGAGTGGTGTGCCTAACAGAGACACTGTTAGAGGAATGAAGGAGTCTCAATACCGATCCTACTTTCCTACCAAGGATCCAGCCAAGGAAGGTAACCAAGAAGACCCTGTGCAGGCCCAGACCAACACTATTAGAATGGGATTCATAGGATCGGATGATTCGGGTGACACAGAAGACGAGGCAGGAGAGGATCCCAAACCTGCGTATCGCGTTGACACCAACTATTCTGTACCGAAAGGGAAGGGAAAGGGTGAAACTTACAGAGGACCGAAACCCACATCTCAATATGCTAAGATCAAAACACGTCGTGCGGGGGTGTATGAACAAGCCAATTCATCAGACGAGAAGAACGAAAATAGGAAACCTGACGCCGATGAGGAAATGAAGGATGCCGAACCTAGACGTCGTCAGACGAACAAGTTAGCGGGTGCAGTCAAGAATTCAACTGATGTATCGGAAGTTCTGGATCGGGTTCTCAGCCAAGCTGTCACGGGAATGTCAGTTAGAGACCTTCTTGGGATGTCCCCTCAATTGCACAAGGCGTTCTTTTCTACCTTTCCTAAAGATGTCAGTCTGGATAATCAGGTGGAAGTGTTGGGAGCACGTGTGGCCCAGCAGCGAATTGTTCGAAGTAGTGAGGAAGAGCAGATGCAGTCGGTTCCAACAGACAGAGAAAATGAGCTGTATGCAACCGAAACTCTTCGCGCCAATCTGCGGGTAAATGAACAGAGGGTCAATACCATCATTGATAGCGGTTCTCAGATCAATGTTATGTCCTATGACATGGCGAAGCGCCTCGGCCTAAGCATGTCGATGCGACCCCGCCCCAATTGTGCCATGGTTGTTCAAACCCGGACGGTCGTACCCTGTATCGGTTGTTGCGAGGACGTTCCCATCGCGGTCGGTGATCTTACCACTCATGTCCCCGTCTTTGTTGTTGAGAGGGGAGACAATGATTTCATTCTCGGACGTCCCTGGCAGAAGAAATCGATGTTTGGACATGACACTGTCGATGGTGGAGCTGTGATTGGATGGGTCAAGACTTCCGGAGGAGATCGAGTCGTCGAATTCGATCTATATAAACCTACTCTCAAGAACTTGAAGGTTAGAAGACACATTTGGCCAGCAGACTATGAGGAGGGATATGATAGTTACGATGAGGAAAAAGATTAAGCAGGTCTCATTTCGGGGTGAGATCTGCTCGAGTGTTCGAAGACCCGAGTGTTAATTTTCTTGGTGTTGGTACTGGTGAATTTCGGAGTTTTGATTTTAGCAAGTTTGCGGGGGGTGAAAAAGTGGGTCCGAGGGAGGTAGAACCGAGCGTTCCGATTGGTCGAGCAACGCCCCAGAAAAATCTGGACCGCTGCATTGGGACTAGCTTACCCAAGTTTAGGCCTACTGCGGATCGGGTGACTCCTGGCGATGAAATTCGAATATCCCGCCATCATAGTCCTCAGATCTTAGCGGGGGTTAACACTGCTTACAAACGAAAGGCAGACAAGGTTCAACCGGTGAACTTAGGCGTGGAGACAGGCGAGGGGCCTGGGGGGAGAGACGATTGGGAAACCTTCTGTCTGGATAAATATCATGGGATGCATAAGTCTTTGATGGCTCAAGAAAAAAGGGAAAAGAGAACGGATACCTTTGAGAGACATATTTGGCCTAGGATCTCTAATTTCCCGCGAGGAAAGAGGCTGACACCGGAGAGATTGGAGAGGATGAATGTCGGGTCAGATCTGTGGTCTAGAGAACGAGAGTTACTAAGCCACATGCTTTTCGAACGAGAAGGAGCCATAGGGTTTGACTTTTCCGAGGTGAAGCGGATCAGAGAAGAGGTTACCCCTCCGCAGAAGATTAGAACCGTTGAACACGAGGCTTGGCAGGACATGGGGTTCAAAGTGCCCGCTGCTCTGCAGGAAGAGGTCGTCAAAATGCTTAAGGAGAGGATTGCGAACGGAATTCTCGAAAGTTGTCATGGACCGTACCGAAATGCTTGGTTCCTAGTGAAGAAGAAGTCCTCTGGTTATCGTCTGATCAATGCAGCACAGAAGGCGAATCGCGTGACGATTCGGGATGCTAATCTACCGCCTGATGTTGATGAGTTCGCAGAAGAGTTTGGAGGGATGCCCATAGCCTCTCTAATTGATTTGTTTTCGGGTTACGATCAGCTCACTTTAGCGAAGGAAAGTAGGGATCTTACTGCTATTCAAACACCATTGGGCTTGCTAAGACAGACGACGCTTTTGCAAGGGGCTTCAAACTCGGTGGCTCAATTCGTTAGGACGGGGGAGAAGATTCTGGAGGAGCTTATTCCGTCGGCAGCTCGAATCTTTATTGATGATATTGGAGTCAAAAGTCCGAAGACTAGATATGGAGATAAAATTAGTGCTATTCCCGGGGTTCGTCAGTTCGTTCTTGAGCATATCTGCAACATGGATAGTGCTCTACTAAAAATTGAAATAGCTGGTGGAACTATTTCGGGTTTGAAGTCTCAATTCGCTATGTCGGGAATCAGCATAGTAGGGTGGGTATGTGACTGCAATGGCAGGCGCCCAGACGAAGAGAAAGTTGAGAAGATTGTCAATTGGCCTATTCCCCTCAACCCCTCTGAACTTCGTGGGTTTCTAGGATTGTGTGCTTACTTTCGAATCCTTATTTCGCATTATCAGTGGAAAGCTGAACCTCTCTACTACCTCCTTCGAAAATATATTGAATTCGTGTGGGGATCCAAGCAGGACGAGTCGTTCAACACCCTCAAACAGGAACTCAGTCAATATCCCGCGGTTATGCCTCCAAACTATTATCTCAATCCCCTTCTCCTTATCGTCGCTATTGATGCCAGTAAACGAGGTTGGGGCGCCGTTTTCATTCAAATTCACGACGGTGTTCGTCATCCTGCGAGGTATGAATCGGGAATTTGGTCAGCAGCTGAATCTCGATACGACGCGGGAAAAAGGGAGTGTAGGGCAGTTCTTAAGGCTTTGAAGAAGTTGAGACATTGGTTATACGCAGTTCCATTTACGTTGGAAATTGATGCTCAAACCTTGGTTGCTCAATTGAATAGAACCGCCACTGACCTTCCTGGGGCTCTCGTCACTAATTGGCTGGCATGGATTAGGAATTTTGATTTCACTGTCAAGCACGTTCCGGGGACCAAACATACCGCTGCAGACGCTCTGTCTCGTAGACCCCCGACCGCTGAGGATATTCGCCAAAGAGAGGAAGAAGAGGACATCGATGATTGGATCCAGGCCGATTTAGGGATGATTTTCGCTCAGGTTATGCCTACTCGAGTGATGGAATTAGCGAATCGGGGCGGAGATGTTGAAGAGGATTCTCAAGAAGTGAATGCCGAGCCTGTACGCATTTTGGATGATTCCTATTCCAATGAATCCGAAGAGTTCGCATTGTATCTGTCCTCTCTTGTGCGCCCGTCTCACCTATCCGGGTCCGAATTCCGTTGGTTCAAAAAGAAAGCTCTGAAATTCGTAGTGGAGGGAAATCAGCTGTTTCGTCGTGCTCAAAAGAACACCCCTCTACGACGCGTTGTGGATTCGCCTAGTCAAAGAAAAGAGATCATTAATCGCTTACACGACGAGAATGGTCATCGGGGAAGAGAAGGGACTTATGGAGTGATATCTGCTAGATATTGGTGGAAGGGTATGTATCAAGAGATATCCAAAAGAGTTGGAGCATGTCCCGCCTGTCAGCTGCGAAGGCCGAATCGAGTAGACGAGCCGGTTCATCCATCATGGGTCGCTACTATGTTTCAAAAGATAGCGATTGACGTCGTTCATATGCCCGCCGATCGGGGAAAGAATTATATCGTCAATGCGAGGTGCGATCTATCGGGCTGGTTAGAATCTCGTGCTATTCGAACGGCAGATTCGGAGACGGTGGCCAAGTTTCTATTTGAAGACGTCATTATGAGATGGGGAGTCCCACAAACCTGGCTCACAGATGGGGGCCCGGAGAATCAAGGATTTGTTACCGTTCTAGCGGATAAGTACAAGGTCAAGAAGGTTACTATTTCGCCATATAACTCACCTGCCAATGGAGCCATCGAATCCGGTCATCGTGCTGTCACTGATGCGTTGTCAAAGATGGCGGAAGGTGGAAGACGATGGGTTCAACACCATCCTGCTGCTGTGTTTGCCGATCGAACTACCACAAAGGCTAGTACGGGAATGTCACCTTATCGCATGGTTATGGGTCAGGAAGCAGTAACACCGATCGAGTTGGAAGTCCCCACCTGGCGGACATTGTCATGGAATGAAGTTAGATCCACTACCGACCTGTTAGCTCTTCGCGCCAGACAGATTGAGCGCAGAGATGAAGACATCAAGGAAGCAACTGACCGGCAGATAAGAAAACGTCGAGAGAATCGCGATTATCATGATGAACACACTGTTCTTCGCGAAAAGCCGTTGGAAGTTGATGATCTTGTCCTTCTCTATAATACTCGGCGCGCTATCGATATGTCTCGGGATAGGAAACTTCAATATCGTTGGACTGGTCCCTACCGCATTTATGCTGTCAATGAGGATTTCGGATCGTATCGTATCAAGGAACTAGATGGAACTATCCTCACTGGATCTATTAGCGGGGATCGGTTGAAAAAGTATCTGACATTTGATGAGAATAACACTTCTCTGAATGCGATCAATCCATCACAGGAAGAACCTGGAACTAGTAACACTGCTGAGAGACGAGGTCAGTTAACGAGTCAGGACGAAACTGTTGAGAATGATGAAGAAAGCGCCATGGAAGGTATCGAGGAAGAGGAGAATAGTCGTCGTTGGGTGCCAGAAGGATGGGATATGGCTGTTGTCGTTCCCTAGGTCAGACATGAATTTTAGGAGTCTTTGGAGTTTATGGAAGGTTATATGACATGGTTTGAAAGCTCGATTATCCCCAGTGCCCGAGTAGCCGAGCGGTTTAATCGCTTAGGCCCAAGACCGGGCAGAGTCATCTATCCAGGGAACTCTTCCCATGACGGACGATGCGACGAGGCGGTTCCCGCCTGCCTGGGGATATTCGATATTTTTTTTTTTAGATGACGTTGGTTCGAACCTGAAAGAGGTTGATTTTATCTTGGACTCGTTCGCTGATATTGACAAGGGACGTCAATATACGGGTCGGGGCGAGTGTTGCGAGCAGTGTAAAAGAGGTGGATGGTCAATTATCGGGTCCCTAAGGGAGTAACACCCATCCTAATCGTTCATTCCGAATCTTTTCCTATGTTTTTCCTATGTCAATTCGACCTGATTAAATTCACCAGTATCCTGTTCGCCTACGATTCCTAATCGGGACGAAAAACATTCACTTTTGTTATTGTAATTCACTTTTTCTGCGAGAAAGGATAAAAAATCCTTCCCCACCTCATTTTCTCTTCTTAAATTTTTTTTCTTTTCACCTATCTTTACTTTTCCTTCTTTGAATCAGACGACATGTCGAATAACACCCCCCCTCGTCGCTATCAAGCCATAGCACCGGCTCCGATAAACACGGCCTTGATTCCTAGAGACAATAGTCAGTATGCGATTCAACTTCATGGAACACCCTTCGCCACGTTCGATGATGCTCTGTTGTATATCGAACAACAACCCGAGATTGATAGGTACCCCTTACAGCATGCTTTGTTGATGGCCCTCATGGAGAGAAAGGAACAGTATGAGAGGTACATTGCCCAGTTGGGTCAATACGCTCGCAACACGGAAGCTTGGAGGAAACATGTTGATCAGGATGAGTTCGAGGATACCTGGTCAGAGACTCGGGCCATTGAAACCAAGGTGGAGAGGGATCGACTAGAGATGGAAAAGATCAAGCAGGGCCTCGCGAAGAAAATGGGGTCGTCTATCGCTGCGGATCAACTCTTCGAATGTGTTAATTCTGTTCACATGGCCAAGCAGCTTCGTCAGTACGCTGAACATGGAATGACGCTTGAGCAAGCAATTGATGGTTTGAATCGAGCTCTAGTGCATAGATTGCAGAATCCTCCGAAGAATCAGGGTGATCAAACAAAGAGGTTAACTGGTGGGGACGTTAGTCGACTGATATCCAAGGCAGTAACACCACGGAAGGTCAATGAGGATGAAGCCAAAGCTTTGGGACTAACCTTCAATGATAGAGGATTCCTTATCGAAGCCCCTAGGGTCATTGAACAAGAGGTATCTGCTCCGCGCTCTGGTTCGCCGCGAATTTCGTCACCTACCTATCGCCAGAGGGAGGACCCTCGTACACCTACTCGCGGACCAATTTCTAGTCTACCCAGGTCAATGTCTGGATTGTCTCTATCTTCGCCATTGTCACCGCCTCCTGCTTCACCTATCGTTCAAGGAGCCAGTCCGCGTCGCATTCCATCGTCACCCTCTAATGTTCAAACACCGCGTATGCCAGATGGCAGGGTTGGGCACACTCGGAGGTCTAGTCAGTTGAGTCGGGTTCAAAATGTTGGTGGGGTGGATGACGGTCCAGAAAAATCTGGGGCGTCTCCTGGCCAATCGTATCGCAGGATTTCCGGAACTAGTGCGAGAGCTAATCCCGATTTGGACGAATTAATGGAACTGGACGATTCTCCCGACCCCGACTCTCCAAAGGGGAACAATCGACGATGCGGGTGCAAGGGCATCAGTGAAACCAACATGAAGAAGTTCCGAGATCTTGATAAGTCGACAGAGGCACAGGCAGTCAGTTTGCTCACTGTCATTGTTCCAGGTACTAAGAGAGGTATGACTGTCTGTTACAATCACACCAAACATTTGGCATCCGCCTTCGGCCTACAGACTCGAAAAGACGCAAGGACCTTGGGAAGTAGGTTGGAACATCTCTATGATCATCGTCTAAATATCGGAGCTGTTAGAGCATCGAAATCAACATATGAGTGGTTCAGACTACACAGTCGGCCAGCTCAGCCTGAAGATGCTCTCGGAATCTTCAAATTTGCTCATACCAATCCTGTTCCGAAACTAGCGACAATGACAAGCCATAACTGGGGAGCATTGATTAGAGCTTGTGGTTTAGAGAGTTCGTTCGGCAAGCCTGCGGATCGAGTCAAAGAATGGAAAGATACTGGTTCAATCGTTATCGAGGGTCTTTTCAACTGGTGGGGAAACGACATTGAATATGCTAGTGAGAAGGGGATACAATCTAGACCATCAATTGCTAGAGGGGTTCGACTCGAATATGATATGTACGAATTCCACCAGCGTCGTATCGGGGGAAGAGGGAATAAGGGGTGGTTACGAAACATGTACCATTCCCTTGGTCAACAGCTAATGAGACAAGATCCCACATACTACCTTTGGTATGTGTTTTTGAGGCCTGACCATAACTGGAGATTGATTTCCTACCCATACTATGCGAAGTATGCTAGGAAGGGCGACCATACTGAATTCCGGCATATCGACATAAACATCCCACGATACATCAGTGAGGGGAGGGGAGAGAACGCTATCCAGGGGACTCTCACGTGTACCAATGAGAAGCGTGGTCAGTGTACCATCATCTTGCCTGGAATGCACAGAGCGGGGAAGCTTGCTGCCTGGTGGGAAGATATCAAAGAAGCTGGCCTGGCGACTGATGAGTACGTTCATCGTATCGGAACCAAGATGTGGACTAAGGAACACGCGAAGAAGTACGACACCAATTGGACCGATGTACCTTGCTCTGCTGGATCTGTACGCATTACTATGCCAGCCCTGCCACATGGATCGCCTGGACCTGCCAAAGAGGATCGACGGACCATGTTGCCATGGTATGTGGGGATACAGGACGATCACGAAAGTTTAGAACTAATCGAGGGTGGGACATGGTCCGAATTATCTGCCGCACACAGAGATCTGCTGCCCGGACCTGCTTCCCCTTCAGGATTGCGCAATAAGTATTCTACCGTGCCGTTCAGATTTCCTGCCACGATTCAGTTGACTGGGTTAGGACCCATCTCCGATGCTCTAGTAGGACGGACTCGCTGGGACAATCCTGAGGTCATTGAGCTCTTAGACAAGCTGATCAGTGACCCAATGGAATTGTCTAAGTATGTTGCGAAATGGAGGAAGGATGCCGCGCTGGCGTATGCGACACAGATACGCCGAATCGAACGATATGAACGCAAGGCGTATGGGGAGAATTCCTACTTCTACTGCTTAGAGCATGGGATTGACCCGTCCTCAGTCGCTAGTCATCCTGTCCCCGAACACGTCCAGCAAGCTATGGATGAAGAAGAGGGAAATGTTAGCGCAGGTGAAGAAGAACATGGAGATCACTACTAGTCAAGGATTTTATCTCTTAGACTTCTTCCGCCCCTCCCTTCGGTTCCTGAGTGTTTCCCTTTCCTATCTCTTTCTAGTTGTTTTCTTTCTTTCTTTCTTTTCTTGTTAGTACGGCAGTTTCTTTTCGTGGGAATCGATAGATTGATGGGTATTTGACTCGTCGTTGTGATTGATATTGACAAGGGACGTCAATATACGGGTCGGGGCGAGATGAAGTGGGGAAAATGGTCATCGTGGGACTAATCCTAAAGGGGTTTAGCTTCGGCTTCACTCGAGGTTGAGTTTAGGTTTCATGGATCATTGTTTTTCCTTCCAGAGTTCTTGGCGTACCCCATCAATTCTTTTCTATCCCTTTTCCTACTACAGTCATTATCTTCTCTTTTCCATGTTTTTTTTTTCTTAGAGGCAGCTAGGCAATCTTTTAATCACATTGATACTATTCGGGTTATTCTACGAGAGGCCTTGGTCGAGGGGTCCATTGTAGTTGGTGTTTCTATTGTTCTTCACTGTCATTTTCCTTTGAGGTTGTTGATTCCCTTCCGCCCTTCCCGTACCTACCTTCTCACGATCCGCCCGCATAGGGTATACACCGATTCCACCACTTCAATAATTAAAAAATTATTAAAACTTTTCAAATTGTGCGCAAAAATTGCGACAATTAACTTTTAATTTACACTGTCAACGTTAGTCACATTCTCTTTTTGAAAACACGCGACAAACGAATAGATTGAGAATTCACTCTTAAATTTCTCGTTCTCACGCAATCTTGCGACGTGTTCTTAAATAGTGATACGAAAACAATGACAAACGCGAGAAAAAGTAACATTCAATTTCAAATTGAAATGAATGAAATTTCGCAAATTCACGATTTCGTGAACTAACGCGAAATTCTTGAGCTATAACTTAATTAACACGCGCATTACATGACAAGTAATAACAAACTCATAAAACTTACGAGAACACAAGCTCAATATGTCGTCTTGCATCGAGCGCATTTTTTAAAACAATTAAAATCATCACGCACGCATTTCTCAAAAAAATTTTTAAAATGCGAGAGACATCACACGCATAAGAGAAAAATTGTTTTGAATTTATCACAAGTTAAAATCACACGCGTATTTAAATAAGATAAAGCGTATTTCACGAGATTCAAGATAACAAATTCAAAGACAGTTTAAACGAGCATTTTTCAAGATACAAATAAAGAAACATAATTTCAAAAATAACAAAAACAGTGTGAATTTCACATCAAAAACACTCAAAATAAAAAGAAAAACTCGTAAACAATAACTGATTGTTTCAATGAAGTCAAGAAAATCTTATTAAAACATGACTTTTTTCAAAATTAAGAATAGAAAAACAGAAAAAAACATTAGCAAACAAAGACACAATCGCAAAGCACGTTTTTTTAATAATGTTTAAAAAAAAAAGAAAAAAGAAAAAAGAAAAAAAAAATTTTACAAAAAATGTTTTTTTTATCTCGTTGTCATAACAATATTTTCTCACACTTTTTTTTGTTTACACGCTAGCAACAGTCACAACAACGCGTTGTCATGACAACTCTCATAAAATTTAATTTTACACTTTTTTTATCATAACATTATTTCTCTCAAATTTATTATAATTTTTTATATCTCGTTAATCTTGTTATTTAATTGCTTTAACGTATTCAATATTCAAAAAATAATTATCAAAGCTAAATTTTTGTCATTGTTAAAGTTCACACGAGCATTGCACGCGAATAAATATTTTCTTTCGCGTGAGAATCTCGAAAATTTTTCATAATCACTCGATTACTCACTTTTCACTCTGTCTATTCTCTCTTTTTTTGTTTATTCTTAACAATACTTTTTCATTCTCTCATTAATGACGTTCTTTGTACATTAAAATCAACGCATTATTTTTCAATTTGATGTCAAAAATCGCTGAAAAATCAGCTTTTTTAAGAAAAGAGACAATTATAATGCGTTTTCGCGCTTATTGCGTAATTATATCAGTGAAATCTCGCATTTTACGTAAGACATTTCATAAGATTTCATCTCATTTCATGTATAACATAATCATTACACTTTATCTAATTTGTATATAATATTATTATTCTGATTTTTCTTTTTAAAAAATTAGCGATAAGTTTATAATCACACAGTTCACATTTTTTTTAGCATCAATTCGCGCATTTCACGCTTTCATAGTTTAATATCTCACGCTTAACGCATTTTTGAGTTTAATTCATTGTTCTCGTTATATTTATTAAATTCATTCTCACAAACGATTAAACACGTTTTTCGTTATTTTTGCGATTTTATTGATTTAAAAATTGAATTTGACAATACTCATGAGTTTCGCTTAATGATTTTCACTGATACTGATTGAGCGAGTGATAAGACAGATTAAAAATTAATTATGAGATTTTTAATTAAGATTGTTAACGAGTTAATTTATTGATAATTGACTAAACAAACGAGCGTTGTGTTATTCATTTGCGAGACTGAGTATATTATTATTTTTAAAATTTTAAAAAAAATCATATTTATCAAAAGCATTCTAGAGAAACTGAGAGTTTTATTTTATGACTTTAAATTTTCTCTTTTGATCAATAATAGCGATGCTATTGTTTTATTTAAAAATGAAAAAATCACTTGAAATGTTAGACATATTGAAATTCGCTATCATCACATTCGAGATTTAATTGAAAGAAATTTAATTGAATTTTTTTATGTTTTTACAGTTATTATGATGACTGACAAGCTAATTAAGTCATTACTTGATAACTCTTTTCGCGAGTTTCGTCGATTACTAAATTTAATCGAGTGTTTCATCGATTAGCTTGATAACTAGACTAAACAATTGAGAATAAAGAATTTATTAAGAAAAGAAAAAACGAAATTATCAAAAAATGTCAAAAATAATTAGAGAGATTTGAAAGAGCACAGACAAATTGACAAAAATTTTCAAGAATTTTCAATTGTTTTCTGAGACTTTTTGTAAAAAACTCGTGATCAGAGAGAGTGTCAGATTATCTAATTCTCAATAAATCACGTGACTCACAAATCACTCATGTAATTAGTTCTCAGTGTCACTAGCTAGTTCAATCTCACTACTCAGTTGCATCTCTGACAATTTCACTTGCATAACTTTTTATTCTCCAAGGCCGTCTTATCTTCCGCGGCCAAGATATCCTGCGGAAGTAACCCGTGCTCATATAACAAACATCGATAATGTTGGGACATGAAATCCCAAAATCACGAGTATTAAGCAAGGGCCGCAAACGAGTTATACTATCTCGCGGGCTCCTATTGCGCAAGAATTGCGCAAGGCTTACTACTAACAAAGCGATTCGGCAAAAAGATGCATAGTCACACACGAGGTGTGATGTGGAGCTGACCAGAGAGCGACTTCGAACGATCATCTGGGAGATGCTGTACGTAAAGAATAAAGAAAACCACTTTATGTTTTCTTGTTCTTTTGTGGTCTCAGCAAAAATTCGAGACACTTCTAAGATGTTAGAGTTTTGTTCAGCCCAAGGAACTATCACTATCTCTAAAAGCAAACATCATTATTACATGGCTCAGGAGGTCGCTGGGAGATCCGACGCAACTGGAGGCGAGGTTCATCCCTTTATATACCTCATCAGCTTTCCGGCGAATATACAAACCGGTATCGTGCTACTAACCAGGGTAAAGTGCTTCATATACCTCCTACTCACCATGCCCGTGGAACAATCCGAACCTCAAATCGAAGTGGTTGACTCTTCAGCTTCGCTTCAATGTCTCCTGCGCACTCTCCTTCACGTTCCTACTCCGTCCCTCCCTCTCTATATCGACCTAGAAGGGATCAAACTAGGCCGCCATGGCTCCATATCAATTCTCACTCTCTATGTGCACCCCGAGACGATCTATCTCATTGATATTTACAAATTGAGAGAAACTGCCTTCACGACCGCACTCGCCAATGGCGTTACCCTACAAAAGATCCTCGAAAGCCCGAGCATAACAAAGGTTATCTTTGACGCTCGGAACGACTCAGATGCCTTGTTCGCCCATTATAAAATTTCTCTTGACGGTGTACAAGACCTCCAATTGATGGAGCTTGCAACTCGGAAAAGATCAAAGAAATACGTCTCCGGGTTAGCCAAGTGCATTGAGAAAGAAAGTCCCGCCTCCGCTGCAAAAAAGAGGGAATGGAAGCGACAAAAGGAAAACACAGGACGGCTTTTTGATCCATCCAAAGGCGGTCGGTATGAGATCTTCAATGAGTGTCCTCTACGGGATGAAGTTCGACAATACTGTGCTGGAGATGTTGCTCTTTTGCCTGGGTTATACCACACTTATAACGCCAAGCTGAATGGTCTATGGCGAGGGAAAGTACAAGCCGCAACAAAGGATAGGATCAAGCTTTCGCAGGGTGCGGATTACGATGGGAATTCGAGGAGTAAGACTCTCGGCCCATGGGATGAGGGGAATGATGATGATCTTTTTGGTCTTATCGAGAACATGAATGTTTTAGATGAGGATTTGTATGGTCAGGATGAGTATGATTTTGATGACTGGTATGATTATCAAGATAATGCTCGGGAATGTATCGGGTGGGAAGAAGATATGATAAAAAATGGCTCGCCTTTCTAGTCATTCGAACCTTGAAGCCGTTGCAGATAGTTTTTATCTCCTTCGGGAAAATAATTTGCTCCAGCATCGTGTCCACACAACCCTTCTTAATGCTGCAGGGGAAATAATCCCGGCTGCTCAAAACGGAGCTCTGCTTCCTTGTATGTACCTACATTAATTGAGATAATAGCCAGGAACAGTACAGTAGCATTCAAGCTTAAGAATTCCTCATGACTTTTTTATATAGTACCGTATATACAATGCAAAAAGTCACTAGAAGACCCCAAAAGCGATAACATCACCGCCATAGATATACACCAACCCCAAGAGCAGAGAAAAAGCCCAAAACCCCACTCTCAATATGATACCTCCACCTTATGCACCCCCCTCCCTTTTCGCATACTCCTCCTCCATCCTCTCCTCATATAACCTCTCCGCCTCGGCACGACTCAACTCCCCATTCTCCAATCCGCTATTAGGTCCATGATCCGGGTTCGTGGCTCGTTCGGCTGCTGAGGTGCGGGGTGTGTGAATTGAGTTTGGTGTTGAGTTGGCGGCGGCGGCTGATGTGGTGTTTGAGGCGCGGTTCGCGGAGGAGGCGGATGAGGTGTTGGTGGTGGTTGTGGAGGGTTGGGACATCTTGGATTGATGTTTGATATTGTTTGTTTGGAATGAGAGATGGGTTCAGGAAGAGGGGTTTGTGGTTGAGGATGAAGTTGGTGGTGGTGGCGGGTTGGCTTGGGCAGACTCAATTGAAGTTCAATCTGGCGACAGCGAGATAATGTACAATGGTCTTTCGATAATGAACAACGGTTTGATCTTAATGCGATTTACAAGAATCAGGATAGACGAGCGTCTTTCCCTTCTTTTATACGAAGCTATTTATGGGAGTCATCAAAGTGGCAAAGCCCGGAATAGAGATAGCTACGTCATGGACCCAGAGCAAACACCACGGCAGCGAGGAACCGAGTTACCTGGATAGAGCTTCATTTCAACAGCTAGTCTATTAATAGCATTCTAAGAAGCAGCTCTACATACAGAACCTAAACGAAAGGGCATCACAATTTTCTTCCTCAACAACCCGCATATAGCGGATAATCATTGATGAAAAAAAAGAACCAAGCCCTCTCGGACAAGAGTAAAGTGCCAAAGAATACGCCTCTCAATGACCCGTAGGCCGTTGAACGAGTCTCTTCTCCGCGAGGTGCAATGCAGGAATCGACTCGTGGCTAAACCGCCTTCTTGATCGCGGTCGCCGAAACAAGGTAAGTATGAAGAAAGAAAAGAGAAAAGAAAAAGATTAAGATTGATGGGGGAGGGAAGACATATTTATATGTTTGGTGAGGGGCGCTAGTGAACGCTAGTGTTAAGCGAGATTTCTTGGTCAGGTGATAGATTAAGCGAGGTCATGTGACATGATCATGTGATGGCTGTTTTTGTGAGGCAGGGGTCCTCTTTCCTCTATCGACACATAGGGATGGGGCTGTACTGCCTGACTTAAATATGCTAATAGAACTTCTTCAATGCGAGAGATATCATGCTATTGTGCTAATACGAAAATGCTCGCTTTCTCAACAGATGCAAGCCTAAACAGCTATCCATATACCGAAAAGATGCATGCAGAATGCTGTTGAAGCCATACAATAACTAGATACCCTCTAATCAACGTCAACATGCCCATTCTCTCCATTCACACTCAACTCATGAAAACTATCCTCCAATTGCACCGACGACGTCTCCGCCGTAGAAGTCGTAGCACTAGCAGATGCCGCACCACCCTTCTTCACCCTCTTCTTCCCACTCCTCTTTCCCTTCCCGCTCCCATCACCGCTGATAGCAGGTGCCTCTCGGATCCACCTCGCAACTAACTCTGCCCTATCAGTGCTGATCGGGTACTCCTTCCCATCTTCCTGCGCCCATCGCTTCGGGCCCGAGTTGTTGCCGTTAGGACTACCGTGGCTATTCGAACTTGCTTCTTGCTGTCTCCGTTGCTCTTCGGCCCGCTTCTCGCGAGCTCTGACCGCTGCGCGGAAACTCTCTTCGTCCTGGACCCGATCATCGGCTAAAGCGTCCATAATGGCTTCATGCTTGCGACGCTCTTTCGCCTGCTCTTCCGTCTCTCCCTTTTTCTCGGCAGGTACATGTCCCGGCAGTGGTGCAGGTGCACATAGTGTTTCCCAGGAATCCTGAAGTCCGATCCAATTGTCAGCGCGGCGGATCACTTCGATCCAATCCGCGCGGGCAGGTGATCGGGCTGCAAGGAAGATTGGATAGCCGTCACAGACACGGGCTAGGCGAGTGACCATGTGGGCGTGTCGAAGAAGTTCTTTAGTAGACGTTTGAATAAGTGAGTGAGCGAGCAGAACGGAGTGAAGGGCATCGGTTAGTAGAGGGTGGTACGTGACCGCTTCATGACAGTCAGTGTCGGCAAGCATGGAAGCATCGTGGGTAGATGTCTTGCCCGAGGGCACGAGGCTTCGGGACTCAACGGGGTACGGAGGTAAGTTCGGTGGTGGAATTGCGGAAAATAGAGTAGAAACTGGGTGGACTTCGGCAGGCGGGAGTGAGTGGTACGAGTCGTGGCCGTGTGGAGATTGTTGACCGCTTTCGGATCGTTCAGATCCGTTCGGAGCTAACAGCGCAGCAACATCCGAAGAGTTTGCGCTCGTACTGTGAGTAGAGGAAGGTGAATCAAGAAGACGATGCTGGGGAGACCGTTGATGCCGTGGCTTGCTATATCCACCAGCCGCAGCGTTGACTTTTCGGAGGAACTCTTCAGCAACTTCCGACGGTAGTCCAGGGGTGTAATCGAAGTGCCCGAGGAAGCTCAAATAGTCCCGAAGAGCTCTCTTAGCATTAGTCTTAACAATCTTCCTTGCCTCCAGCCATCGGCGGTAAGCTTCCTTTCCTGCTGGAGAAAGAGTCGGCGAAGTTGGCGAGTCACCATCACCACCACTCTGGTCCTGGTTTGGAGTGAGCGAGCTTTGCTCCCGCTGCCAAATCTTCCAAGCGTCAAGTGCACTCTCGATATGTTGACAAGCAATTGTCAGGTAAACACCACCACGATGAAAAAGAAGCTGTGGCTCCAAACTATTCGGTAGATCCCTCTCATCAATTTTCACATCATGCCTCATGTTCCGTGCCTGAGAATTCCTCCTCCGCTCATCATCCATCACCTCCAACTGAGTCTCCCTATCCTTAGGCTGAGCCGTATAAAGCCTATAAACCCCCAACCCTTCCGTAAGATCCCTCGCCGCACCAACATAATCATCCTTAAATATCCTCGTCACCGCCCTCGTCCTAAACGGTGCCCCTTCGCTCGGCTTACTAGAAATAACCTCATCCAACGGCTGCAAACTCGTACACTGTGCCAAAGACCTTGACGGAATCTTCTCATGAAAGAAATGCACATACTTCGCATCACTATCATCCTCATTCCTTTGCAGAACCAGCTTCGCCACCTCCTCCAGCGCCGAAGCGGACTGCATAGTGGCCACACTCGCCGCAATCTCATCGAGATGATACGCATGTGAAAGCTTCTGCGTCGCATGCTCCCTCATCCTATGCCTCCTCTCCCTACTCAACCTCGCCGTCCCTCCCCCACCTCCGCCTCCCCCTCCACCCCCAATCCCAATCCCTAACCCCAACGCAGCCGCACTGCCCCCACTCATCAACCCATTGCTCGCATTCAGCGAATTATTAAGCGACGAGGAAGTTGTCCCATTAGCGGCCCGCACGGCCAGGTTGGTAGCTTCTTCGATAAGTCGTCGGATCTTAACGAGGTCGAAGAATACGGCGGGATCGATTGGTTGGGGACGAGGGGATAGGTAGTTGCTGTATGCGAGGCTTTCGAGGACTTCAGGCGGGAGTTGGAGCCATGGGCCGTGGAAGGAGGAAATGTAGCGCCAATGTCTATGTAGTGGAACAGTGAGTGTTGGTAAATTGTAGTCTCGAATCGAGTATAGAGGGGAGTGAGCGACTTTTGCGTCGGCCGAAGGATAAGACGAACAGGCAGATCAAGAAAATTGGTTAGGTAGCCATGCTTACTTGTTTCGACATATTATCAGCGCCGAGGTCGACGGTTCCTGCGGTTTAGTCTTCGCATTCTTCGTCGAAGCTCCCTGCTGCTGCGACTGCTGCTGGGGTGTCGATGTCGGTGATGGTGATGGTGGTTGTTGGCTCAATACCGGAGAGACGGTTGCGGAGGCGCAGTCTGAAGATTCTCCTCCTCCTTCCGCCTTTGCTCCTGCAGTCGAAGCAAGGCTATTCTGGGATTTCTTCTTTCGAGTCATTTCTTTTTTCCTCTTTCTTCTTCTTTCCTTGCCTCCAATTCCCCTTCGGTGAGGGAGGTTGATTAATATTATTTTGGAGATGGTCTCATTTTTTTCTTCGGTAAGGAGGTAGACTCGAAGCTTGAACTTTTTTCTTCTTTTACTCGAGTCGCTTCCCTCGGATGTGAACCAGTGATGACTAGGGAAGGGAATTTAGTTCCTTTGCTCTTTTTATGTAAATTAATAGCTACGGGTATCAATGCTGTTAATATCGTTAGTTAACTCATTTATGCTTGAAGACTCAAAATATAGATAATTCAGGAGTTGATCTGAAAATGTATAGCTACGCCAATCGGATTCCACCACTTTGCAAGATAATATATCTATTATCTCCGACCACTACCAGTGAAGATAGAAAACAGTAATTGAATACCGTAAACCAAAAAGCTCGAATCTATCTCAGTTTAAGAGCTTGTTAAATTAATGATGTAAAAGAGAATTCATTAAGGTATCTGTTCCCTCCAAACTCCTGGGTATGCGGGTTAACTAAGCCGACGAGGGAAAAGAAAGATTTATTCTGAATTGAGGGCTAAACAGGCATCCACAATAAGACCGATCCTATAATCATGAATACGTCGTTAGAAACGTATGTTTAGGGTATGTTATCAAGGAGTTTCGGTAGAACTCACCTTCCCTCCTTCATCCTTACGACGTCGTCGATGACATCCTTATCCAAGTTGGGGAACATACTCGATAGTGTCCTTTTAGGTCTTTTTTTAGTAGGGGATTTCGAGGATTACTAAGATCAAAGGGTCACTCACTCGACAACATCTTTATGTTCTGCCCGATATATCCTTCTCGCTTCGGCAGCTTCGGCAGTAGCCTGTCTGGCAGCAGCTTCTTGAGCATCGACTCTCATGGTCTGCTGTTGTTGCGTTTCTCCTTCCGGTCTCGGTCTCTCGGATGATACCCGTGACTCTTCACTGCTCTGCGGAGTTCGGAATACTGCCGGAGACAGCCGTGGTGTTGGCTGTTGTGGTTGCTGCTGGTTTGAAGCCCCCTGGACTGGGCGTTCCTGCTGAGAGCCAGTCTCATCGGAGAATATCTTTCCGATGGTTGAGAGGGGTTTCTGGATTGTTCGAAGAAGGCCCGCAACGGCTGGGTTATCTTCAATACTGTCGCTTGTTTGAGGAGCATCCCGCCGTCGGGAATAGTATTCTCCTTCTAGTGAGTTCCGTGGTGTCACCTTGGGCCCACTAGGGGCTGATTTCTCAGGGACATTGGCGGGCACGGCTACTGTGGAAGGTGACTCTGTTTCCTCCTTATTACGTTCAGCGATCTCGGATACCGCGGCCTCTACATTGCGCTCGAAATCCTCATCGGAAACTGTCAACGACGTGCGATCAAGGGTTTCGATAAATTGAATAGCCCCAGACTGCTCTCGCGGTTAGAAAATCTAGCATTACAGGTAAAGGTTAATTCTTACCAGAGAAGATAAATAATATCCAGCCTCCCCACCGAGCTTATCTTGGTTCCGAAATCGAAGAATATACTGAATATTCGAGACTAAATGTTCCGGATTTGCTTGCAAAACCACGTAGATTAAGAGGGGGACGAAAGAATCGGCTGAAGTATCTCCGCTTTTTGCATTCCGTAGTAACCCTAGAATCGATTAGTTTGCAGTTTATAATCCTAGAATTAGCCACCTACCAAATATTACTTTGCAGCAATTTAAGACACAGATTACTTTATCTCGAGGGGCACGATACCCCTTAATCTTTAAAAGTTCTACGAAGATTTGTTAGCAGATATAGGTTGGTTTGCAGCTTTAATCCATACCTTGTTGAGCTAGATTCAAAAACCGCCGGCCATTCGGGCCAACAGCGGGAATATCAAGATGGGCTTCCCTAACCCATCCGTAGATTCGAACTTTCTGCGCCAATACTTCATCACGCTCAACGTCTTCCTGGTGTTGGCCTCGTCTACCAGGGCCTTGAGACCTCTCCATTTCCCGCCTCTTGCTTCTACTCCTACTCCTAGCAGGCGCAGACGGTGGAGGAATGGCCGGTGAGAATGTTTGCGAATATAATCGATTCATGACAAGCTTCTCCATGCCTTCCTTGGCATTATCAAATTCGACGTCGGAGACATCTCTCCAAACCTCACACATTGCCATTTTGTTAGTGATAAAGGCGAGAAAGTCGCTGATGATTTTGACCTGCTCGTGCACCATCCATTGTTTCTTTCCGAACTCGTTTAAGAATGAACGGAGGAATTTTGCCACGGGGTCGGCTGTCCGATGGCGGAGCTGTTCAAGGAAACGGTGGAAATCAAATGGCTGATCTGGTTCTGGTTCCGGAGGAGGGAATCTGGGAGCGGATGTTGAGGAGGATGGGGAAATGGGTCCTTCGTTGTTTCCAACATTTCTTTGCATGCCACTCGGCGGTGACTTCGGTGGTACGGCGGGTGCTGCTCCCTGATCAGGGCTCACGACTGACGGGCGCGAAGATGGATGAGCACCTGGGCCACCCTCGGACGGGATAGAGGGTTCCAGACTTGATTTACGTTGCGGGAAGTGACCTGGACCACCTAGAATATGTCCGGCAAACTCAAGCCTTGGAGACATAATTTCCTCCTGAGCATTAGCTCTCGTATCGTCTGTAAACTGGTCCATGATACTTTGTATTTCCGACTGTGAATCCTCGCTAGCCCGACCGCCATTTCCTGCTGACTGCTTTTCGTTGAGTTCCACATCCTCACCCTTTTCGGGAACCTCGGGCAGTTCTTTCTCGTTGTAATCGGGGTTAGGCCCTGATGGTGATTGTGGTGCAAGGGGGGTTTTGGGCGTCGGGTCAAAGTAAGGCTCATCTTTCGAAGGGGGTGGGGGAGGTATTTCAAGGTTTTGGGTACGGATCGATTCCGGTTGCTTCGATGAAAAAGTTAACCCCTCTATTTGGTCGGGCAACGTCTTGTCCTCCGTTCCTTCTATCTGGATGAGATCCCCGGTTCCGGTTGAGCTACCCTGGGTGGTGACAGCATCAGCATGATCCCGGCCCTTTTCATCCTCCCCCGCGGGGTCGACGCCGGAGACCTCATCTTGTTTCGATATAGCTTGTACCGGACTCTCTGTCGCTAACCGTTCTCCATCCTGGCCACCCAGAGAGAGCTCTCCCTTTAACTCTTCATCCGTAAGGGAAGAGACAGGCTGTTGTGAGGAAGACATCAACTAGATGCGGGCATGAGACGTCAGTGAATCAATACGTGGTGGTGCGGCAGTTTCAAGGTACAAAACGGGGCATTCTGCAGGCCGTCTGTCATACATCAAGAGGCCACGACTTTGAAGAAAAAGAATCTATCTCCTGGGTAACCGGTGAAGCTCCAGAAAACAGTTCCAAGCAAGCTAAAGACGATCAACAAGCGGGAGATCCTCGGGACGTTTTAGTTCATCAAAGCCTCATTCGGATCTATCAGTGATCCGGTGTGGAACATCTTTCTCCCGTTCTAAACTTCCTATCTCTCTTATCTTTCAACTTCCTTCTTCTCCCACTCCGAGATCGCCACGACAACTTCAACAACTTCACCTTTGTTGAGCAAGAAGGCAAAAAAAGGGTCGTCAAGGCCACCATGTGTGGGATATTCTTCTCCCTGAGCACGTCTGATTTCATTTTTCCAGAAGACAAGACTTATACCCTTTTACGCAATCGAGGGCCCGATTGTATCCGTGAACACTCTCTTGAGCTTCCGTACCAAAGCGGGGATGGCTCTGAGGGCGACAGCCCAGAAGAACCATCTTATCTCTTTCTCAATTTCGTTTCTACGGTTCTTGATCTGAGAGGCGACCACATCCAGCCCCAGCCGGTGGTGGATGCAGACAGCGAATCGGTTCTCTGCTGGAACGGAGAGGCATGGAAGATCTTCGATGAGCCGGTCCGCGGGAATGACGCTCACCGCGTCTTTCGGTTGTTTCTTGAAGCGCTGGACCCTTCGCCAGGTGATGAAGACGAGGACGAGCCGGGTCTATCCAAGGAACAGACCCTTCAGCAGCTGGCAAACGTCATCGGCAACATCTCGGGTCCGTACTCGTTTGTGCTCTACGACGGGTTCTACTCTCGGGTGATCTACGGAAGGGACTCTTTGGGACGACGATCACTTCTCCGTGGATGGGATGAGTCGGGATCTTTCAAGATCTGCAGCGTCTGTGATGGAACCTTTTCTAACAATTTCGAAGAAGTTGAGACTGACGGGCTGCATGTGATTGAACTTGCGGGTTCGTTCCGAGAGTTCACGACTGTCGTTGGCACGGCCGGTGATACCTCGCAGCATGCCCCCAAGATCGAGACCATCCCTTGGGAAGCTAGCGATAGCGAATCCTGCGTTCTAGTGAGTTTACCCGCTCCTCTATCGGTCCGTCGTGGCTAACAGTCTGCAGAGAAACCCATTACCTGCTATGAACAAGGCACTCCCGGAAGCGACGGCAGAGAAACTCACCCTTAATTCGCCGTCTGTCGCATCGCTAGAAGCGCACCTCCGAAAGTCTCTCGAACTACGGGTCAAAAACATCCCAGAGCCACCATTCTACGCTGCTCAGCACGGCGCAAAACTCGCAGTGTTATTCTCCGGCGGCCTCGACTGTACCGTTCTCGCAAAACTATCCCACGAGATGCTCCCTCTCGACGAACCCATCGACCTGCTCAACGTAGCCTTCGAGAACCCCCGCCGCGTCGCCGCCGCCGCCAACGCAGCCGAAGCCGAATCTCCAACCGCAAAATCAAGCTCCCCCTACGAAGACTGCCCCGATCGAATAACAGGCCGCTCCTCTCTCGCCGAACTCCAATCCACCTGCCCAGACCGCCTCTGGCGCTTCATCGCAATCAACATCCCCTACACCGAAACCCTCTCCCACAGGGAAGAAATAAAACGCCTCATGCGTCCGCACAACACGGAAATGGACCTCTCCATCGCCTGCGCTTTATACTTCGCCGCACGCGGGCGCGGGGAAGTCGAACCCGCCAGCGGAGCAACCTTCCCATACACAAGCACAGCCCGCGTCCTCCTCTCGGGTCTAGGCGCAGACGAACTCTTCGCGGGCTACACGCGCCACACCTCCGCATTCTCCCGCCAGGGATACGAAGGTCTAATCTCCGAAATCGACCTCGACGTCTCCCGCCTGGGAAAACGAAACCTAGGCCGCGACGACCGCGTAATCTCCCACTGGGGCCGAGAAGCTCGCTTCCCATACCTCGACGAGGAATTCCTGAAGTGGGCTGTTCGAGTCCCCGTTTGGGAGAAGTGTGGGTTTACAGAAGGTGACGAAGAAGAAGAAGAGGCGTTAGAACCAAACAAAAAAATCCTCCGCCTTCTAGCCCGGAAGATTGGGCTGGAGGATGTGAGCAGGGAGAAGAAGAGGGCTATTCAATTTGGTGCTAGGACGGCGAAGATGGAGGATGGGAGGTGTAATGGGACGGATGTTTTGGTTTAAGTTAGGTTGCTTGCTTTTATTTGCTGCTCTGCTTGCTGGCGGAGCAGCGGGAGAGATGGTTTGTGGGGAAGTACTGGCGGCTATGATGACAATCCACATGGATATATAAAAACAGATACTTCTGAAACCAACCTTGTGCTTTCTTTTTGCGAAGGGGGGAAGAAGAAGAGGTATAACCCCCATTTCCTAGTTAGCGAACCCCTTTCTATCCCCCTCCCTTGGGATCGTGGAAAGATGGGGGGTAGTTAGCTGGGTTTGGGCGGTTCTTCTTCGCTTGTTCTCTTTTACGAAAGAAGGTGCGGGTGTTTATGAAGTGCATTTTTTAAAGGCAAGTCTGAGCTGCATAGTTTTATGGTTTTATATATGGGAGGAGTAATGTGGTGGTGTGATGAAGAGACGAGGGTTGGGGGGATAGGGGATGTGATAGTCGTTAGTTAGGTAGTTTAGTTACGTGCTATGTTTTATCTCGAATGCAAAAAGTTTTACGAGCGAGAAGATGAGTTTGTTTAATGAAAGTATGTAATATTGCAACTTCGCAAGTAAGAATAATAATAAGTAAGCCAAAATATGGATGATCCTATCGAAACATCGACAAACGAGTGAACTAAACGCAGCAAAAAGAATAAAAATTGCAAAGGCCACGAGTCAATCCCGCCAACACGAGGGGCGAGGAGACAGTCAGAACCGGCCGGATAAAATACTGCAAACACGTAAAGTAAAAGGAAACTTTTGGTCAACCCAAGCGTCATCATCAGATCTAGTGCAAAAATCCGACTGCTACTCGAGTGACTGGGGAAGAAAAACCTCAACCCCCATCAACATCTCATCTCACACGCGCAAAAACTCGAAGAACTCGTCCCGAAGAAATAAAGAAAGAAAAGGTTCCAAGGTAACAAGCACACAGGTAATATCAAACAAAAAACAGGGGGTAAAAATCAAGAGCAGCTTTAAGACTTCTTCCCACCCGAGACATAAGTCTCGTACTTGGAAATAGCCTCGACCTTGGCCGCCCTCTCCTCCGCGAGCAACTGCTCCAGTTCAGCGATCCGCTGCTCCATCTGATCCTGGCGTTCGACCTTCCTGGCACGAGACTTCCTGGCCGCTTCTGTGTTGCGCGCACGCTTCACAGCGACGGGGTCGGTGGCATCGTAGCTCAGAGGTCGAAGGGGCTTTTCACGCTTGCGACAGTTTGCAGCGGAGACGGAAGATTGACGACCCGAGACGGAACCGCGGCCGGCAGAGGGGGACTGGCCGGGAGAGGAACCGTTGCGGATCATAGGGGAAGCGGGGGGTCCGTCTTTGGAGAAGGTGCTGGTGGTGAGGAGACTTGGTTCGTCGTGGAGATGGGTGGAGTAACCATCGTTGACGGGGAAGAGAGAGTCCCAAGTCTCGTGGCCAGGGGCAAGGTCGGCGTCGGTGGAGAACAGAGGGGAAGTGTCGTTGCTGAAGCAGCCGGGGGATTCAAAAGAGGGAGTGCTGAGATCGGTGAAGGAAGTAGACGGGGGGGCAGAGTCGCCCATCAAGTCCTTTGGCGAGACGGTGCCGGGAGGCTGGCCGGCCAAAGGATCGTTGACGGTCGCGAAACTGGAGGCCGTCAACTCCTGCGGACTGAACATGGTGTCTGTATCGAGGTTGTCGAAGTCAAACATGTCGTTGAACTCTGTTGTCGTTAGCATGTTGATACGAGTAGTGCTTGTAGTAGACGAGAACATACCTTGTGGGATGCTGGAGGTCGACATGATACGACGGTGCATTTGATTATTACTGTGCGAGAGATTGCCTGTGCGTTGATAGAACAATGGAACCGGGGGACGAGCGGAGTGAGAATGCGATTGCGGAGAATTCGAAGGAACCGTGGCGGCGTAGTAGTGGTGACCGTTACGCTGCTGCTGCTGGTGGTGGACCGGAGAGAATCCGTGTGACTGGGAGATAACCTTGGCCACTCGGGGATCCTGTAGATGATTGTTGTTGTTGTTGGGATGATGCGAATGTCGCCTAGACTGCTGGCTGGTGGAAGCCGAGTGGGGAGTCAAATTAGGGACAGTCGAGGGCACTGCCGTCGCACGCTCGTCGGGAAGCAGCTGACGAGGCGAGGGGTACAGTACAAAGTCGTCCGGCAGGTTCGAGTTGTTGTTGGATGGTGTAGCCAGTGGCTGGGATGATGGGGGTTGAGGAAGCCATCTCTGTTGGTTATCCGTGGTGAACGACGAAAAGTCGTACGGGGGAATGGTGTCTGTGGTGGTGGTCGAACTGAAGCGACGCTGGGCGATGCTGGTGTTCAGAGGGTCCTGGAAGGGAGACTCTGAAGGGTTGGTTTGGGAGTGGGGAGTTGTAGACAACGAGGATCTTAGAGAATCTATTTTGTCTGTCCTTTACGGTGACAGAGGGAAAGATAGAAGAAAGAGATCTTTAGAAAGCCGCCATAATCTAGTATTCTTGATGTTGTATGTTTGTTGTATATAAAGATGAAGTTGATGAGAAAAAGAGAAAGAAAAAAGAATCAGGCATCCGAGGGGAATCAGGCAGTTCTTAAGTGTGTGGGAGACGACCCGAACAGGTTTAGCGTCGAGGACTCCGCCTGTCTTGGAGTGGATGTGTGAGTCACAGTGTCTGTGGCTGGTGATAGGTCAATGGTGGTCTGTCCCCACTGTTCGAGATACATCGACGGTACATCCTGTCTGCCTTGGAGCCTCATCTTCTCTCCCTTTCTACATAGGAGATGTCAGATGTTCAGGTACCATCGTGTCCTTTTCCGCCGTGTTTCATTTCCCCTCTGACTCACCAACACGAACACACCCATTGACCAATCACTCTCTCCCACACTATCCCCTTTTCGACACCCCGACATTCATAGGGCGTCCACTCTTCTTCCTTCTTCCTTCTTTCCGCTCTCTTCACGTTATGTCCATGTCCCAGTTACTCCTTCTTTGCAGCTTCTCCTTATTCAACGCAAGTCAAAGACACTTTCCCCAGATAGACAGACAGACAGACAGACAGACAGACAGACAGACAGACAGACAGACAGACAGACAGACAAACAGATCTCAGACAGACACATGATCTCACTCTTCTTCGACTACCACTTTCCTTTCCAAGAATAGTACTATCGCTGATTAATCACTCATCTCATCTCGCTCAATTTCCCATCCTGGACACCGTCCAAACCTTCCGGCATCTTTTTTCCGCTAACACACACACACACACACACACACACACACCCATCCTTCTCTTTCCCTTCCATCACGTTCAACCCCTTGCTTAAACTCTCCGCCTGAAGCGAGAAACAATCCCGAGAAAGTGGCCTGATAACGCGGAACATCCGCGGACCCACGGAGGGCGTTCCGTTGTATATCTTGCGGAAGCCACCCAAGCATAGCACTTCTTACTATTAAACACTGCGGTAGAGAACTCCTTGCACGACTCGACACTCAGGCTCTTTCTCTCGAATAATGTCTTTTCTATTTCTCACTCGATCATTATCTTGATCGAAAGATATGCATCTCTTCTATGAAGAAAAGTCCTCTGTGAGAGGAATGAAACAGTTTTACAGAAAAAGATAAAAAAGATACAGCCTAGATAGACGTAGTTCATATTCAAGACAGCAGCCTTGAAATGTCCATCTTATCTGTTATATGTCTCTCGTAGCTATGAAGATACACGCCCTTTTTCTGTAGGAAGCTTCTGAAGAGAGAAACGAGGATATTCCTCTCATCGAACTTCTCGGCGTGAAAGCTTGATGAGACCCTTTTGTATCTTGTCTGAGCAGAAACCAGGAAGTCACGTGTCACAAACTCCATCCTACCTACCAACTTTGGAAGACCTGACACGATTATCTCTATCACCTCCAACACCACCTCGCAATCCCTACTCTCAAGTCCTCTTCCGATGCTCAGCGTATTCCCTCATCAGAGCATCTTGACCCGGATCGACCTGGAAGTCGAGTCGGTGCCTGTCAGATGAGCCGCCGTGGTGGAACCAATCTTCTCCTGTCTTGGTTTTGGCCGCGAAGATCCATAGCACTGGCAGTGACTTCAAACGATGAGCCCGCTCTTTTGTTTTGTGTACCAGAGGGTGGTGACAACGGAGATGCAAGACGGAGGTGCAAAGAAGGAGGATGACCGAAGGCTTCTTAGCAAAAATCCTAAGTAAATCGGATTCGATCACGGCCTTGACGTAGCCGTGAGAATAGACAATTTAGGTTTCTACGAGCGACAGGTTTACTTCCTCGCCTGAAGTATCTTCCGTCTAAACTGTTGCGATATCTGGCTAATCTTCACCTAAGCCTCTCAGCAAGCCTACATTCACGCATTTTCTTAATACCCCCTTCCTTAAAAACTCAAACAGAAAACGATCTTAATGGAACTTATATTCAATTCCGAGATCGTGTGGTGTAGTGGCCAAAAGCCAGGCTGCATCACCTGATCTCGAGGTGCGGATCAGGTTCCTGAGTGAGAGCGCTCGGGTTCGATCCCGCACTCCTACTCGAAAAAATCCTACGAGGATTTTTCATAGCTTCGAATGAGCCTGAGAGCCTTCGAAGTGAACTTTTTTTGGGTTTTTTTTACGCTGAGCAAATTAAGACTCACACTTGATCAAGCAACATGATTTTCTTCTTTTTCTTTTTGGATATATCGTTCTCTGAGACAAAACACGCTCGATGCGCATTGCTAGAGAAACGCGATATCAAATGTTGTTGACGTTCATAAATATCAGTTATAATGAGCTTCTGAACTTTTCTAATCTGCATATCTTCAGCGATAAGATAGATGAGATTTGTTGCGTATGACGAAAGGCTAAGGCTTTTCCTTCTGTCTTTTTTCTTCTTCTTTTTTAGAGGAAACCGAGGGCCGCACACACTGTTAGGACATAATCGTCCAGGAGGGATGAGCTATGCAACATCAAATCCTATGTCACCTGCGGAAAACAACAAAGGGACTGCAGTTCCTAGTCCCCTATCTGTTGACCTGGACTCCGTCGGCTGAAGGCCGCTACGCGCCTTGAGCCCAGCTTCGTCCTCCAAACAAACAGCTTGTAATGGTTGAACGTTTCCCCGCCTACCCTATCCTATTAGGTTAATCCTCATCCCTTCTATCTATATATCCTTTTCTATAATCTACAGAGCTCCATCCCTTTCCTCTTCTTCGAGTCGGTTAGCCTTCTCATTGAAAAGATACTATATATCGCAGTTTGACCCATATCCAATCAGTGATCCATTAGACCCCATACCACCTGTCAATGAACGATCAATTCAGCCGTGTGAGACTACGTTCATGTCCTTCGAAAACCGCCCTCCCAGGTATGGTGGGTATGGAATCTGGATATGTAGCTGCTCCCCTTGAATCTCACCAATCTTTGATGATTGATACGGCTCGCAAGATCGATCCTAGGCGGACGGATAAACTCGGGATCAATCTTTCAAAATTATAGAAGAACTAACGATCTAATAACACTGATGTATGGATCAAACGAGAGACTTGCAACCATACACACATAGCAAGTAGTTGAGCTTTTCTCTCTTCATAGACCTCCCTCACCGTCCCTCCATCGCCGGAAGAGCCAACTTTCTTCGTTGTCGAATATCCGTCTTACATCGAACCCCTTATCCCATCTCCTTTCTTCCATGAAAACCAATCGAGGGGTAGGCCGGGGGGGCCCGTCGGGGAGGCAAACTATTAATATCTCCTTATTTCTTTTACTATACTTTCAATCCGGAACATACTAGCCAGCTTTGAAAAGAGCAAAGCTATACACGGTGATTTGAAAGATTTAACCGGCTCGTTTTGCCATCTGTTCTGTTTTTCTTTCTTCCCCCCCCCTTTTGTCTCCGCAAAAAAAAAGAGATGCTGAGGCGCAAGCGAAGCCTCCCCTCCAAACTAACCTTCGTTTCCGTCATCAATTAATATATTTTTCTTTCTTGACATCGCAGGTTTATAATTATCTATGCCATTCTTAAATTATTGCTGCTCAGTAGCTTGAATATCCTGTCGGTGCTAGTTGAGGACAACAAAATTTTCCATTTACAAGTACCGGCTCAAACATTCTCATGTCCTTCCCTACTAACTAGATCCACAGAGCCATCCAAACGTATTCTTCTTTTGAATCGGGACCGACTTTCCAGTAACCTAATAATATCTTTTCCCCCCAACTTGACTGCCCGCGAAAGTGGAGTCTCGCCTTCTTCATCTATTAAGTCGGGATCTACTTTCTCTGTAGAGAGCAACAACTCGACGACCCTATATTTATCCTTCGCACGTTCAATTGCCCACGAGAGAGGAGTCCTGCCATTCCTATCTCTTGAATCTGGGTTCACGCCCTTTGTAGAAAGCAGCAACTCAACAGCAGCCACGTTTCCTTCCCAAGCCGCCAGTGAAAGAGGAGTCCTGCCGTACTTATCCCTTGAATCTGGGTTCACGCCTTTTGTAGAAAGCAGCAACTCGATAATCTCCTTTCCATTCGTCCGACTTCCAGTTGCCCACAAGAGGGGAGTCCTGCCAATCTCATCTCTTGAATCTGGGTTCACGCCTTTTGTAGCAATTAGTAACTCAACAACAGATTTATGGCCATTCCTAGCTGCCTCTGAAAGCGGAGTTTTACCATAACTATCTCTTGAGTTAATATCTACTTTTTCTGTGGAAAGTAGCAACTCGACAACAGATTTATGGCCACTTCTAGCTGTCTCTGAAAGCGGAGTTTCACCAAAATTATCTATTGAGTTAATATCTACTTTTTCTGTGGAAAGTAGCAACTCGACAACAGATTTATGGCCAGTCATAGCTGCCCATGAAAGCGGAGTTCGACCATGACGATCTCTTGAGTCAATATCTACTTTTTCTGTGGAAAGTAGCAACTCGACAACAGATTTATGGCCATTCCTAGCAGCCCATGAAAACGGAGTTCGACCATCACGATCTCTTGAGTCAATATCTACTTTTCCTGTGGAAAGCAGCAACTCAACAACAACAATATGCCCGTTCTCAGCGGCCAACGAAAGTGGAGTTGTGCCTTCAATATCTCTTGAATTCGGATCGACACCTTTCTCTAGTAGAACTTGTGCAAAAGCGTCATATCCCTTCATAGCTGCCACCGAAAGTGGAGTCCGACCATTTCCATGCTCAATATTCAAGTTAACCTTTCCCATATCAAACAGACAAGTCAAGAGTGCTATGTCGTCATTTTGTATTGCGTACGAGAGTACGGTCTCATTCTTTCGAATCTTGAAATCACGTCTATACTTGATCCGCCTATTTGGATCCTGGCAATAGCGGGTATAGATCTCATGGAAGGCGTTGCCTGGAGGATGCCGGTCGACCTCTAACTTGAGTATTGCGAGGACCGAGTCATGGCTGCCAGTGACCAGGGCAGCTAGGATTGGAGGTCCATAGCGTTCTTCGGTAGAGCCGAAAATTAGGTCCTGGAAAGGATCTAATTTAGCCATAATTCTGAGGAGGCTTGGCACGTTGTACTCCGCAAATATATACCATAAACTTGCACCCTGTGTATACCAGCGTGCCTTATGTTTTTCAAAGAGATTATGGAGTTTTATCCAATGCAAACGAGGGAACCAGTCAATGAAATTGTCTTGGGAAATTCCCCCATTTTCCGCTACTTCAGCGTGGTATAGAACATTCTCTACTGCGTATTCGAGCAAAGGATACTTATCGCCCGCTGACTGTCGAAGATCTGCAGTTTCCTGGGAAGATTCTTTCTGTAAAAAGTCCCCGGGGGTAGTAACATAGGTGATTTCGATGTCAATGTAAGCAGCGCAGCACATCTTTAATCGCTCATGACTCTGAGCTTCGAAGTTGCTCCCAATATCAGACCAAAGCTTGCCAAGTCCATTTTCTTTGAGCAGAAAGTCTCGGACAGATTCGTGGATAAACTGGACAGTGGCCTGGTTTTTCGATTTGGTGACTTCCACAAGACCCTTTGAACAATTGAGAATGAATCTCCTCACAACTTCAGCTGTAATCTCTTCCGAACGGCCCCGTTTTAATAATTCCATCTCGACGCCGGAGAGAATCGCAAAATACAGCTCTTCCGGTGTTAACGGTCGTTTTGCGAACAGCACCCATTGAATGGATAGTAGCAGCTCATCTTTGTTGTCATGACCTCGAGTCAAAATATCTCTAAACAGCTCATGCAAACCTGCAGGAATATCCCGAAGCTTTTGTCGTAGTCTGTGTACATAACCGCTATCAGACTCTTTGTTCAGAATCTGTACGACAAGGACGACCCATAAGAAAATCCCGGATGCTTTGTTGAGAAGCTCATCTTTGATCTCTCTGGCAAATTCGCCATGGCCAATCTTCAGTTCACTATTGAGATAGTTCGCGATGTCGAGACTATGACCCTCCTGTCCCTCTAATATCAGGCCTATCTCTTTGTTGATTGTAATATGAGGGTAGTGTCGACTGGAAAAGCAAACATCGAAATGGGTCGAACTTGCAATCGCCATCTCGCCGAGGTGCTCAAAAAAGGTCACCATGTCCCGAATCTGCTCCTCGTCACATTCATCGAGAGCATCGATAAAGCATGTAAGACGGTGCTTTCCCTGATTTTTTACTGCGTACTCAAACAGTTCCTTCAACGCTTCCACACTCCATTCATGCTGGCTATTGATCTTCCATTTTATTAATTCAATGGAGTCAAAGGCGCTCTGCAGTTCTGGGGCTCTATCAAGCAGTTGCAACAACAGAGACCGGTACATCCCCTCTGTTGATTTCTCCAAACTCTCTCCTCTCGCGTTGAAGAAGAACTCGACGATTATTCTATCTTTCATAGTTCTCTTGGCATGGGCAAGCGCGTACTTAATGAGAGTCGATTTTCCAGTACCCGGATTTCCTTTAATCCAAAAGAACCCGTGGTGTTCTGCGAACTGCTGAACATCGAGCCAGTCTCGGTATCGAGGGTCACTGAGCAACCATTTGCATGTCTTGATGTGTGCCTTCTTGATAGTCATGTGGCGTGCATCAAATTGATCGAACTTTAGCGACTCTAGCAACATTCTGCGTTGATCCTCGCTCAAGGGTGAGCAATCTCCGGTTTTGGTTTGTTTGCGAATTGTTTCGGATATTCTACTGAGAGCCGCAGCAACTTTCTTGTACTCGGGATTGTCAAGCCCAGGGAATCGGCACATGTCCATATGATTACCGGCTATATGTTCTGTAGTTTCAAGTAGAGGATAATTCAGACAGGAAGATATATCGTCAACAACCTATAAGAATTAGAAACAGTAGATGAAAGCATCAGGAACGTGATCATACCTTCCTACCGCCGAGGAGCTTGACGCCAGATTGTTCTTGAAAGGAGTGTACTATCCATTCCCTTTGGTGAGCAATGGGGTTAAATTCGTTCCTTAGTTCCTTCAAACGATCTGCCGCGGGTAATAGAGTATCAACAACTTGCTTATTCACAGAAAAGCCAGCCATTCTGATGGCCGTTTCGGCAACGTGCTGGAGCAAACCACGAGGGTCTGCTCCCCCATGCGGAGTACCGAAGAAAACGACCCCAACTGTGGATTTAAAGATCCCGTGAAGATGGGCCTGACTCATTTGACAGCCACTGGATCGCCGCAACATCTCTTTCACGACAATTCCCCCCAGGCTATGTGCAACAAACAGCACCGGCCACGACGCATTTGACCGCCGTTCGCCGTCTCCCTCTAGAGCAACCAGAAAGTCCCAGGCGATATCGTAAACCGTGTTCGTACTCGGCGGAGGGCCAAGCCAGTGCCGAATGCGCGTATCATAACCGAACGTTAAGACTCGAGCATTTGGGATTGTATGTGGAAGAAGATCCCGAGGCCAATAGACTGATTTGCTAACGGGACTCTCGTGGTGGGGAGATTTCGCAAATAGATCAAGTCTTGGAACTTTCGATCTACGCCCAGTCGTTCCCTCCCCATCAACTTCTCCATGGTCGGTCTCTTTTCCTCTTTTATGAGCCCAGGTTCGCTCGGGATGACCTGTAAACCCATGAATAAAGACGATGCTTCATCCGATCAGTTAGAATCCGCAAAAAAACAATGGTAGCGTGCTGCAAGAACTTACTCTAGGACAGGTTCTTCCGGGCTCACGAGAACCGTCAGGCCGCAAGAAGGGATCTCATTATGTGATGTTGAAACGCTTGATCTATCCATGCGATCGATCGAATAGAAGATGAAGGACAAGATAACCGTAGATTAAAGGAGAGAAAGCAACTGCTCATGAAACCGAGCAAACTGGATAAATGAAAGCAAAAGAGGGCATCTTGACATCCATCAAGTTCGCCAACGTACTCTCTGAGAAGTGCAACAAATCACATCCACAACAACTGGCGCAAGGCTGAGCTGCATCAGAAAAAGCAGATGGTGGTCTAAGCGCCAAGGCGCACATGGATATCATCAGAATAGTATCGAGAATCAGTGACCATACCCAGGTTTCACCTTGGATATGAGAAGAGCTGAGAGAAAAAAGAAAAAAATGAATCCCTCTGAGTTCGAAAGAAAAGGAGTAAGTCAAGGAAGGAAGGAACGCGATTCTCCATGGTAAAGAGCAATTGTTGTTGCTTATGTCACCCATCAGAACGACGGTGACCGCGGAAAGCCTCATCATCTACTCTGAGGAATAACTGCGAGCGAGTCAGCACGACGAGACCTATCATTGACATCTAGTTAAGTTAGGTAAGTAACGAGCAGGAAAAGTGAACACTTACGGCAAACGCTTCATCAATACCTACTAAACCTACTACTTCCCACGAATGACAGTCGCAGTCTTCAAACCCCAAGCCCATATCGAAAGAGTAGGTACCTACCGGAGACAGAAATAATCTCGCGCATTTGAGAGAAAAAAAACGCTTCAGGGAGAGAAGATGATGGAATGTCATTTCTATACATACGTTTACCTTCTTCACACACCAACAGATGATGAGCCGAGCTCCCTGGACCCTTTCTGATGAGCTCCGACTTTATCTGAACTTATGAAGCAATTGCCAGTACCAACACGTCCAACTGAATGACAAGTAAAAGAATACAACAAGGCTATATCATAAAATGTCCTCAATGCATGTAAGGTAGGTATGGGAAATAACCCTCATAACGGCCCCACGGGAAAGGGCACGAAACGAGATAAGATTGATGTATGCTACGCGCAGCCCTATCCACGCCATAGACGAGCTCTACAAGAGAATTCTATCCATGGCAGAACTCCACCGTCGACCGATCTAGGGAACGTTTCCACCAAACTCTTACGCGAGCTATTTATGGTATAGGAAAAGGAAGAAAGAGTCCCTCTTTCCGACCAACCCCCCACGGGGGATAAAAGGACGGATACTAGATAATTCTCAATATGGATGACCAAGAGACGAAAGAGGATATCTACGAATGATTAATAGACAAACACTCGATTATTCCCCGAGTTCGTTTCTCGAGAATCGACTTCGAGGGAAATGACCTCAAGATTGCGCGCAGACTCGAATACGCCCGTCATCGTGATATCCTCCATCTCGAGAAATTTCTTCCCTCTTCGAGTCCTTCAATGAATCATTGCGCCTTGATGCTGTTTATAAATACTGCCTCATGAACCCTCATGATTTTGCTTTCCTTTCTTCCCTCTTGAACACTCACCCTATATCACAGAATATAACAGACAAACTACGGAAATATCTACCTTCTAAAAACCTCAAGTCTCACCAAAAACACTTCAGATTTTACCTCTTCCCGAGTCGACATAAAATTAAAATTAAAATACAATCCACAGAAACATCGACGCAAGATGCCGTCCGTATTTTCTCGTTTTGGCATCTTTGTAGGCCGTGTTCTAATGCACCCAAAGATTCCTCTCTATGGAAGTCTTGCTAGCTTCGGCGTCGTGAGTACCTACTTTCCCTTCTTATGATCTGTCTCTAGATTTTATTTTATTTTATAAAACGCATACTGACTGCGCAACTTCCCTTTCTCAGAACTGTCTCTTGCAAAACAAGGTCAAATATTATAAAGACGAACTAAAGCAAGAGCGAGAATTACATGATCTGCAAGGGAAGGCTTTGGGGAACCTCATGAAGGTTTTGAGACTTCAAAATAGAAGTGATGTACCCCGGGCTGCTGAGGAGCAGCTTATTCAGGCCGAACAGACGAACGCTCACTGTGACTGTGATAACGTTCTTGAGGAGGGCGTCGCTCTTATCGCGGAGCGGGAGGCTCTTCTTAATGAGCGGGAGGCTCTTCTTAATGAGCGGGAGGCTCTTCTTGAGGACAGAGCACTCTCCTTCACGAGCTTGTGGAACAAGATGCTGCGGGGGTAACGCCAATGGGTCTTAGCAGAACACGACTGTGTACATAACATGCAGCGTCGTTGTTGTTCTGAAGTCGTATCAGATATCTGCATGCATTAAACTGAGCGTTCTCATTATTTTCAGGCAAATCGTTCCCGTCTATTCAAATAATCATGTTTACTTTGTTCTCGTTTCAATAATGATACAAGTGTGTCTTGTCTTACGTAAATAGATGCATATGCAAGTGGTCTTCATAACAAAAGATTGAGATCCGAGGAAATTTCCCAGAATCTTGTTTCTTGTCGGGAGTTTGTGATAGTTTTAATCACTCATATATACAGAGCCAACCAGAAAGACTATATACAACCCTTTACCCCCTGCTGCTCTACTCTCCTCACGCCTGCTCCGCAAACCCCAACCTCCCTTCCCCCAAATCAAAAACCACATACCTCCCCTTCAAAAACAGCGTCCCAAAAACCGACTGCTGCGCCCCCTGATTCCACTGCAACGCCCCAAAACACAATCCCCTCGGACTCCCCCTATCCCCCAAATTAATATACTCGCCGGAAACCACGGCGTCGAATTTCTCCTCCTTGTCATCGAAGACGGTGATCGTGAGGTCCGGAGGGGTTGAGTCGCAGGGGATTTCGTAGGTGAGGCCAGATTCGTCGTGCCAGGAGCCGGGGATTTGGGCGTAGTAGGATCGGACGGCGTCTTCGTCGATGAGGATTAGGGGGGAACCGGTGTCTTATGTTTAAAAATTAGCTTTCCTTTCTTATCTTCTTTTCAGGGAGGTTGAGGAAGTTACAAACCAATACGAGCAGTATTATGCGTCCCATTCACAACGGCGTCGAAAGTCCACCACGCATTCGCACTACCCGCATACCCCATATGCATAGGACCGGTATATTTGCTCTCATCGATGAAGCCGATATCCAAGGTCCCAGGTTCCTTGTGTTTGAATGCAGTGGCGAAGACGGGTTTCTCAAGTGAGGAGCGAATGCTGTGGAAGAAGGTTGGGTGTGGGTGTGGGGGTTGACCTATACATCCATATAATTAGGACAATCAGTAGGTACTTACTCCCACGAGAAACTACTTACCATTGAACATAGACCCAGCACTGAACCCGAGAACTCCATCATACTCGTAATCAGCGAGGAAGCTCGCATTGATATTCGCCGCAGCTTCAATGGCCTGGTTCGGCGAGGTGATACCATCTCCAACAGTGACACTGTCCTGATACAGATTTCCAGTGATAGAGCCAGCATTATCACCGTCAGCACCAAACTTAATCTCAAAAGTCTGGTTCAGCTTATCTCCGCTGCTGGTGTCGTATGGTGTGTGGTCGCCGATTTGTTCTTCAGGGAGGTCAGTTGAGTAGACCCAGCTGATGGAATTGTTAGTACCTATGTAGTGTAGTTTTAAGCCATATAGAGTACAGCTATGCAATTAATACTCACACGTATGGAGATCCCGTATCAAACTTCAAATCTAATGTCTCCCCTCCAACCTCCACCGGAACCAAAAACGTCTCATCCCCATTCTCCAGCTCAGGAGTCAAAGGCGCAGAACCAGATCCGGACCTAGAAACAAGAGCACGAGCATACTCCTCCGCCCTCTCCCTCAGAGAAGTCGGAACGTCAATCTCATGCTTATCGAGAGTTTCGATATAGCGACGGATAGGAGTGTTGGAATTGGAATTTGACTGCCGTCCGGAGACCTGCGTAAGGGAGACGCGGTTGGCAGACACAGTGGCAGGGAGAAGAGCCACTGCCGCTGCTAGTAAAGTGTACGTGAAGTGTGGGGTGAGGACTACCATGATGAAGACAGTTTCACTTTCAACTTTGAAGGCTTAAAAGGAACTATGATAGTTCGAGCCAAGAAGAAAGAAGAAAGTAAAAAAGAACGTGCGGTACCTTAAATGTTATATTCAGGAACAGGAAAGGGGACAAAAGTATTCAAAAATAGCACAGGGACCGAGTGGCGGCGCATCGACAAGCTTTCGATGAATACGAGGCGCGATCCCACATCTTCACCCACATTTATTTCATCGACTGCCCAAATACGCAAGGATAATAATCGAAACGAAACGCAAGATGTTGATCAAGATATCATTCAAAATATCTTCATTCGCTCTCGAGAATTGAGGATTGGCGGATAGTCAAAAGAGCCCACCGTTGATGCTGCTCTTCTGGAAGATGTTACATTCCACGACACGAACAGATACGAGCTTCACAATCAATATCCCTGATAAACATTTATAAGACCAACTGAAGAGTGAAGAGCAAAGCAGATCTTCATCACAGAGAATTAGAACAGAAAACTGAAGATCTAAAGTGCAAGAAGTTGGTAAGATAGAGCACCAAGGCCCCAAATAGAAATAAATTCCTTCGAAAAAGAGAAAAGAGGATTGGAGGTCTTAAGAGTTGGGAAGGAAAAGAAAAAGATCCTATTGTACTTACGAGAAAAGAAGAGAAGGGAGACGAGACGAAGTTTCAAGGTTCTATATAATAATAATGATGGCAGCCAGGACTGACCTCAGAAGAGTTTCAGTCTCTAGCGAAAGCGGCTTCGACCTGAACACACTACTTTCAGGATTTAAACCAAGCTTTATGGCTAAGACGCTAACTAACGTCATTCCCTTCACGATATATCACATCTGCTCTAAGCGTAGGTAAGGAGTAACAGTCACGAGTTACTCCTACTGTACAAAGGCGCCTGGCAGCCTCAGGAAGCACCCTACTGGAGGACTATACCTAAAATTGATCATAGTCGTTTACACCAAGCTAACTTCGTTCCAGGAATCGAGGTTGGTTGACGACAATCTCACCCATTAAGGTACACGTTAACTCCCCGGCTACGTTATACGCTCGCTTGCGGCTTCGAACAATTGATTATCAGGGTTTTGAGCGCTCAAGATTCTTTACCCCTTCTCTTACCTGCTTCTCCCAAAAATTCAGCACCTAAATAATGCGTCTCTTAGAACGCGACAACGCCGGCGATCTCACCCTGACCAAAAACCTCGTTGGCGACGATATCCCCCAATATGCGATCTTTTCGCACAAATGGGGAGCAGGATGCAGAAGAAGTCACCTTTAAGCAACCTCATGAAAGGTACTGGCAATAGCAAGCCCGGTTACGAACAAGATCCCGTTCTGCGGAGAACAACCCAGACGGATAGCTTGCGATACTTTTGGGTTGATATCTGTTGCATCGACAAATCGAGCAACAATGAGCTCTCAGAGGCTATCAACTCCATGTTTCGCTGGTATCGTAATGCGGTTAGATGCTATGTCTATCTTCAGGATATGTCGAGACCTGCCATCGACAAATCCTCCTCCTCCTTGGGACCGGCTCTTCGGAAGAGCAGATGGTTCACTCGAAGATGGACCCTTCAAGAGCTTACTGCTCCGACGTCGGTTTAATTCTTCTCCAAAGACGGCGAGCGACTAGGTGACAAGAGATCCCTAGAGCGACACATTCACGAGATAAGGGGAATTCCCGTCCCCTTACCTCTCCCCACCTGGCATGCCCCCGCCCCTGCTCGCACGGTACTGCCCATGTCTCCGGGCTCGGCAAAAGCGACAGCTACGACAAGCCGAAGGTCATCAACATCGGTACTCTTCAACTAGACGAGTTCGATTCGGTAGAAGACCGACTACAATCCGCTTCCCACCTCTATACCTAAGCCATGCTATGATAAGTTTTGCCCAAAGCAGTGGCAAGATGCGTACAGTTCGTATCAGAAAACCAGCGAGCGAGCTTCTTTGGCTGGCCACTTGTATCCTCAGAAGCGCCATCACTTGTTCTTGCCACGACGTTACACTTATGGTCGAGATCTGGCAACGACAGAAGTCTTCCAAGTACGCCAAAATCATTACATAGCGCGAGCCTCATCAAAGCTTCTAGATGTATCAAAAATTCCGATCCGACGGAAACCCGATTTTCAGCGGATGTGGGCTGATGGTCTACTTCAACGTGCAGAGCTGCGAGAAGAAGAAAGTGACACCATTGAATACTTAGTGGAGCACATCAACGTCCTTCGCAGCTTGTACACGGAACCCCAGACTCCGTCCCGGAGACTCGCATGGCTAGAATCGTTGCTTACTTCAGTCAAGATCATCTCCACAAAGAAGATACCGACCGACAACGAGGAATTGAAGCCACCCTGAAAGTCGAACCCCGCGATAACAAAGCTTTCAACAAAGCGGGCGCATCAACCCTCACCAGGCGAGCTAAGCTACCAATGTGGCTAGTTCAAAGACCACACGCTCCGATCATACCCACCCTCCGTTACCTCCTTGCGGAGTCACGAACGGTGGAGCACGGAATGCGGCATTTCAGCGCCAGACAGAGCATATTCTATAACGAAAGCGTAGATTCGGAGAAAAATGTGGATGAAATGTGGAGATATCAGTGACTGGGTAACCGTCATCTGCGACTTTGAAACCTCAAGCCGAAGTTACTATCAGACTCGGCTCGTGGCAGTACAACATGGGTCAGTCAGATCCCGAAATCTGGCGGGAAGAATTGAACGTCAAGGTTTGAGGCAGAGGCACCACCTGCGAAGCGAAGTTAGGGAGGGAGGGAGTGGTCTATGTACCTACTGCTAGTAAGGAAGGAAGGGCAAATTTGCGTGGAACATTCGCTCTGAGCTTTCAGACCGCTTGTTCGCTGGGAACGATGTTGAATTCGAATAGATCACAATAGGGCTGGAGATATGTTAAGAACATTGCTGTTGGGTACCCGTTCCGGGGGGCTAGAGTAGGTGTTCAAATTCCCTGGTTTAAGTTTGTTCTACGCCCGGCTCTGTAGAAATGGGATGTGCGTGATTCGGAGAGGGAGTGAGGTGAGGTCAAAAGAATCCTCATCATGCAAATAATTGCGATTTAACCTGAGGTTGTATAGGTCAGTTTTAGACATGTGATCGGTGAGTATTAGTATCAAGTAGCTCGGGGACGGGCAGGACGTTATCTACTAGATTCTTTGAGAGAAATTTATGATCTGGCTTGGCGGGAGGATTATATTTCATCCACTACCTACGTACTAGAATTGAGATGGGGAAGTGTTGTATAAGTCGGGAGGGACAGTTACGACAAACCAGGTTGAGAGGATCTACGACATAATTCACAATTCATCTTCTTCCACTACGAGACAAAAGTTTTGAAACATAAAACAACGATTCCGCATATTGAAAGCTAAAACTAATCAATTAATTATTAAGAACGGGTTTTTCCCAAGTCCATGCTGCATACTAATTGCCATAATCCCCTTTTTCTCAGGAAAAACAATACAGACACGACTTGTGAAGGAAGAAAGAAAAGAATGAACATCAAAAGCGGAGATGGAAAACACGAAATACACACGAGCACACATAATCGCAAGAAGAGAATCGATGTTTTTTTGAGTACATAAAAGAAGATAGGGAAGAGGATGGAACACGTATGGGCATAACCATAGCGAAGCCACCTCACCCTATCACACTGGGTATCAGGACGCAAAGGACATGCACAAGAATTAAGAGAAACAAAACGCAGCAAGTGGTATCAATCTAGTCGAGAGTTTCGAGTACATGGGAGTTTTTTTGAGTGAACACAGTAGAGGGAATTCGTGGCTGCTTCTCAAGGGGAAAGCAAAACCAAAGACGAACAGACTAGAGTCCACCAGAATTAAGAGAAGAGAAGACAATCGACAACAACGAAAACAATTAAAGACAAGTAGCATAAAAAGGAGTTGGGTATCGGGGGTATTGGGTATATATCCTTGGCTTCCACCGCGCACTTTTTTTCGATCCCACCAAAAAACAGACAAACACAAGACGTAAAGAGCGGCGTAGAACATCGATAAAATATGGGACATTGAAAAGGTGAGGAAGTTTGGAGATGGTTTTTGTTGTGAGCGAAGTTCGCTACCTGTCATCGTTGCAGAAAACGTCGAGGGCATCGTTTGATCACATTACGCACAAACCAGGACGAGCAGGGGTGTATTGCTGATCCCACCAATTCTCAATCTCAACAACACTCGTCCTGGCGCTCGCCCTTCATGCGGCAGCCTGGACGGTGGCGGTGTTGGAAGGTCCAACGTTGACGGAGTCAGCGCTGACATCGCCGATGGTCTCCTTCTTTTCCTCGGTAGCCTCGACACCGTTGGCAGCCTCGGTGGTCTCAGTCTTGTCACCACCCTCGGGGATGGCCTCGGTCTCAGTAGGAGTGGTCTCCTCCTTCTTCTCAGTAGGCTTCACAGCCTTGCTGGGCTTGCGGAAGAGTCCTCCCAACTTGTTGGACTTGGGCTTGGAGTCGGACTCGGCACCGTCAGACTCAGTCGTCTTCTTCTCCTTCTTAGTTCCAAGGCTGCCGAACATGGAGGTACGGCGCTTGTCCTTGGGGGTGCTCTGGGCGGGCTCAGACGCAGCAGCACCATCGGTAGCGGCGGCCTCCTCGGTCTTGTCCTCAGGCTTGGCCTTCTCCTCGGTCTTGGTCTCCTTCTTGCCATCCTTCTTTATGAAGCTCAAAAGTCCACTCTTGGAGGAAGGCGAAGTACCAGCCTCGGTGGTCTTGGACGCCTCACCCTCGGTGGGGGAGGTGACGCTCTCTGGTTCAATGGGCTTGGAGGCAGAGGCGTCAACTGGGTCGCCAAGCTGGGGAGCGGTGTTGGAGACAGGGGTGTCCTTGTCCTTAGCCGGAACAGCGGGAGCAGACTCCTTCTCGGATTTCTCCTGAGTTGGGCTGCCGACCTTCTGGAAGAAGTTGCCGAAAATGGAAGCACGCTTGTTCTTGGTGGAGGTGGTGCCCTCCGCCTTGGCCTCGGTCTTTTCCTCCTTCTTCTCTTCAGGCTTGGCTTCGGTGGTCTCAGCAACAGCTATTGCACGTTAGTAATTGTTAGAAGCAGATGGATGAACGGGATACATACGCTCAGCAGCGGCCTCTGTGGTAGCAGCCTCAGCTGGAGCAGCAGCCTCGGCGGCCTCCTCAGTTGCCTTGGTCTCCTCCTTAGCCTCAGGCTTCTCTTCCTTCTTGTCGTCCTTCTTCTCTTCAGCCTCCTCCTTCTTGGGGAAGATGTTGCCGAAGATGCTGGCCCTCTTGCGGGATTGAGAGCGGCTCTTCTGGGTTTCCTTTGGAGTCTCAGCCTTCTCCTCCTTCTTGTCCTCAGTCGCAGCAGCGGCTTCGGTCTCGGGCTTCTCTTCCTTGGGGGTCTTCAACTCGGTGCTCTTCTTGGGGGCAGAAGCAGCAGCTCCGAGCACTGGTGGCTTGGCTGTTTCAATATTAGCAATTATCCGTGAAATCAAGTCATTATTCTACGTACTCATCTTCTCGAGCTCAGCCTTGTAACCCTCGCTCTCAACGACGGACTCCTTCTCAGCCTTGGCCTCAGTGACCTTGGCCTCGAGAGCAGCGACCCAGCTGTCACGCTCAGCAGCGGAGTTGGCCTGGAAAGTGTGCTTGTTGCCGTTGAACTTGAAGTGGAATTCGCTTCCGGAATCCTTAGCGACGTCGGTGACATCGACCTGTCATGCTATTAGTCACAGTCTGGGTGTTTATTTACTTTAGATCCACATACCAAATTGATGATTCCAGTAGGAGTGGCCTTGTCCTCGGCACGCTTTGTGAAGAAGAGCAGACCCTTTCCAGTCTGGGACGCCCAGGCACCGGTTGGGTGAGAGATGCTGTGCTTCTCGTTGGCGAAGTAGGCGGTCAAGTTCTTCACCTCGACAGCCTCATCGCTGAACCAGAAGTAGCGCTTGGCGAATCGGAGACCCCTGTAGAGATACGATGTGTTAGAATGCTGATTTGTGTCATATCCTGATACCGCATGTCTGCTGTGTTACTTACTTGACGAGACCCGGGGCCTTGTATCCGAGAACACCATCCGTGGCGGGGGTGGTGGTCTTGGTCTCTTCCTTGGCCTCAGCTTGCTCTCCCTCCTTTGGCTTGTCGGCCTCGGCGGTCTCCTCGGTGGCCGCTGGCTTGGACTCTTCCGCGGGAGTCTCCTTGGGAGCTTCCTCGGCAGCCGGAGTCTCAGCAGCACCAGCTGGGGTTTCGGTGGTGGCTGGAGCAGCCTCCGTCGCAGCGGGAGCAGCAACGGGGGTCTCCTCAACGGGCTTCTGCGTGTCAGACATCTTGATTATTAGGGTGATGTGTGTGGTAGTTCGTTCTTCGTTTCGAGAATAATTAGATTAAGGTGTTGTTGTTGAAAGGAAACTTGTGTTGTGGTTTCCTAAAAACGGTACAGGAAAGCGAGGTTTGGGTATCTGGGGGGGTATCTCAAGAAGAAAAAAATTAATTAAAATTTGAAGAAGACTAAGAAAGCACACTGGGGGTATCAATTCAAGAAGATGAGAGAGGTAGAGCAGACTGAAGCTGTCTTTTCGTTTGTGAAGAGGAAGATGGGAAGAAGGATGTGATGAAGATGAAGAAGAGAAGAAAGAAAGAAGAAGAAGAAGAGGAAAGGAAAGGAAAGAAGAGGGAGGAAGAGGAAGAAAAAGGGATCAAAAATACGACGAGGAGATGAAGGTTGGTAACGTTTAGGGGGGGAAAAGGTAAAATACCGTCTGTGGTCACGCTAGGGGAACCGACCAACGAGGATCCACTTGATGTCCTTTTTTGGTCAGGGATAACCGTTTCAACCAGTGAGAGTGCACGATGGCACGAGGGTGAAAGACCGAACACCAATCAGATGTGTTGTCTCTCGCTTGGCGTGCTGTCCTCAGCGAGTGGAATGAAGCCGAAAGGAGGTTGTATTTTACGGTCACCGCTGTGTATCCATGGGACGGCAGTGGGTTGACGCTTCGTGTGCTTGGCTTGATGAGAGATCCACAGAGCAAAGCAAAGAAAGCAAAAGAAAGAGATCAGGAGGTCTTGTTCGCCATCCTCCGTTCTCCGAGCATCTCGAAGAGTCTCTCCTTCCACTCTTCATTGGACTTTACTACTACGACTACACAGATGCATACACAGCAATGGTTTCAAGTCATCGCTGTCAGACTTGCACTCGGGACTGCAGTGGTGTCTCTCCTGTTGCAGCAGTCCACAGTGCTGAACAAGGGGATACCTGATCGACAAACGGGTCTTCCTTTCCAAGCTTCGAATGTCACGATGTTTCTTTTCTTCCCATGGAAACCGTATCGTGTCATCTGATCCCTTACCTGTTACCAGATACCAGATATGTACCAGACTCTTCTTCCACCGGAAACTTGTCCCGTTGATAAGAGACTCCGAGGAAGATATCGGGATGGTAAAGTATCGTATCAGTATCATATCTCTCTTCTTCATATCAACTGACCATCACTCTATGTGTGTCTGACTAATGAGCATCACCTCTCCCTCCGATCTAAACCTATCTAGGCCTAGTCACCACACCCATGCCCGCATGACCGTTTTCTTCATCGTCTTGTCTTCTTGCCTTCTTCAACCACTTGCTCCTTCTGCTCCTTCCCTTCTCAACATCTTCCCCTTTCTATCCTTGAGCCGTTTACGTTGCCATGACGCCATCCCTCTCTCGCCGCTCTCTTCTTTCTATTTCTCCGTCTCTTCTATCTTCTCTCTATCTTCTCTCTGTATCAACATCGTTTTACCTGAGACACCCAGGTCGATCCCATGCTCCACTTAATCAAATCTCCCCTTTTTCCACCACAAAAGCAAAGAGCAGCATTAACGCTCTTTCCCACTTGCGACTACTGTTAAAAGACTCCACTTTACTATTGACACCTGCAATCTCCTCTGCTCTCCACTGACTAATCCTCGCGTGATCCACCTTCTACCTCTTTTGGTCTAGTCCTTTCTCACTACTGACCGCCACCACTGGCCTTGTCCTGTTTCTGACTAATGCGTCCTGCACGCACCGACTTGTGCGTCTCCACCCGTCTCGGTAGCTCTGTTGATCTCTCTTCGACAACCTCCTTTTCTCTGCGTCGACGGAATGCCATATCAACAATGCTCTCTTCTATTTTCCAGCCTCTTCTTTTCAAGCCAAGCAGACAAAGAAAGAGCTCCCAACAATATGAGACAATGACCACGGAAACGTCTCAGAGAGATCTCAAATACCACAATCCCATTCTTCTCCCATCAAACAATCAAATAATCATCCCTGAACAAAAAAATTCCCAAGCTCAACGGATACCCACATCACCGACTCGCCAACCGAACGGGATCCAGACCTTTCCATAAACAAATCTTTCCACCACAAAAAAGAAAAGAAAAGAAAAAAGCCAGTGGAGCTTTGATTTCTGAGTTTTAAAGCTTCTTTTTTTTTTCACTTTTTTTTTCAAGCCAGGAATATCGACTGCCATGACAACGGAGAAAAGAAATCAGAGCTTGCTGAGAGTGAGGGAAAGGAAGCTTCGTTCGCAGCTTTGGAGAGGACTCAATTGAAGCTTTTCTCGATCTTTAACTTCAATTCTTTGAGTTATTCTTCTTCTGGACAGCTTGCTTCAGATAGCTATGCATGTCTACGGAGTATTTTCCAAGATATCAGCAAACTTTGACCAGGAGCTTATTGTTGGTCACGTGGTTTAAAGCTTCTCCTTGCTCGACTTCATGCTGTGCTAGATCAAGAGAAACACTCCACATTGCTCAATTGAACCTCTTACCTTTAAAGAAAGCGTTTTGAGCAGATGAACTTGTCATTCTTGACAAGGGGAAAGCCATCTTTCTATTTTTTGTCTCAGATCAGGAATGGGTTACCTACACTCGCTATCAACATCGAGCAAGGGGCCAAGCCCGAGAGATGCAGGAATTCCCTTCAGAAACCATTGTTCGAGAAGCGTGGCGAATAAAGGCGAAAGGTAGAAGCCGCAGCTAAGAAGAACAAGAGAAGTAGGTAAGCTCGTGGGTATGAGTACGGTGTTATGTTGGTGTGATGTATATGTCTATTACCCCCCCCCCCCCAATGTATACTTTTATCTTACCATATCAATCATCATTATCCCTATCAATACGAGACTCCAGAGTTCTAATCTAAATTTATTCTACTTCCCGTCGCCGGAGTCTAGAAACGCTCTCGTAGCATTTTCTTCGTAGTACTATCGACCAACGTCAGTGTCTACAGTGGTTGGTGGTATATAGGTAGAGAGAGTGCCAAGAGAGGAGGGTTCTGACGGTCCGCGCGGATCGGGCGGAGAATGTTCGTCTTGTTGTTGTTGCCCCGTGTATAAACCGGACGGAGAGTCGGTTATGGGATTAATTGCCATTGATGAGATTTTATAGCTTTTTTGGAGTCTCTATGATTAATATAAATCTAGAACGCCTTTTCTGGAAATATGTATTTGTTGGGTTGAAGATATTCGTGACTACGGACGGTAAAACGCGAGTATCATTGTCAAGGCAAAGATATATATATATATATATATACAGTTCTTGTATAGAATTTTAAGACCCCGGATGACTTCATCCACCCTCGTTTCTTCATGCTTGATCACCCGACGTTAGGCGTTCGCGAGTCGCGACCCCTACCTTAATATCGAGAAGTCGAACGAACGTTGAGGGGAAAATAATATGTTCGACCTACAACCATTGTTTCTGTTCTACCGCGTGAAGGGATGGTCATCATACTTCGCTGAGTTTATTTATACAAAAAGATCAAGCTCTCTCTTGCAGATGTTGATATCTAGAAATGATGTCCCTGCGTGCCCCTCGTCCATCTCACCAAAGACCGTTAAAACGCAGGGATCACGAACTTCCATATATATATTTCTTACAAGAAATAAATATTTAGCTGGACTTATTCAAACGAACGCTCTTCAATTTTGTTTTATTATATGTATATATATTTTTCATTTGAGGTAGCTCTTCCTTCTCTCAATTTTGTTGTTTTCTCTGACTCGTCGACGCCGCACGTTGACTGCTGCCTGCGTTGACTGATTGACGACGGTGCTACCCGTGCCACAAACCCATGGTGCGGGCCAGCTAAGATCGCTTCTTCTCACGAGAAAAATAGACAAAGAATAAGAAAATTGTTAATACCTTTTAAACAGAAACCATTTTTGTTCAAAATGATATATCGTTTTAAGAGATTAATTCTGAATTTCAATCATCAATTTTTAGTTATATAAAGGGATAACAGATTTTTAGCAAAGATCTGAAGTTGTTTAGTTTGAGAGGTATAAATGAACTTACTTGTTGAAACACTTTTATCAAAACCTTGTCAATAATGTTCATATAACCCTCAAAATTGAACTAAAGCTTCTTCATCGAATTTCACGGGTGATCTAAAGATGTGAAAGAATATAAAATTTTCGCCAATTTTTAATCGCGCGTGAAACGTAAAAAGGATGATATTTTGAGGTTATGGCGATTTTTGATTTAGGCTGGCCAGCGGTAGGGGTACATAAATGACCCTCGCAGAACGTCGAACCCCTCCAAAGTACCTTCCCACCTAGCCCTTCCGGATTCTCATCATCACCAAACATCGTCACGACACATAATCCTATGAATAAATAACAATAACAACGGAAAAATGGCAGCCGAACCTGAATATGTCCCCCGCTCTACCGAAACCGTCTACCATATCGCGCGTGAAGTGGTCCAACTCCTGAAGCAATCGGGCGAGACTCTTGCTGTCTCCGAATCTCTCACCGGCGGAGCACTCATGGGAGCACTGACATCCGTCGAAGGGTGCAGTGCAGTTTTCCGCGGCGGAGTCGTATCATACGCAACCCCGCTCAAACAACATCTTCTGGATGTCGACGCAGATCTGATCGCTGAGCATGGCGTTATTCATCCTGATGTTGCTGCCCAGATGGCTGCTGGGGCTAGGACTGTTACGACCCAGGGAGATATGACTCCGACTTCATGGGGGATTGGAACCACCGGAGTAGCCGGGCCCGATCCTCAGGATGGGAAGCCAGTAGGGATGGTCTTCATCGGAGTGGCCTCTGCCGGTGGCGCTAAGGGCTTTGGGCCGTTTCATTTTCCTGGCTTGCGGGAGCGAGTCCGAGAAGCGACAGTCGTCGAAGCGCTTTCTCTTCTTCGACAAGAACTCTGCAAGGCGAAACAGCAAAGTCTAAACCGTTAGAGCGATGGCCGACATACTTTGTTAAAATGCGTCGATAGCGAATGAATTATGAGAGATGATAGAAATCTGGCATTCCGGTCTGTTTTTATTATTAAATAGATGTTTAACTCCTTATGAAAGTTTTCTTGTCATTTAGATGAGGGTTCTATTGCAGCTGATGAATAAGTTAGGATACTATAGAAATGATATTGGCATTTGTCACAAGTGCGCATATTTAACTGCATGTGTCTAAAGTGTTTCGAGGAGCAAATCTTAATGGGAACGCAAGATAACTGTTGAAAGAAATGAGGGAGTAGCATTAGGCGGGAGAACTGCAAGTAATTAATTTCCGATTAAAGAAGACATGACACCAATGACAAAGGCTGTTATATAACAAAGACGAAGAAATTTCCAATAAATGATAGCTTTGCTCTTCACGTAAATTCGTATTCTTTATAACATTCTGACCTAGTCATAGATAACCAAGTAGGCTGGCATCATGGCTTGCTCAGAGTAAACAACACGTTCATCAGTTGAAAATGAACTGAATGTACCAGGTACAGCATGAACCTAAACTGAAGTAAGAACCCGAATGTTGTAACATGAGAATATGATCAAATACTTACAGAATCATAGCCCGGAGGAGGCTGGTAGAGTGATTGAATGTCGTTTGTGGTTCTGAAGGGTTCTCCGAGGTCAACTCTACAAACAAGCATGGCTTTGTGAAGAGCATTGCGAGAATGGTTCTCCGCGTACTTGCTTGCCCTGCGAGGAAGTCAGCAAAAGACCAAGAAAAGAAATCAAAGGAGTCTCACTTGGAGCTATCTGATGTTGTGTATAGCCTAGGGCCGAGTCTGGTGCCATGACTATGGTGGCTGGTTAGTTCAAAAGCCTTTTCTTGAATCAATTTAAATGTTAATCAAACACTCACTACCCAGTGGTTCGCTTCAAGTTCAAATATGCACCGAACCCCTCGCTTATGGACTCGCAAAGTTTGCAATCAGGATGATTACAAAATGTAGTATTGCCAGCTTCCCCGAGGGTACAGTAGCGGTCAACTCCACGGAATCGTTTTTTCTCGTTGCCCGGGCTTAGGCCCTTCAATGTGAACTTTCCACGCATTTCAACTTTGGACCTAGAGCAAAACGTTTTAGTCCAGCAATCTTGCCATGATGAACAAGGATGATGGTTTTCTCGACTCACCGATAATCTTCGAAATTCCTTCTCGCACGTTGCTCCTAGGTTATAAGATAGATTCTTCTTATAGAAGGAGGAGTTCGATCTTTCCATCCATCTAGAAATTGACGTGCGACTGAGGCCGGTTAGAATAAGGAGTTTAAATGGCGGACTAGCTTGGAGGAGAGTGCATACCGTTGTGAAACATGACATGATCGACTGGAATTTTTATGAGACTTGGGGCACCAGCTGCGACCCTGTCGGAACAGCTGCTGGAGCAAAATGTGTGGTTGCCTTTCGGTTTTCGGAAGCACTGAAGACAAGTGTTATCAGACATGCTGAACTATCTCAACTGGGACAATTCTTTCTTCTAGAACAAAGGTTGAACTAATGAGCAGAGGAAAAGAGATAATGACACAGAAGAGAGAAGAAAAATTTCAAGTAACTTTAAAGATATTGATTTTCTGTCGTCTTTTTGTTAAACAATGATCTTCTCAATATTCCTGACATCGAAGGATATCAGCTTGGCCTTTTATACACATGCTTCGCAGGATGCTAGAGCTTTGCCTGCTGAGCAACAAGGGTGCATTGAGATATTCCATATTCTAGATATAGATAACCGCCTGCAGTTCTAGAGGCTATGCAGCTTGTTCTCTAGCTTGACTTATGAATTGGGGCAAGTGATGTCTTTCATGAAACACTGCTTTGCTTTCCGCGCGCGCCTAATTGAAAAATCAACATTGATAGGATACCCGGACATAGGCATAGCATGACAGGGAGAACGTTGACGCAACCCTGTATTTCATGATGACAGAGGATAGGATTGGTAACAATACTCTGTCGCATTGACACAGATTTGGTCTTCTTAACCTGACAGTGCTTGGCGATTTCATCGAGGGTATTGTTGTTCTTCAGCGCCAAAGGCGAATTCCTGATTGCGAGGCTGACTGGGACTGTTGTCGCCATTGTTTCTCAAAGTCTCACAACTTAGAAATTTATTGGCCCACAGCTGAGAACAACTGAAACAAGCTTCGATCAGTAAGAGATATTCTTAGACGGAAGACAGAGGGCGCTCGAAGTCTGTAGCATAATTCATGCGAAAGTGAGCGGCTAACTCTGACGGAAGAAAAGAAAGTTTGAATAGCATGTAAAAGATTTTTCAAGCCAAGTCAATGTGCCATCTCGTGAGATAGAAAGTAATAACCGATTGGTAGCCAGCATACAAAAATACTAAGATGAGAAAAAAGAAGAGGGCATGAGAAAAGAAAACATCTGGCATCTGACAGGATACTAGTTGTGAACAGTAAATTCGATCTCTTCGTCTTGTTTGATCGCATTCTTTGTTACGGGTCAAAGCTAATCCATCCGTAACTTCATCCAACAATTGAACTGCAACTTTATCACAGTCAGGCCGTGCCCTGTACCTACACAGTCAGAAATATACCAACAAATAACTCTGATCGCAAAGGGGCGTATCTCTATTAATTCTTGAATGTAGGACTTTTTGATATAAGTTCTGAATTCATGAACTCTATCGAAATCGGAACTCCGGATGGTTCCTAAGCCATTCTACGATGCGGGCGCTTCCTCTAATATCAAGCCTTGTCCGCCAGTCATTTATTTTTGGACGGCTGGAATTGTTTCAGCTAGTCGCCGCATAATGTACGATTGACTAGACTCGGGCTGTTTCAAATGTTTATTTTGGGATGGCGGGACTCCGGGGGATGGTACCGAGATCGAAAAAGAACTCAACCAATCGACAATGATCCTCTATCTTAGAAAAGCAATGGAGGATGTTGCCGCTGAGCCCTCCTGCGTCGGGGTTTCATATAGAGCAGACCTTTGCTTGTGGACACCGGCGGTTAAGTTGTCGACCCTCTTAAAGTAAGAGGTCGCGCGGTGTGAAATGATCTCCACAGAAGGGGATATGTCTAGTGGTACAAGGCTCAGCTCACAGCCAGTACCAACCCACTGAGTTGATTATATGTTTGAGCCATCAATCTGTCAGCAGGACTCAAGACGGCCGTAGAATGGTAATATGCAGAGAGCAAAGAAAGAAGAAACTCGACCCCTAAAATGGTTAGGAATATAGCCTAAAACAGTGGAGTTATCCTCCAGAGTGTTTGTTCTGCGTGTAGCTCATCCTCGAAGCAGCTTCCAAATGCACTGCGTATCAAATCCTTCTTGGCATCATCATCCCCGGTCCTGAACATTGCTTTTGTAAATTCCCAGTACTCAGGCAAGTACCCTGCGCATTCCCAGTCCACAATTCCGGATAGACGCCCTCCTTCAATCAGTATATTGGTCGGGCTTAGGTCCGAGTGCGTAAAAACGGAACGATGCTGTCGTGAATGTATGGGAGCAAGCCGCTTTTTCGTCTCTTCCCCAACATATTTCCGGACGAGCTCAGCATTAAAATCGGATTCTTGATTGAAAGGTCCACATATATCATCTGGTAGGCGATGATCCAGAATGGGGCCACCGACCGTATTCGCAATTAGATAAGGTGTGTTATTTGGGATCCGCCGGATTTGGGTTACTATGTCTCTCAGATCACAAGAAAATTGCTTGCGCTCACTGTAGGACATTCGATGAAGTATTTCATTAAGCATCTGCCCTCTCAATCTCGTCATGACTAGAAAAGTATCGCCTTTTCTTTGAAAACTGTCCACAAAGGATGGTGCCGGGACGGTTGTGTATCGCTCCACTGCCGATAGAGCATTTCCCTCGTTATCTTGAGAATACATGCACTTCTTGAGATAAAGACCAAAGGGCATCTGCTGGACCACTGGGGATATATCACGATCATAGAGATATTGTCCTATCTTAGAAAGCACTAGGTAGGATAGAACTCGTAGATTCTTGGGCACAAAATGCCAAGCTTTCCGAAGCACTCTCTGAGTTGTCGTACCCAGCGTAACTGCTCCATGATCCTCGTCAGCCTTATGGAACGATACATAGAAGTAGGGACAGTACCTATGGGAGCCCGCGGCCAACCTTCTGAAACACGCTCTTCAACAAAAAATAGATGTAGCGCAGAGGCAAACCTGAAATGGACACGAAGTAGAACCAGGCTAGGCAGAGAATAAAGAGCAGAGTCGGGCGTACGCATATAGAACATATGAACCGGACCGTGGAACGGCGACCCATCGCTGAAAGTAAGATTAGTACATTCCTCCGGCCACATCGTGCTAGCGATGTACTGAGACGAAAAGCATAAGTATTACGCCAAAAAAAATAATGATCTTCAGCCTGTACATACATTGACCTTTGTAGCGTTCGCAGATTCAATCTCATCTTCATCACCCCACTCTACTCCTGGCTGGAGTCTGATGAGGCCGTTCCGGACGGCTGAATGAAAGCTTGGAGATAATTGCCAAAGATTTCTGAGACGACCATGATCATCCTGCAGGATGCCGCGCAATTGTGATAGCTTTTCAGGAGTCAAGAATGCCTCCATGAGCGTAATTAAGGAGCCCTTGTGCTGAACATGAACATGTTAAAATGAGCTTCAAAGAGTGTAGGTGGAATAATAAAAGCGGCCTCCACATTCCCCGTATCTTTACGCGGTCTCGCTGTCATGCAGCAATGCGACCCATCCCGGTTGCGAAGGGAGACCTCTGCTTTCGCCGGTACCTCAACGACAGCACTGACTGGGATATTATCAGACAACTGTCTATGGATACTCCCGTAAGAAGAACGCACAGGAAGCTTACATTTGACAACCAATCGCCTCCAGTCCTGCTTGAAGCCTCGTAGCACCTCCTCTGAGCTCAGATTTGCATGTTTGCTCAGTCTCTGTAGGATGTGCTGTGCAGCGTGACTGGGGTCAACTGCCTCTTTCACAAAGGATTTTAGTAGTAGATGTTCTGTAGGGGTCAGTTTCGCAGATTCAATAGCTGCCAAAGCCGCTTCCACGTCGGTGGTTTCTCGCTCCATGTCCATGCCGTCATCTCAGTTCGCGAAGCCAGTGGATTACTGTCAACCAAACTTCAAGATATAAGCAGCAAGCAGTGTTTAAGCCTTCTCAATAAATAAAGACTGTAAAAGGGAATTGGCAAGGCTAAGGAGCCCTGTTCCTTCAAGCTACCACCGATCTTGGGCTTCTACGACGCGTCGCGCACTCGGTGGACCAGATTGATGTCGTCTTTCGGCATCACTTTTATCCGGTAAGATTTTATTGGCACCCAATTCCATATTATTTTTTCCAATTGAAATGATGTGAAATATGTTGACAACAAAAGAAGATGAAAAGCGAAGCAATAGAGGCGCCTCTAAGAAACATTATGATTAACAGAAGACAAAGCTTCTTACTGAGGAACAAGATTGCCATCTCATGGAATGAAAATGTCTAGTCTAAATCCTAAAACCTATCATAAAGCTGCCTTCTCGACCCTCCTCCCAGTCTCGTCAAACCATATCTTCTGCCCCGAGTTCAAGGATTCCTGCAACGCACATCCAATCTTTACCGCCTGAACTGCACCAGTCAGTTTCATCGGCAACTTCAAATTGTCTAAGCAACACGCCGTGAACTCATTAGCCTCCGCGACAAACGCCTGCTCAAACCGGCCATAGTAATGCGCAGGTATCTCCCGTCTAATACCTGTGGAATCATATATGTTGACGAGATTGCTTTGTGGCTGAGCATTGACTGTAAGCTTTCCTTCGGTCCCAATAATCTCTGTGGCATCATCCTGGCCCGCAGCCATCATACGAGAGCAGAACAGGTAGGCGATTTGACCTCCGTAGAATTCCACAATACCAACGGCGTTGTCGCGATCCTTGTGTGTTCGAAGTTCAGGTTGAACGGCAGTAATACCAGATGAGACGACAGACTTGACTTGGGAGTCTTGACCGAAGAACCAGAGAGCCAGATCAATATCGTGGATGGAGCAGTCAACAAATATACCGCCAGAGAATTCAGCGTAAGCGACAAAGAAGCCGGAGGGGTCGAGCTTATCGCAGGTTTGGCTTCGGAAGATTGACGGACGCCCAACTAATGGATTCGTTTAGCTTTCAGATCATGTTGTTTATGGAAGAGGGGGGAAGAGCGCAACGTACTGAGACCGGAATCCATCTTGTTGAATGCATCACGATAAGAATCATCGAAGCGGCGTGAGAACCCACACATGACTTTCAGGTTTGGCTTCTTGCTCGCAGCATCCACAACAGATTGTGACTGTAGCAATCACTCGTCAGCTCAGACTACTCGCACTCTTCAAGGGAGTGAAACTCACAATATCAACGCTGGTACTCAATGGTTTCTCGCACAACACATGCTTATCCGCAGCAATCGCCTTAATAGCCTGCTCAGCATGCACGGTCGTCACAGAAGCAATGACCACAGCTTCTAAACCCTCCTGCCTCAGCATCTCATCATAGTCCTTATAGATGCGTGTGCCAAATGGCTCGAGGTGCTGTTTTGCCCATTGGATTTCTTCATCATCGGGTGTGCTAGCTGCTACGAGCTCTGCGCGTGGTGTGCGATTGAGGAAATGGATGGCATGACGCTTACCCATGCGGCCTAGGCCTGCACAACCAATCTTGAGCTTCTTGACGGCCATTGTGGTGTTTTCTCGGGGGTGTTATAGATAAGGAGGGTAGAGGAGAAAGAGAAAGAGAGAGCATTATGAAAAGCTCAAAAAAAAAAAAAAAGAAACGGACAGAGGTGTATTTTGAACTCTGTGCCCTCATCCCGATGGCGGTGCTAGCTTGACCTAAGGGCCCCGAAACCGGCAATTCTGGTCGTTGATATGCGGGTATTGAAAACGAAGAATTGCCCTGGATGGATTGACTATGCAGGTGCCTGCGAGGTTAACTTTAGTATCCTCTTTAGAATCAATCTCGGGTGCTGTGAGCGAGGAAGAAGGCTGTTATCCCACTCTGCGGGGAAAATTCGGCGGGGTAGCTTATTTGCGTACATAGCAAGCCATAGTATCGTCGCTCTTCACGTTTTTTTATGAGGGGTGCGTACATCACTTGCATCGTAATACCTAAATGCTCATTTGAGTTCGTTCTGTGTCTGTTGGTTAGGCTCGGGTCAGGGTTTCCGAGAAGTGAGTGGTCGGTTTCCCTTCGGAGTCCCAATGTAGAAATTCCTGGAACTGGGTTGTTCTTTTTGGAGTACGGAGTAATTCTTGGCAACTCTCGCTCAATAAGGAAATTTCCCGATTCAGCAGAGTTATCCGCCACGACCAAATAATTAATCCCTGAATAACTCGGGCGGCGAGATCGCAGTATCTTCCTGAGCATATACCCGTCGGCCAAAAGGACTGCTCAACCCATAGCCTTAGAGTTATATGAGTTATATCGGTGGCGGGTGGATTCTAATATTATCGGCAAATCTGTGTGGGATGCTGCATGGCTAGCCGCAAAGACTCCGGCGTGAAGCTTCCACCGGAAGTACATATTATTATGATGAGACTAAACTGTGTGACTAGTTTCAAAAGCCCTCTGTAATTTATATGCCTTTGCATACTATGATACTAAACAACAAAACAAAAATAGCATAGACAAGGCGCACGCATGGACCCGAGTTCGATCAAATATAACAGTGGGAAATATGTAATCATGCGTTTTCCCTACAATAGGTCACCTCCAACGCATCTACCATCGGATCACCCTGTTTGGGAAAAACTCGTCAATGAGTTCTAGATAGTATGGCTATCATTGATAGTTAGCACTAGCTTCAATCTATCAGGGCGTCAAAGTCTTACCTTCAGCTCCTCCACCTTGGGGATATCGTCACTCTTGCTATATAGGTCGTAAGGGTTGAAGGCCCTGACCGCTTCTAACATCGCCTTATCATGCTCATCCATAAACTCCATGTAAGCTCCGCCTGTATGCCATGGATAGAACGAGTGATATCTTATCATAGCAAGAGCCTCGGGAGGCAATGTTGACTGATCCTTGACAATGTGGTAGAGATACTCATCGTGACCCCATGACAACATAACATTATCCATGCCACACCCAGGCGTATAGATCCCATTCTTGGTTCCGTAGATCTCGTGGCCATAATCTGGGTTGTTCTTGAAGGTGTCTGGATAAATGATAGTCTTGTCGAAAGCACACCCGACCGGGAATGTATCTCCAACAACGTCCCATTGCCCTTGCGCATCGAAGAAGAAAAGCAGCTTCCCGAGATCATGAATAAGGCCTGTCAACTGCATCCAGCGCGGTTTTCCATCTCTTCGAATAGCTTCGGCAGACTGCAGAAGATGTTCAATTTGAGATAGTGAGGTATCTGGATCAGATTCGTCGATCAAAGTGTTTAACTTCTGCATTGCTTGCCATATAGTCATCTCCGCCCGAGTCTTGAATTTGAAATCATTCCGCGCCTTGAGGTTGTATGCCACGGTCTGCTTCTCATGCTGTTCACGATAAAAGCTCTTCACCCGATCACAAGCCTCCTCATACTGGCGAAACTGTGTCTTGTCTTTTTCGGCGTCGAATTCGGACTTGGTAAAGATATCATCTTTCTCTTTAACGTTCGCTTTTAGAACGTTAACAGCATCGATGTTGTCGGAGATATCCTCAAGGGCTTGGCCGTCACGGTCACTCCTGATAGGGATCGTGTCAATGGCCGAAGGAGCCATTATGGGGGAGAAAATTGGAAAGGTTGAGAGATGCAAGACGTAAGTAGGTCGCTGCTATGATAATTTTGACGTGTTGGGTAGGGTGTCTGCAAAGAGATTGGGAGATGGCAAGAAGGGTCCTTTAAACGAACTCCACACTGGCGTGGATAGGGTATATATAACTTCGGTGTTGAATGATGAAACATCCTGAAATCGAAAAGATCCGTCGCTCATAGTTGGGCAGAATGAATTGCCAACCATGAAACTTTCATTTCTCAACCCAATAGCTGAATATAGAGAAGGTGCTTCTCTAGGTACCTTGCCAGATTTCCAAAGCCAATGACATAGTATAGGTGGTTCATGTAGCGACATTGGCAGGGCTTGTGATAGCTGTATGAAAAAGGGAACGTGGGGAGCTAAGATAGGAAATTGGGTTACTTCATAGAATTTCCCTATGTAGCAGATTTTCATGAAGTGACAATTTGCCAAACCTGTGAGTGAAATGGCAAGTTTTTCCAAACCTGGGGATTGTTGAGGGAAACTACAAGATCATGTTGTTAGGCAATGTCATATAGGGAAATCGATTATCACCCATGATGGACAATAGCTTCATTCAAGATGACTACATTATGCTCGTCTCTGATTTCCTCTGTCCCATTCTCCAGAGAGCTGAAGCGATATTGGTCGCGTGTAGGTCAACAATCTTAAGGGTTGAGGTGCAATAGAGAGCGCCGTAAAATTTGTTGACATTTCAGGAATAGGGCTTTAAAAGTCATCTGATGACACCGGGATTTATATTGATCCATGATAGGGGTATTTTCCAAAATTATTCCCTACATTTACTGTCAAATAACCTATTTCATACATACAACCAGCCTTCATAGAAACCACCTTTTAAATATCTACGCCGTGCTATTAGCCATCTGACGGTTTATTTTCGCCTCTTTCTGCAAATTTCTAGCAAATTTGACCCCAAACCCATGCTGGAAAACTTCTCTGATATCCTCCAGCGTCATCCCTTTAACTTCTGGATAGCAGAAGTAGACTGCGATCCAGCCGAAGAAGCAGATCGCGGCGTAGAAACCAAATGCTCCTGATGGTGTAGTATTCTCCATCTGCGTCAAAAACGTGGACGCAACGATGATATTGCTTCCCCAGCAGGAACATGTAAGCATCATGGTACCGTACGCGCGGACTTCCATGGGAAAGAACTCGGAAGAGAGCCAAGCGGTGTTACCTATACCAGATGAATAGAAGGCAACGTATACGATCATAGAAACCAGAACGAGATAAGCGGGCCATTCTATCTCTTTGGTTTTCAGAGTAAGGTCGTGGTTGATTGGGATCCAGTGGAATGCGACGGCAGCGAGTGCTAGGAACAAAGCCATACCCCACACCGTACAGAGCAGTATGCGACGACGGCCGATGCGGTCAACGAGCATCAAGTTCACCCATGTAAAGATGAAGTTCGTTGCTGCGATGATAGTTCCGACCGCAACGGGGTTGGCGAATCCCACGAGGGCGAAGATAGTGGAGGAGTAGTACATGAGGGAGTTGAACCCACCGAGTTGGGAGATGGCCATAAGTCCACAGGCTGCGAACAGAGCGCGGAGGTTGCCTGGAACAACGTAGAGTTGTTTGAGAAGCCACCAGGAGCCCTTGCCATGCTTAAGAGACTTCGCCGCTGCCACGTGAAGAGAGATGTGACGGACTTTCTGCTGAACCTGCTCGGGGGTTCCCTCGGGAAATATGAGTGCAATGACCTTCGCCGCCTCTTCGTGCTTGTCATGGTAAACGAGTTGACGTGGACTCTCTGGGCAGAATGGCAGCAGAGCGGCAAGAATTAATGCAGGCACAGCGCCGATGGCTACCATTGCCCTCCAGCCATGTGGGACTTCGGCTAGTGCTGCTCCAATACCGTAAGATACGAGCTGACCACCGGTGATGGACATATTGTCGAGGCTGATCATTCGACCGCGGTACTGGGCTGGCGCAACCTCGGCAATGTAAAGGGGCACGATCATGGCAGCAGATCCAACACCTAGGCCAATCACGAAACGGCCGACGGTCATTTGGGCGATGGAGTAGGCGGCGGCTTGAAGGACGGCGCCAACGGTAAAGAGAAAGCAGCCCATGTAGATTGTGGTTTTTCGCCCATAGCGATCAGCGATAGAACCTGCTATGATGGCACCGATGAAGGCACCTCCGGAGGTGATGGACGTGATCAGTTCCTTTTCCTGGGACGTGAGGATCTTGCCCAGGTCTTCGTTGAGGTAGACGAGAACGGCGGATATGATACCGGTGTCATAGCCTTTGACGTTAATATAATGATGTTTGGATGCCAAAGAGGTAGTAAAAACTATGCGTACCGAAGAGCATGCCACCAACACCAGCGGTGATTGAGACGAGCCATGCAAACTTCCCTGATTGGGTTTTTTCAATGGAGTCGAGGTCTTCTAGATGTTCGGATTTCTGGATGGAATCTGAAGAAGAGACTTTCTCGACGTGGAGGACGCCATTATCCTGCTTGTGACTGGGCTCCGATGACTCGCCCATCGTGAATCCGGAATTGCCGAGGTAGAGGTAGATTATAATTAACAAGATGTAAGGACGAGGAACTGAATTACAGAAAGGAAAGGCGTAGGAATAGCGACGGGACACATCGCGGTCTTATATTGCTCCGGCACGTTCCAAGTAGTGGCCGGTGGCGGCATGGTCGACCTTCTCTGCGCCCTCCCCCTAATCCGTCACACCGAGACACAAAGCTGAACTCGGCACCCCAGGTCTTGGCTTCTTCCCCAGGTTTTGTCGGCTTTTGGTCGGTCCATAACCAAGTGCGCGGATCGCCCCATTCGAGTAATTCGCGGGGTAAACCTTAAAAATAACCTTATCTTCTCATTTCCCGTTGACCGCCGAAGTTGGTATTTTAACCTCAGCTGTCCCACATCGAGTAATACTCCTTCCAACCTCCTTCCATCGTGTCTTCAATTCTTACACTCCCTGCCATGAGTTGCCGTTATTTGTGCTCTATCAGGTGAATTGACGCAATTGATGTGAGAGCTTTTGAGACTACCCATCACGCCCCCACAACCAGCTATGCTCGGGCAAGCCGCGTGGCTCCTTGTCGATTGTTTTCAACTAGCCATTGTCTAGTGATGTGGATGCTGATGGTTATAGAATGTCGGCCAATCAACAGAAGAATGATGGTCAGTCTCGCCTTCTTCGTTTATTGGCTTCCTGATGCCTGTGACTTGTGCTGATTATATGCGACTAGACCACCAGTCTAGAGGTGCATCTCCCTCATTTCAGGGCGTCTGAAATATGCTGAGGCATTTGTCGAGAGGCTGATGGCTGACATCGAAAATAATTGTTTGCAGGAGGCCACCCCCCTCCAACATCAGTGAATCCTTCATCAGGCAGCTCGGGCACTTTACAATTCAAATTCCGTCAAGGATCAAGCGCCAGATATGATTCTGTCTTCTCAAAGGACCAGCCGTGGGTGAAAACCTCTGGCAGAAGTAAGAAACCGTTTTATTTTCCGCTTTAGTTTCTTTTGCATTGTATAGGGATAGCGGCCTAACGGCTTACCGGAAGCTAGTATGTTCGGCATTTGTGGACGAAACTCCAGAGCTTGACGAGATATACTCGACCAAAACCGATACTGGAAGTACTGGTTCGGAGCTATGCAATCAAAGAACAAAAGAATCTCCTACACTATCAACTACGGTGCCCTCCGTCGCATCAGAAAAGCAAACCGCGGAGTCTGCTCTCTGGACCCCCAGGTCCTTCTCGTCCAGCAGTCAGGTCACCTCTCCCATAACGAGACGGCCATGCACCCACGATAGTGGTACTGATCACTTGTTTCATTCACCCAATCACACATATCATGCTAGCAGAGACAACTCCAATACTGCTGGTCATGACAACACCATCGAGTCCCTGCTTCGGGCGGCGGACTTGTCCGAGACTCTCGCTCACGAAGGTAGCGGTGACATGCTACCGAGCCCACTCCCAGGTGAAGATTACGTGCAGCACACTCCAAGTGGCAGACCAAGTACACCTCAATGCTGGCCTCTTGACGGCGTTCAAGAAGCGTGTCTGATGCGGTACTTTGTCGACAACCTTGCATGCTGGGTATGCAACTCTCTGTTCTATACCCAAACACGAGCCAGCAACTCGCATTCTCGATGTGCAACAATCTATTGAATAATAATGCTAATACAATATAGTTCGACCTCTGCGACCCAGAACGACATTTTGCCTTAACATTCCCACGACGAGCGAGCCAATGTCCTGCTCTCCTCAACGCAATATACACCGCATCTGCGCGCCATCTTTGCCGCCTCGATAAGTACCGCAATCGGGCCAATCAAATTGAGTACCTCGGCAAACGGCTTCCTGATCTACATATTGAAACTGCTGTTGAGTATCATACTCGCTGCATTGAGCATTTAATTTCCTTATCCGATGATCCGGCAGCGGTCTTTGATGAAAACTTATTGGCTGCAAGTGTGATCTTAAGATTCTACGAAGAAGTAGACGGTATGTTTCTATATCTAACGTGGAATATTTGGGTGTTTTATCTGACAGTTTTACGATAGCACCTCTCAATGGAGGAGACTTGGAGACAGCACGGAGAGGGACTCAAGTCTTTATCGACGCACAAGCTTCCATCTCTCTAGTTCCCACGTCTCCTTTACGCCACGCCGCCTTCAGGATAGCTTTTAGGCAAGAAGTATACATGGCTTTCGTCAAGCAACGGCCCGTTAGGCTTGCTTTAGGCTGCGACGAATATCGCAGTCTCGAGCCCACCGATGATTATACCTGGGCTCATAGAGCCGTTGTTCATTGCGCAGATGTGTTGGAATACTGCTATGGAAACGGCAGACGAAGTGGCGAAGATTACGATCTACTGGTGGAGTATCATGAGGGATGGAATCAGCAGAAACCAGAGTCATTCACACCTATGTTCCATAGGCCACCTGATGATGAAGCTGGTTGTTTATTCCCAGAGATTTGGTTTCTGTCGGATTGTCATGGTAAGTAATGCCTGGCTGGATTTTTGGTGACTGGTTTGAGTACGCAAAGTCGACTCAGAAGCTTGCAGGCTAATGCGGATTACGATATGTTTCTAGTAACCGGCGTGCAACATCTTGACCTCTCCAAGATCCTTCTAACAGTCTACAATCCTCGCATCCCGCGCCTGGGCCCATCTCAGCGTACTGCGGCCGAACTTACCAAGGCAAGCCTCCTCTCCAACAAAATATCGAGCAATATGGCTAACCAGCCATGCTATAGGTCGAGGTAATCAAAATCGTCAAGCGTCTCTGCGGCGCCGCTATCTTTAATCGTCGCGCACCACCCGCTATGAACACGGCATGCATGGCGATCGCCATGTGTGGCGACCAATTTACGGAACCTCATGAACAGCAAGCTATTCTGGAGGTCCTGGTTTATACTGATAAACAACATGCCTGGCCGACGACGGATATTCAGCGGCAGTTGAGAGAGGCGTGGGGTTGGTATCCGATGGAGGACGTGGGTACCTAGTAATGCTTGATATGTGTATATTTCTGTGTGAAGAAATGTGTATGATGAGAATATGATTTCCATAACAACCATTCGTCGTCGGTGCATTTATTTTCAAATCAAGGAAACCTAAAACTGGAAATTAATTGGTGTGGAAAAGACATAGTAAGAAAATATATAACCTTGATTTACATAAAAATTGCCTTCATATAACTTGGATTGGGTTAGAAGAGCGTGGTTTATACTCAATTCAAGAGCAGCCCTAGGATTATAGCGATCGCTGGCGGGCATTCGAGAAAGACTAATATAATATAGGGGCTACTTCATATCCTCTAAAAAGGGATTAAAGGAGAGAAGGCATAAGAGCTTGTTGTTGTTGTATTGTTTAGCGTCCGGGGGGAGCGGGCCGAGCCCGCCCCCCATGACCTCCCGTGGGGTATGGGGACGTGCTAAGCTGGTTCTATACTACATAAGAAAAAGAGAGAAAAGGAGAGTCTATTATACGAAGGCATAAGAGCGTTAGACAGGGTAGCATATTTGCTGTCTGGATTTTCAGAATAATTCCATTCACTGAAGAACTATATACTGCCGTGATAATTCATCGTTATAAAAAAAAACATTAATCAGAGCAAAAATTTGAACCTTCAAGTCTCATAATATATCGATCATACTACCTTCCAAAACATCGGAAGGATTCAGCTTCTTTTACTCGGCATCAATATCCGGAAACCTCTTCCAAACCTTCAGTGGCATCGGACCAGGCGATAAGTTGAAACTCTCCCACCGTTCGGGCTCCCAACCAGGATATGGTAAAGCAAGCTCATAGCGGTGAACAACACTCGCTAGCAGCACTGTCTGTTCGAGATACGAAATATTTCGCCCGATGCAACCACGAGCTCCAGCGCTAAAACTGATAAACGCCGCTTGAAGTTCCTTTGCACCGTTATCGCCCAACCATCTCTCCGGGCGGTAGGATTCCGGATCTGGGAAAACCTTCTCATCACGATGTACTATATACGCTGACATACTTACACTCGTGTCACCCGGGACGAACTCCCCCATGATCGGGGCGCCTTCAGCTGGTGTCCGTCGTGGAAGTCCGAATGAGGATGGTGGATACATGCGTAGGCTCTCATCAAGGCAAGCACGCAGGTAAGGAAGATGCCGGACTTTGTCGTATGGAGCGACTACTTCCGATGGATCGAGCACTGTGTCCACCTCTTCGCGGAGTTTGGCTAACGCGTCAGGGTTAGAGAGAAGCAAGTACATTACGTTGTTCAGTGCTATTGCGGTTGTGTCGGAGCCGGCGTTCACTAGAATGTCTCAGCGTCAGCGTGTTGTCCGAAGGAGAGGAGACGAAAATGAGCCTATCAAGGGGGATCAGTGGGCTAATAACTTACTCATGATTGAAATTTCCGCCACGATTTCGCCCCATTCCATACCATTTGCATTTCCATTCTTATCTTCCATGAGACTTTGGAAGAAGTCGTCAAGTTTTTCACCAGCGCGGTAACGTTTTAGTCGTTGGGTTGCGCGGTGCATTACAATGCCATCCCAGCCTTTATTGAGGGCCCACCTGCGGCGGTATTCCTTTGAGATAAGATTCGAAATCTTGCTCAACGTCGGGAACCAGTCGTAAGCCCACACCAGACCGGATTGAGCACGTGCTGTGGCATGGAGGCATTGGCGGTAATTTACTTCAAACAGACTCCCATCCATTCTTTCAGCTTTCACGAGATCATTGCCAGCATCGAGGAAACCGAGGCGTTCTGAAAGACCGATATCAGCGATGGCATCAAGGGAGAAGAAATTGGTGTAAGCGCGGTAGTCGACCGTTAAGTCTTCTGCTGCCGGTAGTGCGTTTTTAGTTTTTAGAGGTGCAGTGCAATGAGCGTCGAGAGCTTTGTTGAAGCGCTCCGCCTTGTCGGTGACTTTGTGCTCCCATCCTTCGAGGTTTTTGAGGGCATAGGCACTGGAGAGAATGCGGCGTTTGCGTTGATGGTCTTGCTTATCTCGGACATCAGCGAGATGGTGATGGGAGCCGGCGAGGGTGTCGTAAAATATATCTTTAACGCATTTGGTGTTGTGGCCGTAGATATCTTTGATGGCAGAGACATCCGAAAATGACAAGGAATTGGGTCCTATGCGGACAACGGGTGATTTCTTATGTGCTTCGAGGAGAACGTTTGACCGGAACGATTTATTGGCTTCAATGATAAATCCGAGATTTGAAAGGCCGCAAACCCAGTTGAGACTGGGGTATTTGCGAAAGCCTTTTGGGTCGCGGAAGTATTCAACGACAGGATATATGACAAAGTATGAAAACAAAAAGAAGACCGTTGCGGCCGACACGGTATATCCAAACATGTTTGAAGGTGTAACAAATTTATGAAATACTGCACGAGTTCAGCATGCTTCGTTGAAGCCTGATTGATATAGAGAAGGATATAGGGGTTGATAAAAGGTGGCCTGCTGGCCACGATAAGCTTCGCGGGGAAGGCTGATGATTAACGAAAAGGGTCTGCTGGCACATTTTCAACATGAGTAGTAACCTACTCCATACGTACACTGCTACGATTCTTGAGATCTTGTCTATCCGGCAATTGTGTATGTTTTGCAACATCGGCCTGGCTGAACGTTGGTGAAGATTCAGAATCTTGCCCCATGTGGAGTTTGTTATCGGGTAACTATTTTAGCGCGTTCGCCAAAATTTCCAAATTGAACCTCAGAAAGGCAATTTCTACCCAAGAACCGCGAAGAGTAATTGCCATATTTGGATTCTTCTGTGGCCGTCTCGATGTCTCCGGCTCTCCTCTCCGTCTTGCCTCTGAAAGGAAGGGATTCCGCCATCCAGGTCTAGTGATTCCCCAAGAGTACTGGCATCTCGTCTTGAAGCGGATGAAGATGAAGAATACCTACCAAGAAAACTTTACGCTTCGGGGAGAATATAAGATAAGAATGGCCATCGTGCGAGCGAGGCTACCACAGGCCACTGATAACATCTCTAGTGTCCTTTCTCGACCACATTTTATTGCTTCGCTCCGTTCCCTCAATCGTTGAGTTCGGTTTCTATCATCATGCCCAAAGTTATGGATATTGCTTCGCATCTAGACATTGAAGGTCTACATAGAAAGCTAAGTGCAGATGATGTCGCGCTCTTGGGACTTGTGCTTTTGTTCAGTTTCTGGTATTCTTTGTACTTCAAAGACAAGCCAGATCCATATCAACACGTTTGGTTTGAGAAGCCTCAGGCGATAGACGCAAATTCAAAGGAGCCCGAAACAAGAGATATTGGAAAGAAGCTTGAACAAAGTGTGAGTCCCCTTGGTGTCACCAGTTTATGGCAAGCATTTTCATAACATGATACTTTCAGAACAAGGACGTTGTGATATTCTGGGGATCACAATCTGGAACGGCCGAAGGACTGGCGAATTTCCTTGTACGAGACTGCCGAAGTCGATTTGCCATCGAAGCTCTTGCTGCAGACCTATCAGATTATGATCCAGAATCTATTGCAAACATTCCTGAAGCCAAATTCGCCCTCTTCATTATCTCGACGTACGGCGAAGGTGATCCAAGCGATAATTCAACACAATTCCTATCCTGGTTACACACCAACAAGACGGTCCATTTTCCGAGCCTCCGATATGCAGCTTTTGGACTTGGTAACAAAAACTATAAGTATTATAATCGAGTTATCGATATCGTTACCGAAGCTCTTGATAACCGTCAGGCTAAAGCTCTACTTCCGATTGGAAGAGCCGACGACTCAAATGGAACGACAGAAGAAGATTTCGCAGAGTGGAAACAGTCGCTTTTCTCGTTATTCCGGAACCAGCTTGGATTTGAGGAACGTTCTCAGCAGTATGAGCCCACTCTCCGAGTTGTTGAGGACCCATCCCTCGACAGCATTGATTTACATGTTGGAGAGCCTGTCAGACCCAACCCTATGAAGAAATCCGCAGCGATGGCTGCTTCGCCAATTCATCCTCTAACCGTCAGGGTAGCTAAGAAGCTCCTATCTACAACTGACCGCAACTGTCTCTACGTTGAGCTCGACACAAACGAATTCCCCGAACTCAAATACAAGACTGGTGATCACCTCGCTGTATGGCCTTCGAATACCTCATCAGAAGTATTTCGTCTCCTCAGTGTCCTGGGATGGGAAGAGCGGAAGTCTATACCCCTCCTCATTAATAGCCTCGATTCATCCACCCCAACCAAAGTCCCTTCTCCAACGACTTTGGAGTCGCTTTTCCGGAGCTACTTAGAAATCTGTGCTCCTATTTCCCGAGAAACCATCAACTCAATAGCACAATTTGCTCCATCCCCTTCCTCAAAAGCCGCACTGGCCCGTCTCGCCCAAGACAAAGATACCTACCGCGCCTACTGTTCTACAACCCATGTTACGCTCAGCCGCTTGCTCGAAAGTGTTATCTCTCCCGGTGATTCCTGGTCAAACCTACCATTGGAGCTTATCCTTGAAATTATTCCGACCTTAACACCAAGACACTATTCAATATCCTCATCATCCGTAGTCTCTCCCAAGACCATCGCTCTCACAGTCGCGACTTCAACCCAGAACGCCGACGGCCTTCCAATCCCGGGCCTAACAACGAACTACTTGCTTGATGTGGAAAAGCACCACAACGGTGCCGCCTCCGCGGCACCCTCTGATCTTTTGGGATCGAACAAGAATTTTTTGGGTAACGGGAAAGTGTTTGCTCACGTAAGAAAGTCGAAATTTAGACTTCCTATCACGTCCAAGAATCCGATTATTATGATCGCATCCGGGAGCGGTGTTGCGCCGTTCCGTGGGTTTCTGTATGAGAGATCCAGAGTTGCGAGAATGGGACGAGAAGTGGGACCCAGTATGTTATTCTTCGGATGCAGAAAAGCTTCGGAGGATTATTTGTACGCTGATGAGCTGCGGTCCCTCGAGGCTAGTCCGGAAAACAACATTTCTGTCATCACAGCCTTTTCTCGGGATAATACCAATAAGACAGGAGAGAAAATGTACGTGCAAGACCGGGTAGAAGAGAGGGACGAGGAGGTCATTAGGCTATTGATGGAAGAGAACGCATATCTCTATATCTGTGGAAGTGCGACAATGGCGCGGGATGTTGCGAAGAGAGTTGGTGAATGTCTTCAGAGAAGGATGGGCTGGAATGAAGGGGAATTGAGGGAGTGGTCAGAACACATGCGGAAGACGCAGAAGTGGAAAGAGGATGTTTGGGGTTGATTGCCTAAGTACTTTGATAGTAGAATATGACATTCGATCTGTCAGATGTACTGAACTTAAACGTGCTGGCAGAAAACGGGCAATCATTTTTGCAACAATATTATCTCTGCATGCCTTTATTATGCGCCCTTTTAAACGGTGAGGAACGGCTTTATGGGAATGTGAAATGTAGCAAGAAATTCAACAGAATAAACAGCATAGGGATCATAATTGATATCAGGCCCCTCAAATTCAAAAGCTAACACAAATGATACTAGATAGAGAGGCACATCCAACTCTGTATTATCCTGTACCCATACCTCAGTTTTATTATTATAGGATAACTAGGAAGAAAGTAATACAAGACATACAAGGGGATATTGGTATCATTCCAGATTCTGAGGCGCAACCCCTGAAATTCGTGTCCTTTCTCTGAGATAACCGCTTAGCTCGGGTTCATGTTTTCAAACTGTAGATAGACTCATTCACGGATGGTTATCTCTTATCGCCCTAACAAAAGTTCTCATCTCTGAGTTCAAGTTGTGCTTGTAACCTACCTATGTTTCTCTAAGGGTCCTGTCCCGACGTGTTAGGGTTCCCCACATCACGTGGAAGCCATCTTATCATGGGGAACCTCCCCCTCTTCCCCTCATTCTTCCGTTTCGTTATCTACCTAGGTAGGGCAGCCTATGCGATCTTAGATACACGTTGCCCTGCACCAATCCGATATGTGGCCGGGTGAAGGAACTGTAGTTTCAAGTCCTTAAGCTTTAAAGCTTGATCCCGGATCACAATGGCTTCAAGTCTTCCCGTTCTGCTGCGGGGTGGTTATTTGGGAGAGGATAACCTTGTTTGCTGTGAAGCATCTATCTCCACACTCTTCACAGAGGAAATTTCTGCTTTTAGAAAATTACTCGATTCAGAATTACTCAATTTGAGAATTGTTTCAGTAAAAAAATGCTACAGTTGAAATTAATCCATCCGGGGTTGATTCGTTTGGAATTGGAGTCGTGCCTTGTATATGGGCGCGCCATACCTACCTCTCTATGTAGGTATATATCCTAGTAACGCGTTGAAACTAATTCATCAGGTTAACTACATCGTTCTCAAAAGTTCTTTGCCCCTCTTTCTCTGTTTTTTAAAAATTATTTTCGTCGACGATACCCAGCAGACATGGCAGCACCAATCCCACCCTCCGGCAAGCGCCTTAAAATCGCTGTAGCAGGCCTTGGGAGAATGGGAAAACGCCATGTACACACCTTGGCCACCCGGGTCCCTCGTTGCCAAGTCATTGCTGTCTGCAGCACCTCGGACGAGGAGGTCAAGTGGGCGCTTGACGCTTATAAAAACACAGACATAAAAGTGTATGGTTCATACGAGGAGATGATCGATCACCCCGGTGTCGAAGCCGTGTGGGTTTCCACCAGCACTGATGTGCATGCAAAACAGACGCTGGGTGCCATTGCAAAGGGGCTACATGTATTGTGCGAGAAGCCGTTGAGCACAGATCAGGCGGAGGTGAGCATTTTCGTCAACTCAGCCCTATTATTCTGTTATTGGGACGGGAGCGTCGGGGATTATGAAACCGGTGAAGAATATGCTAAGTGAAAGAACCCTCCTTTTAGGCCCAGCATACCGTCGACGTCGCTCGCGCTCATCCGGAACTCAAAGTAATGGCTGGGTATTCTCGCCGGTTTGACGCATCTTATCGGTCTGCGAAGGAACGGATTAGTAGCCAGGGTGAAATCGGGTCACCCTTTCTCGTGCGCTCTCAGACATGTGACCTCTTAGACGACACGGGGTTCTTTGTGCGCTATGCAGCGCGAAATGGGGGCATTTTCGTCGACTGCTGTATTCATGATATCGACCTCTCGCTATACTACCTTGGCGAGGACCTCGTCCCTAAATCAGCTTGGGCGGTAGGGACCATCGCTCACCATCCCGAGCTGAAAGAACTCAACGATGTCGATAATGGTGTGGGTATTGTCGAATTCTGGGGTGGGAAGATGGCGTACTTTTACTGCTCCCGGACTCAGGCTCACGGTCATGACGTCAGCACGGAAATAACTGGAACAGAGGGTAAAGTCATGGTGAACCTCGTTCCTCGCTCGAGCCATGTTCAGATTGCCAAAGCGAATGGCGTCAGCCATTCCGTGCCAGAAGAATACTGGCAGCGCTTCGAGGATGCATTCGCGACTGAGGCAAGTGAATTCGTGGCTGCGGTGCTGGATGACCTTCCTGTTCCGGTATCGCTTGACCTAGGTATCAAGGGCCTGAAGATCGGGCATGCACTTCAGGAAGCGTTGCTCACTGGAAGGCTCGTCCGATTCGACGAGAGAGGGGAGAAGGTTATCGGGGGATGAACTCAATTTTGTTAGCAGCTTACCTCCCCCTCGTGGAATTCTTTTGTATTGTCATATTATATAGAGTGACAAGCAGACTTCGAGCCGACACAGTTATGGTTGGGCCCACGCCGGAGCGGATCCTCCAAAAAATGAAAATCCCATCATGACTTTATCGGTATGTGTTTCCCGGGAATTAAACTTAAGATAGACCTCCATCTGTAGCAGTAAGGGTTCCTAGGACAGGCTGAGGAGATTCACTGGAATCGGGTGTTCCTAGGAACGGAGTTCAACGGAGAACGAAGCAAGCTGGAACCCATCAACTGTGCCATAGGCCTATCTTATATAACAATGAGCACTGTGAGCTGATGTTGCGAGACGCGACGGAGAATAGATGAATAATTTTTCAGAAAGAGATGTTTTCTTGAGGCTCGCGATTATTGCCCTATTTTTTTGTTGCCATTTTGAGTGTGAATTTCACACCGGATGGTGCGAGAACACGCTTTGGCATTGACGGGATATGGAAATAGAGAGAGAGAGAGAGAGAGAGCATGCAGCTCCTCGATATATTTTAACTTCTAATCCAAATCAAAGCTTTCTCTTAAAGCCTTTCCTAACAGCGACACCGCCTCTTCAATCTTGTGCAACGGGGCAGCTGCAAATGTTAGTCGGAAAAACATGTCATCGTGAGGCTTGTTCGCATCCGCGTAGAACCAGCTGCCGCGAGCTACAAGTGTACCGTGCCTAATACCTCCAAACCAGATATCTTCTTCAATTTCGGTTATGGACTTGGTTCTAGAATGGGGGTGTTTGGTCCACTCCACTTTCATCCATTGCTATAATTAAGCATTAGCATCGTCATATTAAATTTGGGAAACCCGAGAGATTGATATCATCCTGTACTTACAAACATACCAGCCTGAGGCGGCTTCCAACTGACGATGTCTTTAGGGAGGTAGCGATCACAAACGTCGAGGATGAAGTTGCAGCGCTTGGTATATTCTTTCCGAATATGTATAAGCCAGTCGAAGTACCCGGTATGACCCCAGTGTTCGTCAAGGAGCTTGAAAAGAGCCAGTTGGCTTAGGCCGCTCGGGCCTTGCGTTGAAACGTCGGCATGGTTCTTGTATCGTTCGACAATTTGCTGAGAGGCAGTAATCCAGCCAACACGAGTGCCGGGACTAATAACTTTGCTAAATGAATCCAGGCGCACGACTCGCCCATCTATATCCATACTGAGATAAGATGGAACGATCGTCTTGAGTAACTCGTATGGCGACATGGAGTCTGCAGAAACTAAAGCATTTTCCGAATCCGCAGCAAAGGTTCCATCTGGAGGAAGTAATACGGGTCGTCTTCCAATATGATCAGATCATGCTCTTGTGCCACCGTGTAGAGATCCCTGCGACGTTGTAGACTTTGAGTGGCGCCCGTGGGGTTTTGTCCTGTCGGTACGGTATATAGAAGGAAAGGCTTGCGTGCACCACCAAACGCAGCTGGATCCCAGCCCTCAAGCAAGTCGCGAAGCTTCTCTGGCAGCATGCCCTGCTCATCCATATTCACCCCTGCAAACTTTACCTGCATGGGCATTGCCGTTTCAACAGCCGTCGCAAAAGTGTAGTCGTCTGATAGGACATAATCTCCCGGTTGAGTAAACATTCGTAGCGCCATATCCAGTGCAGAAGTATTGCCGATGGTCATAGTACACTGCCAATCGGCATATGGAGGTTCATGAACTATTTCGGCATGCTCCGTGATCCAACGCAGTAGTTGTGCTGAGCCGCTTCCCTGGCAATAGTTCAAAGCCGTCGCAAGGTCATATGTGCTGAAACCCTCCAACAAATCATGCTTGCCGGTATGCAACCTGATGTTCTCGTGTTGTCGTTCGCTGTGTTTACTGCAATCCTTAAGGGATGGCACCATCATGTCCATGCCCTCGAATGGGAAGTATTCACTAAGTGGAAGGCCTCCTCCCAGCGAGATTACATTTCCGTTCTTCAAATGCTTGAAGGCACCTTTCAGAGAAGACCCTGCACGCCTCGCAGATTCCGGATTTATGCGATCTGTGTGTAACGTTTAGCTGTCATGATCTGAGAGTGAGGAGAAAAATATCCCATGGGTCTCTGAAGACTTACGATCCCATCGAAAAGCCTGGGGCTTATGCGCATGCGGACGAAGCTTAAATCGCTCGCTGGTAGACGGTGCGGCCACACCCCATTGCGTTGACTCGACTTCTCGACGCAGTGATCGAAAGGTTGCCGTCGAGGACGATTCATCCCTTTTCTTGCAACCAACGGCGCCGGAAGCCTCATAGTTGCTTCCAGCAGTTCCGAGCCCTTCGATAGTTGTTTGTGTCATTCCGGCGAAGAAAGAAAGATACAGCTTGTTTCTTGGCCAAGGCACAAAGCCTCAGGGTAGACTTATATATGAATTTAAGGCATTTCTGATGGAAAGGGGTCAATTCTCCGATTACTCCGCCGCAGCTTCGGTAAACAATCGGAGAAATCGGAGTAAGTTTGACTTTCCCACCTCGAAGAACTCGGAGTCATTATCGGCCAAACCAAAAGTTCAGGAAGTTTTAACTCTTCGCCGATGCCTTGTTCGCCGACGGAGACCTTCTTCGCACATGGTGAAAGATGAATGTCAGACTCCCTGCGTGTGATCTTTGCCGGCGTGCAAAACTTGCTTGCGACCACGGGCGGCCCACATGTGCACGCTGTCGTGACCGTGGGCAGGGTGATGCGTGTGTTTATAGAGCCAAACCTTTCAAAAGAAAGAAGTTGAACAATGCCTCTTCCATGTAAGTATCATCATCAGCGGCTGCTGTTGTGCTTTCGTTGGGCGTTTGGAATCAAACCACTGATCCAGATTACTAAACCAGTTCAACCTGCTCAGGTCTTGATGAGCCGTCAATTGTTCCGAGTCCTCCTCCCCCAACCTCATCTCAACCGCATCGTTACCCGAATCCGGGGTTTCTCGGCTCGTCGAGTCACTCTGCCATCTTCAGCCACGTCTCGTCTAGTGCTAATCCTATCAATGCTGATTCGCCTCACGATGATTTCATACAAACGCCGGCATCTTGCTCTTTTGTGAACATTCCCAAAGATCAAGCCATCATTGAGAAAGCAATTCAAGCACTCAGTCAGCTGGATCGAGCCAGCATTTCCAAATTGAAAACTCTCGTAGGTGTCTGGCTAGGAAAGGGGGTAAACCTTCCTCTGGCGGAGCCACTTGTTGCTCGCTGTGCTCAAGCCGTGCATGACCTAGCAGAGCAATCAACATCTCACACCACTGATACGCATGATTCCAGCGCATGGATTTCTCAATGTGCCGAACGCCTCCTGAGAAATACCCGAAAACCAATCATCTTACGTAGAGACTCAAGCGTTGCCGATTTTTTTTCACAGATGCTTGGGGAAAATGTGCGTTGGGAGACACTTGGGATATTTTTCGTTGCCGCTAGCAGAGCCGCGTTGGACGTTGCCTTCTTCCCTTCACTCTATACCAGTGATGAGCGACGGCGCGAATTCGTCAAGCTCTTAACCCACATCGGAGAATGTTGTTTGGAGACCTGCCTTGGGCTTGATTGCCTGAATGACCTGCAGCTAGTTCTACAGTATGAGAATTTGGTCGTTCACTCCCAGGTCTACGGAGATCAAAGTAAGTCACGATCAATGGTCACACTCGCAAATCGGTAAATCCGATCAAACAAGGTACATGACTGATTGCTCGTGAACGTAGGTTATCACTCATGGAGGAGGATGGGAGATGTGGCAAGCTCTCTGTTTGCCCTTGGATATCATGAAAAAATTGATCAAGATGCATCACAGTTGCCAGAGTTCATTGTGGAGCTTCACAAAGCAGCCTTTGCTCGCATCTATGCCGCCGACAAAAATCTAGCCATTTTCCTTGGTCGGCCACCACGAATTATCAAGGCTTATTGCAACTGTCAACTCCCATCTAATATTCCAGGGTTGTGGAGTGATAGCACCCCGAGTCGCGACGGAGATCGCCAGCATGAACCAGATGATTTTGAAAATATAAATTACACTGCAGATACTCGCTGCTCTGCAATGTTTGCGTCTCTAAAGGAAGACATCCTGGCGCTCTTTCGGGATCGCGATCCTCACGGCCAGATTGAGAAAACAAGGTTAGCGATTCGAATCCCAAAGGTTAGGTAGCTTAACATAACATTTCCCAATAGTACAATTAAATCGGAAGCTGAGAAGCGGTGGCAAACGCTGCCGGCCAATTTCAAGCTAGAGACGAGCGTAAAAGATTGCCGGCTAGGTCCGTTCGAACGGGACTTTCTTGTCGGTACCCGACTCGACTATTTGCACACTCTGTTTCTTCTCCACTTGGTGTCGCTACGACACATATCCCAACCCGACGTTTCACTGCTTAAGATTGCTTGTGAAATGCTATCTCACGTGGTAGAAGTGATAATACTCCGCGCTCGCCTGGTGAATTCTGGAACATGTCTGATCTGGAAGGTCGCCCATTTTGGCTTACCCGCTGCGGGCATCATCTCACTCGCGTTATTAAACCCGTCTATTGGCAAAGATACTGAGCCACTTTTACAATCTAAGATGCTGCAAGACTTGAGCGTGCTGGTCGCTGAGGTCAGAATGGGGGCAGTCATAGAAGTGGGCGAACCAAATTTTGCTCTATTCACCCGAGCCACGCGAACCATACAACGTCTTCTTGACGCCTTATTGGCAGGTGAGCTGCCGTCGAAGCTCCCGGAGGCAGAGCCAATAATTCCGCAACAGCATGAGAACTCAGATTTTATCGGAGACTGGGATCCGTGGATCAACGCTGATCCTTGGGAATTTGAGATTGATTTTTGGGCCAACCTCGCAGAGCATCCATCATTGCAAGGTTCTGAACATCAAACTCGATAGTGACTACAATATCTCGAAACCTCAGTTGTTTTATATTCAAGATCTGGCTTACAAATTTTCACTCATCCGTCTATCATACTCTATCTTATATAGGATCTATTTAGGTATTTTCGAGAATAAAGCTAGCTTTTTTCTCACTACCGGCATAGTCCTAGGGGCTTGCACTCCCAACCTGCTCATCAAATCTTCCAAACTTCTTTATCACTCCTTCAGTTCGACTCTTCTCGCACCATTGATGGAACTACTCTCAGAGTTTCAGCGGAAGATTATGCAGAGATCTCTAGTTAGGGTTAGACCCCCCATTTCTTCTTCTGAGGTATTCTACGAATTTCCTCAGAGACTCTGGAGCGTCACCTCTGTCCATGATGATTTCGACCATATTTAGCCCTTTACCCTTTTGGAGTTCTGGGTCACGCAGTATGGTGTTCAGTTCTCCCCAAGTCTCGGCTCGACGTGTCCTCACGGGGTAAGAAGGGTCGCCCTTGGGGGCACCGAAATAGTTTGGCGCCTCGAGATTTCGCCACGGCTGGACGTCGTTGTAAGAGGCATAGAATCCGTGGATGATGCGTTCGACCGTGTACCCATAGTTATTCAACACAAAAATCACCACGTCGAGCTTGTTCCGAATGATGTCGCTAATCGCCTGTGCCGACATCTGTAGACTGCCGTCTCCTTCGAACAGGATTGTTCGACCGTGTGGTCGTGTTCCTTGTTTGATCATTTCTCTCTGAGCTAGAGCAACCCCTTGACAGGATCCGAGCATGTAGCCGATGGACAGCCAAATCGACGAGTTTATCACCATCGTATCGTGCGGGAGGACGAAATCTTGCCCACCGGATGAAGATGTGCCTGTTTCTGTGAGCAGGATATCGCCGGGTCGGAAAAATTCAGAGATGCGTAGCCAAAACGTGTACTGATCCACAACAGAATCGTTCTCCACTGGTGGTAGTGCTTTTAGTAACTCTCTAGGGCCCTCTTGACTTTCAGGGTATGCCTCGGGATGTGGGATCCTCGACTTGTCCAGACGATCTAGTAAATTTCTCAGGAGCGACTTGATAGACACGGGATGGCCAGAATTGACAGACTCCGCAGTGTTGCCGACCCGTACCTCGTGCTTTTCAAATGTCACCGTAGCTTGGGCGTTTGGTACAGCCGTTGAACCGTAAGTGTTGATATCGGAATTTAAGGGACCAAAACGGAGGACCAAATCGCAGGCCTCAACCCATGTCTTATGAGTTGGGTTTCCAGCCAGCCCGTAAAAGACTCCGTAGAAATTGTGATGATTTTCGTTGACGAGACTCTTTCCAAATGGTGTCGTCAACGTAGGGAAGCCTGTCAGGCTGACAAGTTCGTTCACTTCGTCGCGGACTCCGAACCTGGCTGTGAAGCCGTCCACGAGGATTAAGGGTTGTCTAGCGACGTATATTTTATTGACAATTAAATCGACCATTTCATTCTCGAATTGCTTGTCATATCCGGAAATGGAGAGGTCGATGGGCGACACGGCTGCTGACACCTTGCTTTTGACCATATCGGTTGGTATCTCAATGTATACCGGTCGGCTCTGTGAAAGACAGGCTTTCAATGTCGCGTCAATCAATCCCGGGGCGGTTTTGGCGTCCGTAAGATTTGCTTGTGCTACCGTTAGGGTCTTGTACATGTTTGCAAAGACCCTGAAGTTGCCGTCGCCCAACGAATGATGTAGGCAGGCCCCTGCATTTTGAGCGGCGAGAGGAGGGGTTCCGACAATGTGTACTACTGGCGCCTTCTCGGAATAGGCTGCTCCAATTGCATTTATCGCAGAAAGCTCCCCCACTCCAAAGGAAGTAATTAGAACGGATATGCCTTTAATTCTAGCGTATCCATCCGCTGCGTAGCCGGCGTTTAGCTCATTAGCGTTGCCAACCCAATGAAGTCCTGCTGGCTCAAGATAGTCTAAAGCAGTCAGGTTGTAATCTCCAGGGACACCATGGACAGAGCCGACCCCAAGTTGAGCAAGCCGCGTAAATAGGTACTCGGCTAGATCGACTGCGTCTCCCATTGCTAAGGATCTCGGATGATATGACAGAAAATACGTATAGAACAGATGATAAAATAGTAGTTAATCATGCTGGGCAAGATTCTCATTATATATAGGCCAGGACGGTTGAAGTTGGTTTTGTCTGGACTGTTGTTCCGATCACTCCGCCACCATACCCCGATACTCCGATAGCGAAAAAAGAAGATTTGATGGCCCACTTGAGGGAATTCGACGGCCGTCATATCGAGATGCAGTCGTGGGATCACTCTTTCAGATTTTATCGTAACATAATAACCTGACCCCCTATAAAAGAGGTGGCCCAGCCAAGTCGACTACCTAATACCACAGTTCACTCAGGGAAGGGTAACACCCCCTGCTGTCACCCAGATGCTCTCTGCACTAGTCAAGACTTTGCCGGCACTGTTTACAATATTTGCCCTAGCGAACCACTTTCTCCCCTCCCACCTGCTTAGCCAGGATTGAACAAGCACAATGCCCGGAGTAGACACAGGAGCAGAATAGGATAGAGTCATATTAACGGTGAAATGGATGTCTCTCGGCCCCGGTTTGCAGATATTATTCTGATGCAGCAGGATCAGGAGTCTCATAATTTCATCAAAAATAACGCCTTGGAAGCCTCCATGAACAATTGAAGGATGTGCGTCTAGATCGCGGCCGAGTGACATCAAGCAAATCACTGCGGGCGGGGTAGTAAGCTCCAACGGAGGGACTGCCGCTGGCCGGTCTTTGGGGTATGGAACAGGATCAGGAGTCTTGAGGTCTTTCAGCCGGAGTGCCAGAAGGTGAGGTATAGTTGTGTCGGTGTTTACGGTTCGGGCAAAGAAACAGTTTTCTCCAGTGCGTTCGTTGAGATAACGCGAGAAAAAGGGGATGATCTCGTAAGCATCGTTTTCGAGAGTTTTGCGAGTCCACTGTTCAGAAGAGAAATAATCCACTGTAGACTGAGGAGGTTTGTGCCCTTGAATGAAGCTCTCCAGGAAATTCGACTGCTTGCCCACACTGTTTAGTGTGGTCGAGGTGGTGAAGTAGCGCCGGCTCCTTTGGACCCTTCGCGCGAACAGGATCCTGGAGCCAAAAGTGAAACGAGGCATTGTCTGCTGGTGGCTGGAAGCGTAGCTATTGGGTTTCCTTCCGATATTAAATATTGTGAAATTTGTACCGAGGATAGAGTTCGACCAGAAGCAAGTCCCTCCCGGAATTTCAGAAAGCATGTACGCCCAACTAGAGACTATCAGTTTCCATAATATACTCCAGTTTCAAGCGGTATCAAGTGACGCCTTCGTCGACCCCAAATTTCAGTGTCACAGGTGTCGAGGTTCTGAGAGCTAATGGGGTAATCCCCACAAAATTATCCGAACGCCGCCCGAACTGCCCCCGAACTCCGAACTCTCCGATCTCTCCGCGGTATCAAGCCTCGGGCCTCCGCTTCAGATGCTCTCGCGGACGTTAATAAAAGACCCCATAATTGCAGACTGTAGTTTCGTTCTTCCAGTGATTAGACCATCGAAACAATGGCAGGAAAGAAGTTTCAATATCCCATTGTAGACATTTGGGCCAACCTTCCGGGAGTAAGTAGTACTCTAGCATGTCCGACTCACACGGCTTCTAACGTGTCACATAGTTGGGTGCGGCCATCCCGGAAGTTTCCCAGCTTTTTGAATATAGCCATTCAGACCCTAAAATCGCTAATAAGAAGCGTTCACCCAATGATGTGGTGGCCTTAATGGACGAGGCGGGGGTCTCACATATTTGTCTTTCTTGCCTGGAGCCGCCCGGGGAAAATGACCTTCTCTAATACTGAAGTTGCTGAGTATACTCGTGCGTATCCGGATCGAATATTTAGTTTGGCTGCCGTCGACCTGCACAATCCAGTGGACGCAGTTAAAGAGTTGGAGCACTTCGTCAAGGTCGAAGGCTTCGTGGGGTTAAGGGTGGTTCCTTGGTTATGGAATCTTCCTCCAACCGACCCTCACTACTGGCCTCTGTTTGTCAAGTGCATCGAACTTGATATCCCTTTCCTGACCCAAGTCGGTCACACCGCACCGGCTTGTCCGAGTGAGGTTGGCCGCCCGATTCCATACATTGACACAATCGCGCTCAAATTCCCAGACTTGAAGATCATCATGGGTCATATCGGATATCCTTGGGCAGCGGAGACCGTGGCTGTGGCCTGGAAGCACAAGAACGTATATATTGATACAAGCGCATGGTCACCAAAGTACTACGCGCCGGAACTTATCCACTTTGCGAACACAACGGGTAGGAAGAAGGTCATGTTCGGAACGAATTTCCCACAGCTTGGACGGAAAGCGTGCGTCGAAAAGGTCAATGAATATCTCGTCAACACACAAAACGGTTTCAGAGAAAAGGTCGTGCAAGATTTCATGGGTGGAAACGCCCATGATGTGATGAAGCTCCCTGCTGCCAACTTGGGACAGCTCAGATCCAACCTTTGATCACATGATCTGCATTTTCGTATGGCGTTTTTGAATTTGAATCTAGGTACATACTTTATCTATCTCAAACAAAGCTGTCACTGAGCGATCACTTTTCGATTGGATATTAATCATCTTTGACTTATTAGATTGTTTATGATGAAAACGAGAAAGAAAAAGGAAATATTCTTACCACAGTTCACTTTTAAATGTCTTGGTCGGTTGATTTAGCAACATCTAAATGCCGAAGAAGAGCCAAGATTAATCTAAATATGAACTTAGAATCACCCGCCCCAGACTTCAAACAAACGGGCCAGGGGGAGTACCGACCTTATATTACCCGGATTCTGGGGTGCATGCGCCTGGAATAGCATTCATGGATGATATCGAGCCTCCCGCTGCCTTCCCTAACCCCTCAGGAGATTGACTATGTATGGACAACTCCCTGCCATCCTAACCGCGTCACCACCTCCGTCGGAGAGCGAAACGAGATGATGTGCCGGTTGAAAAGACCCACAGATTTCAGGTCTACAAGCATGGCGGGACTCCGGAAACCATCTTCGGCTCTTGATAAACGCTCCACCTTTATCAAATAAAAAAGAAAGCTCGTGGCGCCCGTTTTAAAGAATCGGCATTTCTTTCTTTAACTACTACCTTCTATGAGATATCAATTATCTTCTCCGTGTATCTTGTCAACATGCTGTCACATACGCTCAAGAGAATAGCAGTTGCTATCCCATTCACGGTCAATGTTGCCGCCGCAGCTCTGACACCAATCTTGGACTGGGGAGACAACCCAACGGGTATTGAACTGAATGCTTATATCCCGTCTAATCTGGCTCAAGGAGCAGGCGTTATTCTCGCGGTATGCCATACCCTGCATCTGGACAACCACATATAAACTAAAAACCAGCTAGCTACACGGCTGCGGGAGCTCAGGCCCCGAGTATGCCGAACAAACCAATTACACCCCTTTTGCCGACGACGGGGGTTTTATCGTCCTGTTCCCCAGTGCCGTGAATAACGACAACTGCTGGGACGTCGCCACAGAGGAGACCCTCACACACGACGGCGGCGGCGAGAGCACTGGTCTTGCCAACGTTATCCAATGGGCTATATCCGAACACGGCGCGGATCCGGCCAAAATCTTCGTTACCGGATCCTCCTCCGGCTGTATGATGACCAATGTCCTGTGTGGCACCTACCCGGATGTCTTCGCGGCCGCGTCCTGTTACTCTGGCGTGCCCGCAGGCTGTTTTAAGGGATCTCCTGGATCGAGTCCCGGCACTTCGGATCCAACCTGTGCCAGCGGCGAGGCTATCAAGTCCGGCGAAGAGTGGGCCGCGTTGGTAAGAGACATGTATCCAGGGTACAATGGGACGTACCCGAAGACAATGATTTGGCATGGTGATGCGGACACCTTCGTGAACTATCCTAACCTTGCCGAGACGCTGAAGCAGTGGTCAACTGTCTTCGAGATTTCTTTCGCGGAGAACGTCACGGATACGCCTGAGGCTGGATACACCCAGATGATCTATGGTGATGGCACGCAACTGATGGGATATTCGGCTGCGGGGGTTGGGCACACTGTTCCTGTGCACGAGGAAGTTGATCTCGAGTGGTTCGGCCTTAATTAAGCATGCAAGGATTTCCAGACGGTGTGGAGGCTATTCACCCTCGGGTAGTTTAATCTCCCTGGCTTTATCTCATAGCCCTCTAGTTGAATGGCACAATACAGACTTTATGGGCCTACTAAAGACTAACGAAGTCGATGTTAAACCCCTAAAAATAAGGGTTGGATTAGATTTATCTTCGGGATTGAGATATCGTAGGTTTCGCAACTGAGAGAGCCGTGCTTTCACACTTTAAATAATTTATCAGGTTAGTTAGAGTGCGTTAGGGACCTCGTGTGTCTCGACAACGATGGCGAATGTGATCGATGATGGATCAATGGAGAATCAATGAAGCCCAAGACTGCCCCCCTAGTACCAGTTCCGACGGATTGGCTTCACTTCTTAATTTTCATTTCCGACCCCGCAACTCGACCGATACACTTTCGAGTGAAGATAGCTGCGCAATCCCTACTTCAAACACCCTGCTCACGAGTATGGTCTATGAAGTATGGGAAGTATCGTAGCGCACACCGCTTCGTTAATGAGAATATAATAAAGGAATACCTCCGCGATGGGAGAAGCCAGTTCGCCTCGGATGAGGACTAACGGTGCACTGAAGGCATAACAGTTTCCTGATTTGCTGGGAACCTCATGACCTCCATATCCTTGGCCATTGCGGATGATAGCCCCTTCACCCAGCTTTTTGTTTTCTCGTTTCCCGCAAACAGATACGCTATCCGCAATGCCATGGCAAAATGGTATGGCCCGAAGAGGCCAGGAATTGATGTGTAGGAATTATGGGTTGCCTTGCAGATTTCTTCTGCATGCCAGGCGTTGTCGGCTTTCACATCTAGGGAAGTGAGGTTATTTAGAATGATCTTGGATGCATGATACTCCGACCAGAGTGGTCCAATTGCAGGATCAGCGAATTGATATGACATGGGGAGATCTGTCCTAGGTGGATCGATTATAGCGTGTATGTCTTGGGACGGGACTATTTTTATCGGCTCCGCCATTTGCCAGAGTCGTTGATACCAATCATCTAATTCTATGCTCAAGCGGATAGCCCGGTCAAGCAATACTCTCGATTTAGGATCATCATTTCCACGGCCGAGTGCCATCCCATCACGCTTGATGCCGGGTAGCAGAGCCATATAATTGCGAAGCTCGTCGCATAATTTTTCCATGGGCGAGTTAGAAGCGTCTTGTGTAGTGAGAGCGGTTTGCCATTCCGATGAGCTAAGAAAGCACTCGGTGTTTTGCAGAAAGGCCGCCGAGACCTGTTACTTCTTTTAGCTGGATGCTCTTATTTACCACATTGAACCTCAGGATATGGACGGTGTCGCATTACCATTTGTCCCCATAAGGCTCGCAACATGGCGCGATCGACATGGTTGGCTGGATCCCGATAACAGCTGACCCCACGCCATTGAATTAATCTCGCCATGCCATCTGCATGCGACAACCATGCATCGGGATCGGTGCATGCGAACAACTGGTAAATCTCAGCATTTCTGCTAGCTTGTGCATAAGATGGGAAGCTAGCTAATCAACTCCTTACCTCATAAACGCTCAATAACGATGCTGCACAAACGATATCTGTGGGATTTTCCTCTGAGGATTTATTTATTGCACTTTGAAGACTTCTCAAAGCCTTCCCGTAGACTTTGCGGCTACCCGAAGTCAATCCTCTCTGTGATGTAACACATCCGGTGTGATGCATAACGAGGCAACACAGCGCATCATCAAGGGCCTTGCTCTTCCCCAAACGATCAGGGATTGACGAAAGCCATTGACGCATAGGTCGGGGTCCAGTTATAATGTTATCATAGGGGACTGCGTTTTGGAGAAATAAGCTGAACATTTGGCTGCGCACCGAGTCAGGCGAGGGAAGCCTTCCAGGAAGGGGGCAGCTCTGCTTTGTAATCGTTGCTTCCATTGCATAGCTATCCGCTGATGTGATCCCTGTCGTCTTGGGGAACGAATTCTTCTGTCTAGACATGGTTTGTCTTGTTGAAGGGACACTATTTCGTTTGATTCCGTCGTCATGATGCTTCACTTTATGGCTACCCTTCAACCCGTGAACAAATTTCAACGGCCTATCATACCCCGGACATGATTTACCGAATTGCTTGCATCGTTGGCAATGAGGCCTTCCTTCGTCGCACTAAACACTAATCGTTAGAATAAGACGATGGGGTTGGTCGTGCTGAATCTCGTTACTCTATACCTTCACACGTAGCCTGATACACTCGAGACATCCTTTGCTATTGGGTACTCCAACCATGGTACAGCTATCCCAAGACAGCAAGAGGTTCGAAAAGCTTCACAAACTACTCCGTAGCCCCACAGGATTACTACCTTAAAGTGCTGGGCAACTAGCCACCTGGAGCTTGAGTCGACGAGGTAAAGGGTATTACAACTGGTCAAAGAGGCGGTACTCTCTATAGAGTGACGCTTTAATATGATTAGAAACCGTGGTAAGATCCAGCTTGGTATGCACCTCTTATGAAGAGTGTCTCGTCTCAGCTTCAGCTCTTCAGCCTCTTTGGCGTTGACGACAGTAAGCGCGTTAACGACAGACAGTAAGCGCGTTAACGTACAGGACAGGGGTTGATTAGTCATGAGTGACGAAGCACGGTCCACTCGTACCTGTCCTTCCCTCATTGCCAACGGTTCAGCGACATCTAATCCGACAATTATACGTCAATTGGCGATCAGCCTTCCTGGGATAATACCAGAATTCAGGAAAATAATGGATGGCGATCCTTTCGTCGCAACAAGGTCACTTGGGGAGCAATTTAACAAGTTCTTACACCACTCAGTACTCAGCTTGAATCAGCATCAGCCGACTTCGACTATTGTTATCATTAGTGATGTCCTGGATGAGTGCGAACCAGGGGAAGACATAGAAACTATACTGAAGCTCTTGCCAGAAGTGAAAAAAATATGTGCGCTTCTTCTTAATGAGCCGCCCCGAATTATCAATTCGCTTTGGCCTTGATTCTATTGATCGAAATGAACATCGGAGTTATGGAACCCAACGGACGAAGATAACTACCACAATCGTTGACCAGTTTCTTCCAAAAGAACTCCAATACTCTTGCCGTTATTGGGTCTATTATTTCATACAAAGTCAAGCTCTACGACAGATTATATTCTGTATTTCTAGAAGAGCATTTCCTCCATTAGCTAGAGTCGATGAGCGTTATTGGCATCGTATCCGAGAGTGTGGCCATGATCACCTCATTACAGTCCCGCGGTAAGTCTCTTCAACTAGTTCACTCGCAACTATCAATAAAGATTAGGACAAGGTAAAATCCGGAATATCTGGATTTCTCCACGATGCGAAACGGTTATCTTGAAAAACACACAAATAATGGACACAGCACCGCTTCAAGTATACTGCTCAGGGTTTATTTTTGTGACACTGCACACAACTATTAGAAAGGGCTTTGCCAAACGGATCTCTGGTTGGATCTGTAGCCTCCCAGGAGCAGAATCGAATTGGAATGCAAAAATACAGACCCTAGAAGGCCATTTACATCCGATTTATTCTGTTGCATTCTCGCTAGATGGAAAGCTTATAGCTTCGGGTTCCGAGGACGGCACGGCGAAGCTTTGGGATCCCACTACATGGTTCATGCATCTACTCTTGAATGCGACTCAGGCCCGGCTAAGTGTGTGCAGTTCTCCCCAGGCGGCATTGCCTCTGGTTCCGGAAATGGTACCATCGAGCTTTGGGATACCGGAGGAGAACTGAAATTCACGCTTAAAGGTCATTCAGACTCGGTTCTCTCCTTAGAATTCCCATCAAATGGAAAGTATATTGCTTCTGGCTCCGGTGATAATACGGTCAAGCTTTGGAATATTGCAGGAACCCTCAAATATACTCTGAACAGCCATTCAAATGTCGTTTTGTTGGTGTTATTCTCACTAGATGGCATGCTTATTGCTTCTTGCTCAGCCAACAACACAGTTAGGCTTTGGGATACAGCAAGAACTCCAAAGTATACCCTCCGACATTCTCACCTTCACCGGATAGTAAACTTGTAGCCGCCTGTTTCCTTGTTGGCACGGTCAAACTTTGGGATACTACCGATGGAACTTTGCTTCTTAATTTGGTGGGTGATTCACGCGGGGTTGCATGTGTGGACTTTTCGCCAGATGGCAAGCAGGTGGCAGCGGGATATTTTGGTAACGCAGTCAAGCTTTGGGATACTGAAAAAGGAGCCCTACAATGCAATCTTAAAGATCAAGTTCTGGGATGTCGGCACAGGAGATCTGGAGCATACTCTTTCTCCTGATTATGAGGATTATGTTGCGACCCACCTTCAATTTTCGACGGACGGTCCTAAACACAAATCTAGGGTCCTTCAACCTTCAGCCTTGGTACGGTAAGTCTGTGTCAGTCATGCGTATGCGAGATCCTAAAGAGAATTAGTGGGCAGGTCTTCAGGGTAAAAAGGCAATGTGGCTCCCTCATGAATATGGACCTGCAGCCTTTGCGGTTCGAAATGGTACTATTGCTCTTGGGACTAGCACTAGGCAAGTTAAAATCCTGGGATTCAGTACATAACAAAGTGCCAACTTTGAGAGAACGCATCATGAATACTGATGGGCTGGGTTCTTGCTTTTACTATTTGACGCTCAAGTAGGAAGATACATCAAGATAAACTAAGCGATGACAGGCATGGTTTTAATAATACAGAGCTTTCTGCCACCATTGGCATCTCTCATTATTCTGCGGATCAGGAACCATCGATGTTCCGTTGTCCGTGAGCTGCAAAACGATAGCCGCCTTCTCATCATCTCCGCTATATGCTTCAAAGACCGGAAGGGAGGTCGACCCTTTCCGATTAGGATTCCCTGTAATCGCAAATTCCGTAATATAAGTCTGCATCCACCTCGCAACAGTTTCATTCACCGGTCCTGTCGGCGAACTCGTATCGCCGTTGAAGTACGTATATGGAACGTCTTGGCCATGGTATCCAGGCATCAAACCGAAGCTATAGGAGTACGTGTGATTCGGGTGGAGTTTGGAGTAGGCTTGGTTGAGATAATAAGCATTGCATGTGAACGAGACCTCGGCGGTAGATAGCAAATTCCGTCCAAAGTTCGAGTAGTACTCAGGCGATGACTCTGAGGACCAATTGTCGCTTTCCACAGGGGGGTAGAGGTCCTCGGCGACATAGTCGACTATCGATGGCTGGATGACTGGGAGTGCCGAGACCAAGTTGGTTCTGAAGGCTGCATCTGACGTGATGTTTGGATCTAGAAAGGGGAGTGTCTCGTTTATGTTGTGGCTCGTCATCACCTCAACGAGGTTGTCGAAGGCACCGTGAAGGAGTAATTGACCTGGGAGTCCTGGAACGAATGATCCATCGACTGCCGGTGCGAAAGTAAACCGGCCACGGGAGGAGTTTGCCACAAGAGCGACATTGGCATCTTGAAGCACTTTGAATGGGAGTTGACGCGCTTCATCGATTGTGCTGACATTGACCATATCCAGGTATTGGTGGAGGAGCTGGTTCTGTTGGTAACTGCTAGGGAAGGGTTGGAATCCGGGGGAATTGAGAATAGCTCGTTGAAAGGGTGCCGGTCCTTTCATGCCACCGTGGGCAGTGATCTGGTGTAGGATTGAAGCAGCGCCAGCTGACTGACCGAACACAGTAACACGCTTTGGATCGCCGCCAAATAAATGAATATTTTCCTGTACCCAATCAAGAGCCAGGCGTTGGTCCAAAAGACCCACATTTGAAGCGCCATCACTTTGAACGTCTGAGCCTGAAAGAAAGCCAAAAGCACCGGCCTAAAAATCTGTGAGCCTTCTGTGGTAAGAGCGATTTGGTTAAGAACACTTACCCTGTAATTCATCTTCACATAGATGATTCCATCATAATCATCGCTATGCTCTTGGCTTCGACGAATAAGGCCAGCAGGGTTGCCACTATCATCGGTAAAGGTGAACCCTCCACCATATATCCAGACCATGACAGGTGCTCCCTTGTAGTCCTTGTCCCGTCTTTTCTCAAAAATCTTGGTTGGTACAAGAACATCCAGGAAAAGGCAGTCTTCTGATTCCCGGGGATCTGGTGGTGGAATCAAACCCATTGGGTTCGTTTCAGCAAGTTCTTGCGCCGCCTGACTTTCAGGGGTAAATGAAGCAAGCATAAGCCGATACCAGATGGGCCATGATTGAGGACATATCCTGCCAACTTCGCCTTTATGGACAGAGGTACGATTCTCTTTTGGTGTGATTGGTGGTCTCCATCTCAGATTTCCAACTGGCGGTTCTCCGTATCGAATGTTGGAGAAATTGTAGTATTGGCCAGTGGTCTGTAAATTGGTCAGTTTGGGTTATTCAGAACATAAGGCACACACACTACTAACATTCAGAAAAGAAGCCTCATGAATCTCGTACCCTAGGTCTACCCTGGGTAAACCTGTAGTAAGACCTTTGCTCAGGGGGAAGGAAAGAAAAAGCGAAATAATGACTGCGCCCAACATTTTTATCCTCAAACTAGAATGGACAAGAGAAAACGGCTGATTGTGCAATAACGAAAGACCTATTGGGATTTTACATGAGAGTGCTTCAAGGTCGCATCTGCTCTGCCTTTATATAAAAACTGATTGGAATTACCCCTGAAGTGGGCGGGAATGAATGAGATAGTGGCAGGGGAAATTCGCCCTGTCTATCCTAGTGCCGAGAAGCCGGCTTTGTCAAGGCAAAGTCCGAAGGCAACAAATGGAATCCACTGCCAAAAACTATGTTGCGATCTTGATGTAAAAGGGGGATTCCGATCATGGATTGTGTGCCACTAGCAGGAAATGAATCCGACTGAGTCAAGAGCTGTCGAAAAAGCGGTACGGCTGATCCTGCGTCTCAGCCTCTCTAATCACAACATAAGATAGGAGAACCCATAATAGAAGGCATTGAGTGAGAGATATACCTACCAAACATCCCTGCCGCCCCTCCCTTGACGCGGTGAAGCTAGCGGGTAAGCTGAGCGACAAGCAAGGTCTGTGAGTGTATTTGGCCGCGGACCAATGAAAGTACTCTGTGGCATCAACTAGTCCTATTTAGGACGGATGCTGCGATTGGACGATGCATAGTAGATCTTGCAGTGCTCAGCTGCGAGTAAATTTGATGCCCTAAAAAGTGAGACCTTGCCAGATTAGTATCGTTGTTCCTGTCAGGGGCGCCAAAGTCTCACCCGTCTGTGATCTTTAAATCATCGTCACCAAATTGATCTTCAATGGCATCAACCCACTAACCAAACAAACTCCGCTGTATCGCTCTTACAATCCCTCGGCGACGCACAGCCCTATAGCTCCAAAAGCACTTTCAATTCCATTAGGCCCTCCCGAACTCTTTGTGTCCATCATAGCTGAAAATGACAAAAAAATAGCAAATTACCATGAATGTAGGGGGTCTAGATCTCATTCTTAGAAGGATAACTTCGAGGCTGACTTCGTTGCTCGCCTTTCCCGGAGGCAAATCGTACGTAGATATCGGGTGAAGAAGCAGAGAAACAGTGTTTCAGAAATATATAAAAGGAGTGAACTCCCTCCTTCCTATCCAATGTTTCTTATCACCATTCCCCATCACCCCATCTTCTCTCTTCCAAGTTTTCTGACAGTCTTCTTCAAAACCTTCCTATACGACAACAACTCCCGCCGCAAATCATCACCAAAATGGTTGCCCTTACCTTTCAAAACACCATCGCGCCATTCTTCGTGCTTCTGGGCCTGCTCTCAACCACTGCTACAGCAGTAGACGGCGAAGCATTCCTGTACACCTGCGGCAACTGTAAATGTGATGCCTTCAGAGCGATCACTGGCATCAGAGGCGAAGGCGAATGTGTCAACGTTGAAGGCGCAGGAACTAGGTCCATGGGTCTCACAAAGCACGGCACAACTGCCACAACTTGTTCTCTTTACACCAATAATTCTTGCTCTGGTGATGTGGTATGTGGTCACCAAATTATTTATACTTTTTGCCCTCATACTTCTTGGTAGGATGCTAACCGAGTAACTGTAAGGCACAATCCATTGGCGTCGACGGGTTGGAAACCTGGGGATGCACAGCTTTGAACCAGGAGACGCTGAGCTTCAGGTGCTATTATGATGCCTAGAGAGGTGCCATGGCCCTGGGGATAATAAGAGTAAGCTAACCCATCTTGGAAAATGGACCGTCTGATTTCCTTATCTCACATGTGTATAGATATCCGCTTTATTTCGACGGCGCCGTACACCCCAAGTGCGCGTGCCTGGGGGCACGGAGCTACTTTTCCAACGCTGTCGAAATATGTAATATTAAATATTCTGTTATCTCTTCTTGCGATTGCCTGCTTTTTCTCAGACCCAAGGGACACTCTGTGGCAGGCCAGGTCGTTTAGTTAACGAAGATTCAATCCATGAGGCTTTTTCAAACCGATATTTGTCGCTGTCGTAATTTTCTTCCTGGATGTTCGGTATTAGGGCACGAATATCACATGACCTTTTTATTTATTTACTAATATATCACGTGATATATAACCTTCCGGCCATGAAAGTTTGGAAATCGGGAGAGGAGGGGGCTTAGGGGTTGGGGTCGGGGATCGGATCCCACCCTTTGTCCTTCTCTTGCCAAAAACAACTGTACAGCCACTGCTGTCTTATCCGATCAGAAGCTCGGTGCTCTCATCCAGGTTTGAATACAACTATGGGTTGGGTTTTTCTCAAGTGCAGTATTTGCGGTGCTCCAGTTGGAAGTCCACAGCATCTATGGCTCAATGAGTTTCGTGCGATCTATACCAATGGCCATCAATGGTCTGTGCCTCACCTCTCAGGCATCGGGATTAGACGTCATAACGGGACTGAGATGGACACTGTTGAGGTGGTGGCTCCTGTGGATATTGACGCACGTTACGATGATCTCGGCTACGAACAAAATGCAGCCAAGGTTTCGGTTCTTGCTTTTATGCTCATGTTCGAGGAAGACAACCTTGCTCCACCGCTTGGAGATCCAAACTTTCGAGCTGAGGATTCTGCCTGGGGATTCCTGTTCCACGCTTCTTGCTGGACCCTACTGACTGAAGCATACCATCCAAAGGACGTAGATATACCCACTTTAAACAATTTCTGCCGTTCCTTTCCGACCGCTGGAGAATTTGTGGATTGGGGCCATGATTTTGGGGGGATTGTTAAATATCCAGACACTATTATGCCCGGGGCTGGACGCCGTTATGCCCTGTACAAGAGCACTCATGATGAGTTATTTCGTGCTGATCCTCTAGATATTAGCGGTCTGAACTCCCTTCTGAAAGAAACAGCCGATATAAATGCTTCCGCGAAGCCCTCTTCTTATCCGAAGACAACGCATTCGCATAATCACAAAAATCCGTTTGGAAGAATTCCTATCGAAATTCTTGAAATGATCCTTTGTCTGTTGCCTTCCAAAGATGTGCTCAATATAGCGTTGGTGTCCAGGTACTTGGCAAGCATGTCTCTTTCACAAGCCTTCTGGGCTTCTAGATTTTGCCATCCTTTTGAATTCGCCTCTATTTTCGAAGCAAAACGGGAAGCTGGCCGTAATCGCGTTTCCCGTGATTGGAGAACTCTTGTCTACGGTCTTGTCAATTTGAGAGACCTACCCAACTTGCGGAACCGACAAAGGATATGGGATACTCTCCAGCCACTTGTAGACGCTCTCTATCATATTTCCACCACGCGTGTCTGCGGAAACCCTGCCCCAACCTTTTATGAGCCAGATATCCCCGAAGAAGATACGTTGTGGATAAGCCAGAGCGCTTCAATCAGAGAGCCGAAACTCCAATTTGATATAGGCTGCAGGGCACTATACTCTCGCACTGCGCACTTTCTACTAGATGTTGTTGGCGTCTATGTCTCGGTGATACAATTTTATAACACGAAATTTATTGCTGGTCTCCGTTTTGTTGAAAGTGATGAGACCACGGTCGAACTAGGTTATGTCATTCCCGCAAGTGAAAGATATCTAGGGGTTCCCAATCCAGCGAGAAAAACAGCGATTAATGTCGTGTCTGGATTTAAATTAGCAATCGGAGTAAGAGGGATACAGGCGATTGCAGTGGTATCGAATTCCGGCGCAATTTCTAATTGGGCAGGGGCTGCTGGGCCGGGCATTCCTCGTGCACGTCTACTTACCACTGATGTTTCGCTGCCGACATTGAAAGCGGATTTTGACGTGAGTTTTAGAGCAATCGAGGTTGTTTTATAGCTAACATCGTGGTGACAAGGGACTCAAATTGGTATCGCTTGCATTCTCCGAGTCAAGGTGCCGTGCAGCTCGCGAGGATGTACGGCCACATGAGACTTTATCTTCACGCGACTCTGCTCTGTGGATTCCTGATATCCTTGACGACAAATTATTTTTGAATGAGGTGAATTTGCGGTTAAGCGAGCTCTCGCTACGGTCATACCGACCATTAAACTACCTTCATTTTGGAGGTTCGGGTGGCGATCTTCTACAGAAAATACTTTCTATATCGGTTTGGGTTGTCGATTTCGATAGATGTGTGGGCATTGAGGTAGAGTATAGAGAAGCGGTAGAGGGAGTCAGTATCCATTCTCTTGGCCCGTGTGGCCCGTTTTCCGAACGTGAGCGATTGGGTTTCGGGAACGGATTCGACTTGGAGGAGAAAATCACATTTCCAATTGATGGACCAACGGGGGAGCGTATTTCTGCTGTGGATATTGGACGGTTCCCAACCCGATATACCTCCATACAATTCTTCAAGGTAAGCTGATAAGTTCAACCAATGAAAGCTGGAAAAAGTTTACATTTGCGTTTCCAGGTTCACACGAATCGCGGTAGATCTATCTCTTTTCCTAAAGCGAAAGAGTCGTGTATGGAACTATCAACGGTTAAGTCCTCAGATTCGACAGCAATCACGGGATTCTATGTATATGTCAGTAGAAACTCTCATTCCCCGAGAGTCGTTAATTCAGATGCTGACCAGTAACTTCCTACACGGCAGGCTTACATGCCATTGGAAGGTCTAGGAGTCATTACTGAGGCTATCTAAAAGAAAATTCGCTGCGCCCAAGAATATTTTAGGATCGCATAAATTGTCTAGAAAAGAAGGTATCTTTTACCTCGATTCTCAAACCGCCCTAGAATTCATGCCATAGTGAAGAAAACACTATTGCAGACCATCCAGGCGCTTAGCGAGAAGTATTTTCCGGTATAGAATTCTGCAATTAATAGTCGAACGACATCCAAATTCAACCATGATATCTAAAAACCTTACGGGGTATGTACATCGCTCATATTTAAACGCCAGATGTACAGTAACATACACATAACTAAATGATGGAATAAACGTATATGAATGTAAATAGCTTCCCCCCATATACGTGCTAGAAAGGTATAGAAATAAATATACTTAAACTCACCGACCTCGGTCCCAGATAAACGCGGAAGGAAGATATTTACCCAGCAGTCGTAAGAACGTATCTAACAAAGGGTTAGGCAACATCTAGAAATAGAAGGATTGATAGAAAACTCACGAAGTAATACTCTCCATCCTCTCACTCGTCAACTTCAAACAAACCCTCAACAACTCCTGCGCCACAGCGGGCTCCCTCTCCCTCAACTCCCTCCACTTCTCCATACTCAAACACCACAACTCACAATCCTCCTCCGCCCAAACAGTCGCCGTCCTCTTTGTCTCCCCGAAAAAAGGCAACTCCCCACACGGTCTGCCTGTCACGATCAACTCAAAGTACTTCCCCTGCGGCATGTCGTATTCCGCGCGTAACATGCCGGATTCGAGGAGGTAGAAGTTTTCAGGCGATTCGCCTTCGCGGTAGAGGATTGCAGAGCGGGGGAGGCGGGTGTGTGTGAAGTAAGAGCAGGCAGGGAACCAGAAGTCTTCGTTTTCGGTGGTGAGGTCGTGGAACGTTTGGAGAAGTAAGGGGAGTGGTTGGGAGAATGTTGCCCAGCGTTGTGTAGCTGTTGGATGGTCGGAAGAGCCGGCTGCTGCGGCTTCTTCGCGGAGTGTGGTTGTGGCGATTTGGTTTAGGTAGGTGCGGCGAGGGGAGTTGATGGGTTGGTCGACGAGGAGGGGCGGGGAGCGGGTTTCAGGGACGTCTGTAGGGGTTAGTAATGGTTTATGGATCTGTTTGATTCTTGACATACTGAGGAAAGCTGTGTCAGGTCGGTTCTCCGCTGACAGTGCTTCTTTGCGGTTGTATAATATTTTCAGAAGATCGTTCTCGCAGTACTCAAGCGCCGAGTTGAGGTCTTCGAATATCTCGACGTGATTCTCGTCGCTAAATAGACCTACGTTGCGTAAACTTTTTCCGACATCTCCGTTTATATCGAGCTCGGAGATAATCATGTGCACGTTTCTCTTGCGAAGGATACGGTTGACCCGAGTGAACGCTTCCGCTGCGGAGAAGTCAAGGCCATTGACATGTCCGAGATCTAGGACGAGGAAACGAATTGGCCTCTTGCTAAATGCTTCGTCCTCAATCAAGCCTCGAATCGTCTTCTCCACGCTGACGATACTTCCGAAGAATAGGAAGCCTGATAGTTTAATGACCAGGGTCTGCTTCCCTGCCTCTTTGAGGAATTTCACTTGGATTGGATGGCGTCTAACTGTAGAACCTGCAACCTGCCCCGAATATGTTGCCCTGATGGCAGACTTTCGAGACGTCTGGACGACGAAGTTCACACATGCAAGGATGATACCGACGAAGATACCAATGACAAAATCCCAGGCGCCCATAGTTACCACGATGATGAATATCTAGAACCATTGTCAGGCATAGTCTGGAATGAAGCGAAAGGGGAACATACCGTGAGGTACTCGAGTTTATGAAGCCTGCCCCAAGTATCGACAAGCGCCTCTTCCAAGAGCTCGATTCCAAGTAAGAAGATGAGAGCACCGACAACCATGATAGGGATGTACCCGATTATCACCGGTCCAACAAATAGTATCCCCGCGGTCGCAATGGCTAGCATGACACCCGCAAGGCGGCTAGTGCCTCCGCTGTCAATGAAAAGCAAGCTGTTTGTATACACGAGGTAATTCTGGTTGTTGTTAGACCTGTTATCGATATTTTATGTGGGGGAAAAGAGTCCACCTACCTGAATACTTCCGGCAAACCCAGAGAGAACATTCGAGATACCATGTGCGATAAGCTCCCTATCGACGTCGAGGTTGTCTTCGCCAGTCGAGATACTCAAAGCCGGGACGTTGATAGGGACATGTAAGATACCGAAGAAAGTCAAAGCAAACATAGCCGGGATGGTATCAACCAGAGCCGACCAATTGACTGCCGAGAAGTCTTTCAGAAGTTAGTACCTATCCAAAAAGCGAATGGAATAAGCCGAAAACTTACCATAGAGGGTATAAAAGTGATACCAAGGATTAGAAGCCGACGGTGCCTCAAAAATCCAACCATCCTCCCGCAAAGTATCCAATGAAATCGACGATACGAACTTAACGATATAGAAAAATGCACCAACAGAAAGAAAATACAAGCCGACAAGAGAATTGGACTTAATCCAACGCTTTAAAACAATGAGACCAATGGCAAGAAATAGGGGTATCGTCCACAAAAACAACGTATCTAACCGCAACAACTGCCGTAGAGTCGGCAGATCATATTCAAGGTTTCCCGGGAGCCGGGCTGAGACTTCGACTCCTGTGACTACCAGGAACCAGCCAACTCCTCCTATACAACCGATAAGTATATGGCGTGGGAAGAAACCTATGAGAGAGCCGAGCTTGCATGCGCCCATGAGGAAGAAGACGGTCCCGGTCAAAACGGAACTAATGGCGTAGGATAGGATGGTGGTAGCGATGACAGACTTGCTGTTTTCTGCTCCGACTTTATTAAGGATCATGAATGCCATCTTATGGAAGAATGGCACTACTTCGATCATTTCAGAGCCAACCCCGCCCTTAAATATAGAGCCTCCAAAAGAGAAAACGAGTTGAGCTATTATCGTACTCACGTAGAATATTGAGATTCCATCAGCTCCGAGATTGGCAAAGACTGCATTCCCTAGTGGAAAGAGGATCATCCCATAAGAGAGGGCATCTAGTATGTTCAAAAGGAGACCAAGAAGAACGGCGGGTAGTAGGCTGACTGGATAGACGACGCCACTTCTCCATATCGTTCGGCCATCCCAAGTCTTCGGATTCGTGAGATTATGTCCAATAGCTCGACCTTTCGCTACTACTTGGCTGAATTTGCGAGATCGGGTTTTCCGGGGGAAGTCCTGATTCTCAAGGTCCTCTACTGAACGGTAATTCCGAGGTTCTTTGCTCACCGAACGTTTTCGGAGCAAAGAAGTGCGTTCATCGTCAAGACTACTCGAGCTGTCAGTGACGTGGATGGTTGGTTCGGAACTAGTTTTCGGCTTTGACCCGTTTCCACCTCCATCGCTTTCCAGGTCTGGGGGCGAGTTCATTATTAACTCCGTTAAAGCTGAGGAACTCGAGGGGCGAACAGGCACGGAAGGCTCTACGGGAGTGTGTGGTTCGGTAGTCTCTTCTATCGGCTCCGGACGAATCCCCATAGCTGGAAGCGGTTGGACATCATTCAATTGGTCAAAAGAATTTTCGCTCAAAACCGATCCTGTATCCGATATAGCCCGTGAGGCCAGTGCAGCGGTCTCTTCGCGCACACCTTGGGAGGAGTATTGGACCGTGTCTATACGTCATTGATGATCTTAGCACATATCCTACGCTAGAATTATGTAGTATGAGAAAGAATAATCTACCTCCCAACGATCCATGAAATGCGCGATGGTAAAACGACCTCGCCGGAGTCCGTTGATTTGCCGTGTTGGTATTGGGTATCGTAGACGGCGAAGATACCCTTCCCGTGGAATTGGAACGAAACCGCTTCCTTAGAGTCTCCGAAAAACCATATTGTCCCTGACCACCTGCTTGTGAAGCTTCACCGGGTACCTGTAAACGATCCTGCTGAAACGCTTGTCCGGAGGAACTGCCCTCTCCACCACCTGGACCGTGAGGCGCAGAGGCACTCATCTCGATCCGGACCTTATCCAACAGTGTTCTAAGACCACCAATGCATATGAAGAGGCAAGGAATGCCAGCTCCAGCTTGTCAGATCGACGTTTTCAACGGTTCTTCGAAGGTGCTTTGACAATCACAAGATTGTAGGGTTCAGCCCAACGGCCGTTGAAGTGATGAGCGGAGGAATGACGCAAGAGGATTCAGGAACGGGAATGTGGAATGTGGAAAGAATGGCCGCCACGCCGTGAACATGATCTATTTTCCCTTTGAGGAGCAGTAAGGAAAGATATATTTAGAGAAATAAAAGAGAGAGAAAGAGAGATAACGAGGACGAAAACACCAAGCAGCAATTGTTTTTAGTGTCTTGTCAAAAAGTCAAATCCTTATCTCAAAGAAATGAAAGCATCAAAGCAAACCGGATCCATTGTTGAACTGGGATACGATCAAGGATCTTTTAGTGGGCTCATTTGCCACTCGATGGCATCTTCAAAAAGTGAGCTTTGTTCAGCCCATTTTGTTTACGACAGAGAAAGAGGAAGAAGAATCGAAAAGTACTATGTTCTCTTTGTTTTGCTTCTCTGTTCTTTGATGAGAGGTTGGATTGAGGCTCAAGACAGAAACAAAGTAGATCCCTTACGATAGATTCGTGTTGTTTCTTTAAAGAATTGATGCATCTCGACCGTTGATATCCGACGATAAGAGCCTTAGGGATCTGGGATGCAAGAGACAGTGCACATAATGCAAAAGAATTAATAATAGCAGTGTCAGGTCTGGATCAGGTCTCCAAAGAGTTGACTGTGGAAGTTTTTCATGTCCTTTCTCCCTTTCTGCATGTGATAATGCAGCTAACGGTCGCATTGTTCAATTAGATGCAAGCGTTTGTCGCAAGAAAACATGCAGATTGAATTGCCTATGCGCTACAAAACGTGAAAAGTCAATTCTAACTCTGCGCCTTGGTGGTATCGGATTTTGTCTACTGTTCTAATATTGGCGGACGCAAAGGCGAAGGCCTTTTTCTATATGTTGCTGAAGAAAAACACTTCATCGACCAATCAGGAGACGGTCAAGTTCGGAGTTTCTTCTGTCATTATCGTTCATTTATCATGCATCATGAAGAGTGACGGCGCGAATATCGTGTATCGTAGCAAGTGCCGGGAATTCGACTATTTGCATGGTGCCTCGCCGGCTGTAGAGCTCGCAGATCCACTCTGGATCTTTCGTGCGAGTATAGTACGAAAGCACATGTCCTCTTTTTTTCATCAGCTCAGGCGTTGAAGGAACCCCTGAGCAATCAGTCTTTCCACATCACCCTGGCGGACGTAGAACTGGCTGTTCTTGGTTAAATTAATCGCCCTGCGTTGCAAAAAAAAAATTTTGTTTTAGAGCTTGCTTCCCAGCAATAACAAGTAAAGGGTTACCAAGAGACTCATACCCATATTCAGTCTGTATCTCCCCAGCGTCCTTGAGTACGCGTACATCAATGAACAAATCCTTCGGGGGCTCCAGGCTGCCAGTCAAGTCGATATCTGTCCATTGACCCTTATAGGCAGCCAGCATGTCATTATACTGTCGAAAGTATTCCTCCTCTTCCGGGCTCAGGGAGTTCTGATTCCCATCCCGCGAGCTTGTAGGTGCGCCTTCCCCACCCTCATTATTCTGCGTTTGATCGAGGACATCAATCCCCTTCCAACACATCTCCTCCAATTTCTCCGTGCGGACGCGGTGATACGCAAGGAGGCATCGCTTGTTTCGCCGTACGCAGAGATGGTCGATGAGTAAGGCGCAAGCAGTCGCGGGCTCCGAGTGTGGATTGAACGAACCTTCGAAAGGGGCTAAGATGCGAGCGGTGTCCTTGTCGAGCTCTCGGATTTCGCGGGCAACTGCGCGAACTACCTCCGTCGGGTACGGCGGCAGATGTGATAGTGATTGCATACGTTTTGCATGCTGGATCTTAGGAAGATGTCAGCACCGTAGTCTATTCTTCGTTTGCACCCATGTCAATGTGCGTGCTTCGCGTCGATACATACGAGCTTTTGGGCTAATTCGCAATACATTTTGGTGTACAAGGAAATTCAACCCTCGCTAGTATGTGATATAATCACCCAGGCATGGTAGTGTAAAACGATGAACTGGCAATCCCGGTTGGCCGTAAGTGTAGGAGCAATTGCTTGCAAAAAAAATGATATTAAACTCGCGCAAGTCGCGTTTCTTGGTCGCGATATGAACAAACTACCCCCACATCGCGATCTGATAGATAGGCTTAGTCAGCCCCGTCCGTTTAGTCAGCCCAACTCAACTTCAACCTCATTTTGTCGCAACAGAGTGAAGAAACAATGCCTTTGTCTCGTCTTCTCTCTTCGGCAACGACCTCTTTCTTCGATAACACCCATAAAAAGGCATTGTTATAACATATCGAGAGAATACATTAGCCAAGCCAAATCTAGGACTCTCGCGGACCACTATTAGCGGATAGCTACAACTTAATTGAACAAAGGCTTTGTGTCAATTCCCCCTTTTCCCCGAGACTAGAGCTCAAACCCCCGAAGAAGATTGCGTTTTAACACATTTGCATTCAAAGGGAAAGCTAAAATAGATATCTAGACAGAAGAATGATCAAGACAATAAAAAGAAATAAAGAATAAAAACAACAAAGTCTGGAATATCGAAGAAAGGAGAGTGCCGTCCTTGTTGGTATAGCATCAGCCGGCCATCCATGAAAGCATGATAAATAACCACTGCATGCGCAAAAATCAGTTCCCCTTCAACAAAGATATGGACGATCAATTTGCATAACCTCCGCTCTAATTTACGCCCGCCCGCAAACTCCAATTCATGCTATGCAGTTCCAACCCGCCCCGGTTCGCAAAAAAGGACCCCCTAAAGAAACAACAAAAGAGAAACATTCCGCTTATTCATTGCTATCATTGATAATTCGCTGTCATTCCAACATATGGAGGTGCTTCAATATCCAGTCGTACTAAACCATTCGTCAAATTCTGCTCCTGCATCCAGCTGGAGCTCGTCGTGGTGTGTCTGCCAGGCATCTCTCCCATCAGTCAAGGTCTGCATTCCTGGGTGGAAGGGTTGCTGTGGCTGGAAATCCCCTTCTCCCATTATCAACGGGCTCCTTGTGTAAGGGTTATTGTGTCCGGGTGGGATTTGCCAGTCGCCGAGATTATTGTGGTATACCTCGCCACTTTCCATCGGCATATCAATCTGGCCGTGGTCGTATGCGAGTAGCTCGGGATCGACTTGAAGGTCATCTAGAGGCCCGGGGGTTGCGGTGTGCGAACTTGGTTGAAGGAGATCATGGTGTGCGCCTCGTGGGAGTCCGGTTAGGAGACCCGTGTTGTCATAATGGAGGGTGGAATTTTCCCTATTCTGGAACCTGGCATCCTCCATATTATGGCTCATAATATTTGGGTGGAATGAATGCTGGTAATAATGTGTCTGCTCTGGCGGCGACATCATTTCCGGGAGAGGTCGTCCTGTCGTTGTCGCCTGCCATGATGATGTTCTCCCCATACCTGGGTCGAGGTGGTTTGCATGAGCATATAGATCGACACTGCGTTGGTCGAACGGCGTCGAATTACGACTATCATAGCCGTCCTCTAGGTCTGACTCCCTCGCTCTCTTGTTGATATTCCTTGGCGATGAGTTGAGGTCGAAGTCTAGATCGTCGAGATCGCTTGGTTCGTCCTCCCCTTCGTGCGGTCGCTTTTTCTTCGGCGGATTTAGGTTCTTGTTCGGTGCAAACTTATAACCTGGATGTGCCTTCTGGTGATTATCTCTCTCGGTAGCCGCATACTGCTCGAATCGATCTCTCACTTCCTTTGACTCCAATGGCCAGCTTTGTCCGGAAGCTCTAGACACAACCTGATGATTGTTCTGCGAACACCATTCTTTAGTCCTCTCAGCATATGCTGAACGATAAAGCATAAAGGAATTCATCGGCCTTGCGATCTTGCCATTCTTTCTCTCTACCTCCTTTTGACGTACTTCTGCAGACCTATTAACCCAAGCCTCCATATCTTTGATAGGGATATGTTTTAAGTCTTTTGTTAGTTCGCTCAGCGGAGCAGTAATAGTTGGGCCCAGGCCCTTGTCACTTTTCGGTTGTCGTGACGGCCTTTTGGCTCTCGGAGACTTCGTTCTTTTGACAACTCTGTCTACATCCAAACTCTTGCCTGCCAGCGAGGACCCGGGCGGAGGAATCGACCTTCCGCTGCGTGTGCGTATCCCCCCTTCTCCTACTGTTTCTGGAGGGGTGTTGAGTTGCGAGGTGCGAATGAACGTCTGTGAAGGTATAATTAACTTGGGGATTATCATTTTGTGGCTGTGAAGTCTTACCGGCTGAGGCAACGGCATTATTGGAGGATATTCACTTCCAGAAACACTTTGGTAGAGAGGTACTGGCCCGTACTCTTCCTGCTTGTCTGTCAGGTCTCGGATCTAGTCTTTGGATATTTGCGATACTCACGAGCGAGATACCTGGGACGGAGGTCCTCATGTTACCACCTTGCAACGGCCGTATGCTTCCCTGGTTTCTGTGCGTATACAATCCACCGTGTGGTTCCTCGGACTGGTACCCCTGCTGATATTCCGGTCGATAGTGTAGTTGGAATTCTGGCTGGTATTCTGGGCGATAACCCTGCTGGTATTCCGGATTATGCCCGTTGCGGTGGGCCCAATGATTGATGCCGTACTTTAATTCTTCGTCTGTGGACTGAGGAGGTGATGGAGGTTGATGTTTCAACATTCTCGGAGATTGATAAATCTACTTGACTAGTTTTATGATTCCCAGGAACGGAGTTGCCGATTCACTATCCGGCGATACTCGTGGCACCCAAGGTGAATGAAAGAAGCTGTCACCTTTTTCAGCTTTAGGTTAACATCCTTCTCGGTGAATACACGGTCGTATTTAGCGCTTTAGCTAAGTCAACCCCCAGGGTCGATGTACCGCGCCGATCAAGTGATCCTACTGCCTATTAGTGGTAAGCCGGAATTTATATCTCCAGGTTGTGGTTACGCTTAAGAGGCCGATTTTTTCATACCTTTCAATCAAGCGAACAAGAAGAGATGCGAGGGTCGATACGCAAGATCCCCTAGTCCCCCGCAGTTATCCCCTGCGAAAAGTGGCGGTGGTCGGTATGCCGATTAATGATAAGAGATACGATCTCTCTGATTTTCCAGAAATAAGGTCTTCAATATGCCGAATTAACTTGTCCTAGTGACACCTTTGAATTCCGACTGACGTCTTGGCTGAAGAATGTGTATTCTGTAAGGTAAGAAGTGGGATGTCTTTCTATGGGGAAAAGTGGCAGCACTTCTTGGCTTTTTCTGGGTGAACTTGTTGCAGACACCCGTTTTGGATGCAAAGCCTAGCGCAAGCTACGCTGACGGTTAGGGCCCTAGCTCAGAGGCAGCTCGGCTCTGATTTGCTTGGACCGTCCCAGCAACCAGAAAGCTTGTCGTCCAAAGGCAGGTACTTTGGGGGAGTTGTGTCTCATGACTCTTTGTTCTGTGGATTTCTGCACCTGGCATACGGGAGCGGTAATCCTGAAGAAGGATCAACAAATAGCCGACCTCAGCTCTTTGTTTTCGGTGCTTGCCACCTTGACGCGGGTTTCTTCTAGGGGTTTTAAATTTTGAAGTCTTCTGGATGCGGCACTGGTGTCTAGTTTATAGCATCATGTCGCTTTGGGTTAGCCTTGGCCAGTTTTTAAAGGCGTGGGCTGAGGTTTCTAACTACATGGTCTTGATCGCTGCGTTGGGTCTATCTAGACGGTACCTAGGTACGTAACGCGGAGTCACGGGATTACATGAAGCTTTCCAGTATAGAAGAACTTTTATATGCGGAGGTATAGTTTATCGGTTCTGTTTTCAGTGGTTGATAACTACATATCGCAGCGACCGCTCCTGGACGGAAAGGGAGGCCGGAAAAAAACTTCCCACTTTTCCTTCCCTCCCTTGTTTTTTCTTCTGGTCAACAACATACCCGGAAGTTGCCAAGCGGAGCAGCACGAATCCACGGTTTAAGCTCCCCGCCGAGGTTGCTCGCCATGGAGACCGGCCGCTCCATAAAGCTGCAAACGATGATCATATATGCATGAAGCCCCACCAGTTCGCAGGCGTCGTTGCAAACAACCACTAAGCACCCTACATGGGCCACCCTCTAGAATAAATCCATGGAACAATGTTGTTTGACAGGGTGCCATTCCGGTGTGTAAATACATCGGAGTGGCTAGTACGTAGGAAACGGTACAAACAACCAGGGACGTGCACGGTGTGTCATATTTCAAATGCATGGCTCATGTTTATTTTTTATTTTTTTCCCGCTATGTGCTTGTAAGGATAGGCTACTAATCGCATTCATATTCTCAACAAGCCAAACCTGTTTCCTATAAGGAGACATGTGAGGTTGGGAAGGAATTCCCTATTAACTACGCTCGGAGTTCACATTTTGATGCCGGAAAGAGCTAGAAATTTTACGAACTACCTTTCAAATTTGCTATTTGCTCAGTTTCTCTCTGGTCAGGGAATACTGGCCAACGTTTTCGGAGCCAAGAATCTCCCCTGGCGGGAACCAGCAGCCAGAAACATATATTAACTCTGAAACCGGGAAACTCTTAACTTTTTTCTTTTCTTTTCTTTTTCTCTATTTCCCGAACTTGACATGCCATGGCTCTCAATGATTTGACAGGAATCGATTTTTTGAAATCATTATTGTCCGGACCAATCCGAGTTGACGGGAAAGAAAGCCAACAATTCCCACACCGACCGTGGGTTGGAAGGAAAAGTGAGGAAGCAGAGAAGCTCTGATTGATTCTTCCTCCAGCCACAGCCTCTCCCTCGCCCGGGTCAAATTTTTATCTTTTGACCAGCCCGTTATGAAATGTTCACCCTTCCATACATACTTACAACAAGAAGAACGCACATACCAGCTCTCTCGAGCTCGAGGGCCAGGCCCGATGTAAATACTTCTGGAAGATAAGTGACCAACCACGCATTCGAGAAATATCCCGAGAACCAAACGGTTGATTGAAGGCTGGGAAAAGAGACAAGTAAGTACTTAATGTATTTGATGGGTCCTCTGATAATAAAAGAAATATTCATAGAGTAATGAAAATTTTTGAAATAGCGCGATGAGCTTCCAAACAGAATAATTCTTGGATTTCACCCAACCACCGATTTACCTCTAGCAATAGGACATACGGTGACTTTACGCACGTCCGAGAGCCCATGATGTTTTCCCTTCGCTTATTTAAGATTATTGCAAGACTGAGCGAGAGCGATAGCGAGATAGTTTGCGGGCTTCGAATAGTGCAAGACCACTCTCCGCGTCGGACGGTCAAAAAGTTGAGCCCCCAGGATATACCCAACCAACTCATCTCTAACCTCCTTCTATTTCCAGCTTCCTTTCCATTCCTCGACGGCATATTTCTTGATACTAGGCATCTCGATTTTCATCAGTTGGATATACTTATCGGCCTTCTCTAGAAGACCCAGGCGATAAGAAACTTTCTCTAACAAGCGAGACTTTTGATCGCGGTCAAGCTCATCACTTCCGTCCAAGAATCTGCGCAATGATGAGTGGAGGGAAACGTTGCCGCCCAGGCTGTCGCGACCGGGCTTCGACAAGATGTATTCAATGGCACGAGATCTCAGCTTATGGTTCAGGGAGACGGTCTGATCTGTGGTGTCCACTGGATCGGCACCCGAGCTAAGCTCGCGTGCCATTTTCGCGGGAAAGGAGAGGAGAGGCAGAGGATGAAGGCTAGAGATGATCAAGAAAGTCGGAGTATCAATAAGATTAGCTCGGCTGGTTTGAGTCCTGCGAGGGATGAGGCGAGTGAATTCAGTGAATAAAAGTGAGAAGTGAGAGAAGAAGTGACTTCAGACTGTCAATGACACATTCACTTTGTTTGCTTCAGTTACAGTGCCTGATCCCCTGACATCATCACTGAAGAGGTAAGCTCATCTTCGTAATATGGCTCTGCGTATCCTGAACCATGGTCTCTATACACATTCCAGGTTGTTGTCCACCTAGAAACTGGACAGGACTTATTCAAGCATGTACACACATGAACTGGCGAGAGGAAGTTAGACTGTTTTAACCAAAGTAATAGCAGCGAAGGAATGGGAGTATCTGAACGAATATATGAAGGGATGGACTTCACTTCTTATTTATAATTATATCCAGTCTCCTACTGTCTCTATTAAATTCTTCAGGGTTTTGTAACGATATCTCCAAGTCACATTAGTTCCATTCCAGTTCAAAAATTTTACTTTACTTCAAGTATTCTGGCAAGCAGAAATTCCAGCTGCGTACGTGTTTAGAGGGAGCGATAGATGAATAAGGAATATTGCGAATCTAGTTATGCCCTTCGCTTTAGTTGAACGAGAGCGCATCGTTGACTGACTGACTGCTTCACAAAGCTCTATAGAAATAGGAATTATTGTCCCTCACCACAAGTGACAAGCAAGGGAAATTACATTCAGGAACCGGAATGTTGAAATGTAGATTAAAAACGGTTGTCAACATCGTGGATGTGGTCAAGTTTTTTTTGGCTCTGATAAACAAGAGAGGAATGACGACGATATATATTTTTGGAAAGAGAACAATCAATCGCTTTACAGAAGCATACATTTGCCCCTGGCAGATAAAGAGGAGATCGTAAAGAAATGGACTCCTTCACAGATAAGTGAGCTGATGGTAATATATTTGGCATATCCATTCTTTCTTTATGTGAAGTCTTTTGTTCATCCGTGTATATAAATATGATAAAAAGGATTGATTGTCTGTTTCATGTATCTTCACCGGCACTCCAACTTATATATAATTCAAAGAAAGATCAACGAGTAGCGAGAATAAAGGAGAGAGACCTGAAACCTGAAAAAGAAGATAGTCGATATATAACTTGTATTTATTTATTTATGTTCCCCCCCTCTGACGTATCCCCATTTAATCCGTCGATGCATCTATGCATTCCAAACTCCAAAGGAGATATGCCCATCCTACCTTCTCTCCATTTTATTCATGTCTTTTTTTCCTTCGAGAGAAAGTAGTAGTAGTAAAATAATTCCATCATAAGAAAACAGTATAGAAATTTAGAAAAAAGATAGAATGTGAAAAAGAAAAACCGATGCATATCCATACACCCCAAAACATAAAAGAGTTAAAAAGAAGAATGAAGGGACATGACCATCCACAACAAGGAGAGTAGTAAAGAAAGGTAAAATCACAACTCTTCCTCGCCACCGGCGGAAGGCTGGTTCTGTCCCAAAACTCCATTACCAGTTCCGTTAACACCCACCTCACCGGGACCCATAACCATATTCTTCACCGGAGCAGGGATCGGTTCATCAGGCGACGACCTCCCCATTAACTTCGGACTAGGCTGCAGTTGTTGAATCGGAGGCATTACTGACGTCGTGGCTGATGTGCCCATCACACCACCTCCCGCAGTAGTTGTGTGTGGTGGGGACATTGCCATCCCTGCGCCGAAGCTGCTGCTCATGGGTCTGGGTGGTGGAGGGGAGTGTTTAGTTGGACTCAAGCCTGATACGGGGATTTCGTGAGACTGTTGCTGTTGAGGCAGCTGTTGTTGTTGCTGTGGCTGGTGGGTTGGGAATGGTTGTGGTGGAGGGGGAGGGGTGTTCGAGAACGAGGATTGGGATTGTGTAGAAGTGAAGGATACTGGGCCGGGAGGTGCGGATGGGAAGGACTGGCTGGGACCGGCGGTATGTTGGGATGAAGCGTTAAAGGAGGAGTGTGGTGTATTCGGAAGAGAGCTATTGGGTACAGCGGTAGCGGAGGAAGGGAATCCAGCGAGGGGACCGACATCACGGTTTCCTTGAGTAGGGGACATAGAGGGTCGGTTTTGGATGGGGGATGGGAAGACTTGGTTTTGAGCGGAGTGTGACGAGGAGGGACGTTGTTGGGAAAGAAATGGGCTAGCAGTTCGATCGTGGGGATGTCTAGGAGTTTGGTTCATGGCATTATGGTTGACTCTTGGATATCCCATTGGAGATGGCGCTAAGCCATTGGCATGGCCGTTGCCCATAGCTGGTGTACCGTGCTGGGAGGACATCGGTTGTTTTGAAGGAGAATGGCCATTCGCCTTTAGTGGTGAGGATTGTGGCTTTTGCGAAGAACCATTGCTCGTGATACCCTGGTTCGATGTTGAATTCGCATTCATAAACGGCGATCCACTGGCCTGAGGAGAGAGGAGGACGTTTCTGAGCTTCTGGTTTGACGGAGTATCGTAAATACCCTGACTCATTCGCCCCTCTCCATTTGCCTTGGCCGGGCTAGGAGCGGATGGGGACGCAGATGCTCCAACACGGAACTTCAATGGGGGGATCTTTGGCCTCTTAGCTTCTTCGATCCGACGAGTGCAATCAGCGCAAATGAAGTGGAAGTCATCTTTCTCAGCCTCGGCCTGAGAGATACGAAGACACTTGCTATGCTGCCAAACATTGCACTTATCGCAGGCAACACTATGTGAGCCATCGTCCTGAAAATAAGTTAGCAAACAATAATTGCGAGAAGCCGAGGGTAAGGCCTACCAAATTCTCCCCATGCATGCCACAACCAGAGCAATCAAACACCCACTCCTCCGGCTGCTGCAGCGCCTCCAAGCTTTCCTTCCTCTTTTTCATCTCTGCCTTCAATTGCCTTTCCGATATCCTGCCCTCCCCATTTTCAATCCTCTTCTTTTCCTCCGCAATCTTCGCAAGCTCTTCTTCGTGCTGCTGCCGCCTTTGCTCTCGCTCTTTGGTCCGCTGCTCTCGCGTCTTCATCCGATCATTCCTCTCCTTCTCGATCTTCTTCTGGCGCTCCGCATCCTTGCGGGCAGCAACGAGTTCCGCCTGTCGTTTCCGTGCTTCCTCAGCGGCTTCTTGCTCCTGTCTCTCTTTCTCGTGTTTGCCTGCAATACGGCTAGATCGCTTCGCCGACGCTAACTTCTGAAGGTTCAGCAATTCTTTCTCCCGACGGGCGATCTTCTTCTGCTGGGCTTCTTCCAACTTCTCAATAACAGGCAGCACATCGTCGGTGATTCTGTCGCGTAAGATCTGCTCATCGGGGTCCTTGGTTTTCTGGATCGACTTGAGGAACTCTTGATACTCGGGGAGGGTGACAGCGATACATTCCCATTTCATCCCACCAAAGGTATCCTGATCAGCGTCTCCATTTGCGGCGTTCTCATCCTTGTCCTCATCTTCATCCTCTTGTGCCGTGCCAGATTGCGAAATCTTTCTCCGTTTACGAGCAGCAGCTCTAGCTTTTCTAGTATTTGCTTTCGGCTTTGGCTTGGAAGCTTTCGGAGACGGAATTTCGGGGTCGGTTCGACGGTATAGCCTGTTATCATCAAGCACAAAGTAAAGACGATCATCACGATCGTATCCGACTTCTTCGACGCGCTGCATCCTACATATCAGTACCTCCACATCCATCAAGTCAAGTAACACCACCGGAACAACCTACCCATTGCGTCTGCTCCATTTCCTTCTGCTCGGCCATCTTCTCCCTAATTCTTTCCGGGTTCCCAAACGTCCATACAGACAACTGCTGCAACACCCTTATCCTATGAAAGATATCCAATTCATTAAACTTCTTAGGCGTCTCCTCATCTCCGAACGGGTTCCGACTTGGAGCTTTGGCGAGATACTGCCGACGCGTATATTCCTCAAATATTTCCGGCCTACCAAACTCTATAATCAGGATAAAACATTCTTTCGTAGAATATCGCGTGGGTAAGGTACGTACGTCAATCCCCGATGCGAAGACACAAACTTCAACAACGCGAGCCCAATCTCCGCTAATTTCGGCGATGCATCAGGCCTCAAACACTCCATTTCCAGCGCCTATGACATTCACACCATACACATTAGCATCCATCCATCCACTCCATCACATATCACACAAGACATCCAGCGCCAAGCCCCGTCTATTAATCTCCGCAAGGCAGGTAAGGATTAAACACATACCTCAATATCCAAATCATCATCAATCTTCACCACCTTCCCAAACGTATAAATATACTGCATCAGGTTCGCGAATTCCCACATATTCCGTAGTTGCGAAAGGAGACCGCCATCTTTGCCGCTGCTGGCACTTGGCGCGCTGTTGGTTCCCGGAGCAGGGTCCGAGGAAGCAGCCTCCATTTCGGCGGCGCGACGTTTGCGGGTTGGCATGTTGGCGGTGAGTTGGGTTGTGCGACAGAGTGGATAAGTTAGAGAAGGAAGGGTTGTTTGCGGGCTTGAAGTCGAAGTGGAATAGGACCAAGCTAGGATAGGAGATATGTCTTCTATATCAGGCGGCTAGGGGACATGGAGGGCTTTCAGGTAAGTAGGGAGATTGAAAGAACACAAAAACGGATAATTTTTTTTGTCTATAGAGAGAAATGCGGTAGAAAGTTGAAAAAGAGGTTAAAAGAGAGTATAAGAAATGAATAAGGGAAGAAAGAAAGAGGAAGTGTTATGCCGCTGGTTTGGAAGATGAAGTTGTATCAGAGGGAAGTGTATGGCAGCGAGTTGAGTGGATCGAGATCGAGATCTTTTTTTTTTGGGTGAGAGTGAAAGAAGAGTCGCGTAGGGATTTGCGGGATCTCGTGACGCGTTATGTAACGAATCACGTGGTACTGGTTGGACAACGGATCCATGGATGGATGATGGGCTTCGGACAAGTCGACCTCAGTATCAGTAGACTTCGCCGAGTGACTTTTGAATATGACTGGATTCTTGGAATGGAATGAAATGTATATGAAAGTAAATAATGGATAGTGAACTATTTTAGTGATAATAATATACAGTAACAATCCCCAGCTGCCACTTCTCTTTGCCCTTTCTTCCCATGCTCTCTCTGCCAAAAATCTATACGGCCTCAACAGAATCAGAACATAGCAAGGAAGACGCGAAAAAAGCGTATAGCAGAGGAAATTCGAAGAGATGCAAGAAAAGAAACCCATCTATACCTCCCGCCCGAGACAGCTCCGCTTTCATGTCCTCTCACAGCCTCTCCCCGTTCAGTGACTCGTATACGGAAAGACAGGAAACAGGAGATATCGCTTTTCCAAGAGCACCAACACCACGAATCAACCTAAGCCGAAACCCTTTCCCTTTTCACCTGGCCAAGAGCCCCCTCCACCCATAACCATCCCTTATCCCCAATCCGTCGTTCAGTCTAAAACCTAGCCGCCCTTTTCCGTCGATTGGAATCATGAAATCGCTCGCCGTCGCATTGGGTTTAATTCTTCGGAAGGGAGCGTAAGCGAAAGAATAATGGATGGAGGCGTGATGTCGATGGAGATCAAGAGGCGGTCGAGAAACGGGAAGAAAGAAACAAAGAAAAACCCCATAGAATGCAAAGAATAAGCAGTACTAATAAGAATGGTAGAATGGAAGTAAAAATAAAAGTGTGAAAAAGACCAAAGACAACCAGCGAACACCCGTAAAAGATGGTAAAAAGGAAAGAAAACCCACTCGTAGATCCTGGTATCAAACTCGCCGATGAAGGATGTTTCTATCTGAGAAGAAAGAAAGGGAGAGAGAAAGAGAAGACGACAAACCCCACAACTCACACCCCGAGTAACGAGAGGGATACAAAAAAAAAGGGAGAAAGAAGAAAATGGTAAGGAAAAAACCAGAGAAATCCCGTAATCGCCGCCCCGTTTCCACATCCCGTATCATGATTGCTTTCTCGAGAAAAGAAAAAAAAGACAAAGAACAGCAAAAAGATTTAATATATCGCATAACAGAAATTCCCCCAAATGTACCCAAGTTCCGCCCCTTATTCCCCATCAGAATGAAAATGAAGGAAAAGAAAAACTTCCCATGAACGGTCAAAATTTTTCTCTTTTGCTTTTTGATGTATCCTTTAACGATTTTGGTCATTCCATGAGTCGTCGATAACGTATGAGAGGCGCTTTGTATTTTTGTTTATCCGATGAATTTCCCTTTTTTACATAGCACCTGCAGCGCCCGCAGAGCCATCGACAACGTTATCGGAGAGGTTGATGAGTAGTTGGGCCAGGCAGCGTTTGGTGGCAGCGTCGTCACGGAGGACGGAGGAGAAGGTGGCATCACGGAGAGGTTCGGGAAGGCATTGGCGGAGCGCCTCACGGGCACGGTTGTTATCGCTTAGGCTATATGAAGGATGTTAATTAGCTCTTTCCTTTTACATGTCTTGTAGTATACGTGTCCGAAAGGGAAGAGCAAAATGAATTGAACTCACCGAAGGAAGCATCTAACGACGTGCTTCAACAGCCTGACTGTCTGTTGTTCAACCAGCTGTCCGACCATGTTACTCAAGACCATCCCGACCGCGTAAAACCGTTCGTAAGTCGCACAGATATAAGCGAGCCCAACATCGTCAAGGAGGATCTTCTGCACAATGAAGATGGCGACCGTCTTGCTCAGCTCGGACCCCGTTTCCATTATTCGGAGGCATAGCGGAATGATCTCGGTCGTAAGGAGGAAGTTGATGACGTCGGAGGAATCATTCTTCACCAGGGCACCGATGACACCGAGGGAAGTGAGACGGAGGTACTCGAACGGGCGGGACTTGGAGGTTGTATTTAAGAATGGGTAAAGAAAGAGAGGAATATGAGCTGTTTTCGGAATATTAGGCCATGCACACAGAAGAACTTGGTGGGAAATTGGTTGAATATTGATGACGTACCATTCAGAAACAACGTTCGGGTCTCATTGTGTGACGCTACACACTGCAATAGGGCGAGAGCATTACAAACTCGATTTGACGCAGCGGCAGTCAACTGAGATGGGTTCAAGAGAGGGTAGACAGAAATAATTTCCTGTAGCAACGAGGTCATCACGCCTAGAAGGAGAAGGTAGAGTTAGTATCTAGAAAGACTTTAGTCTCGTAAACGAGGTGAAACCCTACCGAAAGAATGCCAAATAATCAGCGCCAACTCAGGAACCTGCTCTCTCTTCTTGCTTAGTTCCATGAGCGCCGCCTCTCTCCGGTTCGCATCCATCAACTCAGCCACCCAGACCAACACCTTGCGATTTTCCTCACTAATACCGGAGTCCATGTTGGCAGGGTTTCCCGCAGCGGCAACGACGGAAGCGTCGGCCACGTTGGCGGCGTTGGAGTTATTTCCGGTGGTGGTGGAGGTGGTGTTGGCCGCCTGGGGTGGAGGTTGTGGGTTATTGGCGGTGTTGTTATTCAGGGCGATCCGGTTGTAGTGCTGATGCTGGGCGACAGCTGCAGCCGCAGCCGCGGCCTGCGCCTGGGCATGCTGTTGGGCGGCTAAGCTCGAGTGCTGCTGCTGCTGTTGCGGTTGATGCTGTTGCTGTTGCGCATGATGCTGCTGTTGTTGCTGCGGCGGCTGAGGTTGTTGTTGCTGGTGATGCTGAAGCCAAGATGGTTCAGCCTGCGGATATTGATGCTGGTGGGAAAAGACGTGCTGGGTTTGTGTCTGGAGCATGGTGAAGGAAGGATTATGCGGTTAAAATAAGGACACCAACCACTCCAGGGGAAAATGCCCCGGGTGATCGCTGGTTAAGTAAGGTTGCAAGTTAGATATCAGAGTTGACTGAAAGCTTTGAGTTTCGACAAAATAATCGGTTGAGGAGTGTGAGCGAAAGAACAAGATTTGAGAGATGTCTGAGGGTGAAGATGAATGGATTTGGGGGTGAAGAGTGAGTGAGCGAAGCGATGAGACGGACATAGTGGGGAGTTCGGTGAGATTAGCTAAGCGGCCCTTTTTCCCTCAAGATGAACGGCAAGGGGACTGACACTAGACTCGATATGGTCTTAGTTACGTGCAGGGACCAAGCGAGACTCAGATCACGAGATCCGCAACAAAGGGACCTCGGAAGCGCTTCATTCACTCACTTTTTCTATGAGAGGCCATTCATTCACTTATTCATTGTGGGAAAGGGTGATGCCCTCTATCTTAAAATATTCTACAAAAAGATCTTTGATCAAATAAAGAACACCTTCCTTCTTACTTCCTGACCAAGCTGTATGCTGCTTTGTCTAAGTCTTTCTTGTTCTCTCTGGCCCTTCCCTTTCTTTATTCTTTACCCCCTTTATATCACTGAGTAGGTTGAAGAATAAAGCTTCAATATTTCCCTTTTCATAAGCTTTGGCTCTCTGTCTACCTTTGGGTGAATGTGGATTTACAGGGTCGAGTATTCACAGTGGCCGTGGCAATCTTCCCAACCTCTATACCATGCCGACGCCATGTCAGAGTCGAAACATCCGCGTGCTTTGATATTCCTCGAGCCTCGGTCCGTAACATGATCGAGTTACGATGAAAATATGAAAGGAATACAAGAAGGCACTCACCGGGATTCAAAGCTTACTGGAGAAGATGCATATATGAGAGCATAAAATGATGAGAGATCGAATAGTGAATTGGGTCTATCTCTTATTCACTTTAAGGTTGACTGCATTCTGAAGTTATTGTGCCTTCACGGATTACAACTCCAATCGTAACAGCAGACTACAGCAGCCCCTGGGTTGATTTGACCTCACTCTAGGAACCACCACGGGGATTTCTCTTTTGAGGACGGCGTACAGGTTTTTCTTCTCTCCGAAATGCCCATTACACTGGGATACCTTATCCGGCGTCTCTACTAAAACAATGACGGACGGATTGCCTCGAAACGGGGCCCGCACAACTACATTGAGGACCCGGATCTTAGCATTTGCGCTCAAATGTCATTCAGTCACAATAACATAATGGGCTGTAGGGCTGCCAGGTTTCTATCGCTAATATCGCGACCTCGACGGCCATTTTCTTCATCATCGGAGCCGTCCCCTTTCATCTTCTGTGGTAGTACGCTCACTGTTCTTCAAATGGGTCAACGTACTGCTGCAGTACTTTCAATTGTTACCTCTGAGCTTGTGTGTACGTTTCCGAACGAAGAAACCGGACAAAATGGCTTCCTCTTTGCGAGGGCTGAACACGCGATATTTATATTCACTTATATCAAGTCAATCTTCGGAGGAATCTCCAAAGTTTTGCTTTCCCGATGTCACTAGTGAATCAATTTTCCGAACAACCGATGGCAATAATAAGAGCCATTGAAAATTTTTCACTTATTACGCCTACGCGCGGACGTTCCTATCGCTCTCAAAAGAGGAGTTCCACGGCTGCAAAGAAGACGCCATTCTCTTTGGAAAGGAAACTAACCCCGTTGAAATAGGCTGTGAATGAATATTCCGACAAGCCATCTGGGCAACCGTCCTCACCTTTATTGTTTACACCTTTGGTCCTTGTCTTTTGGCCGAATGTATCTTACTCGCTTCATAAAAAAGTGTTTCGGGGGAAGTAAGCAGAAGCAGAATTGACAAAGTGACCACTGATATGGATACTAGGCCGTCTGAGACTAACATGAGAGAGCCCATGCCCTCCATGAGACTGGAATGGATGATGACCCCCAAAAGGCAAGAATATCCAGGACCGAGATTTATTTGATCTAGTCCGCGTCCACGGATCTTCTTTTTAAGGATATCTAAATTGAAGTATAGGGAGTGCTTGACTTTCATTCCCATATGCTGAAGAAAATAAGCACCGACATCTCCCACTCCGCACTCTGTTGCTATCCCCGGGTTGCAAATGGTAATCAACCAAAAATTCGAAGATATGCTTGCTTAATCCTCTCCCAGGCCCTGCCACTCGGTTAAATGACTACAGCTACAGCGGTTTTTCTTGTCTTGGCTAGCTATTAAGACATATATATTAAGTTTGAATCTATTGCTCGTCAACTTAAGCTCACTTCTAGTGATCGTTGATGTCTGGTCCGCCATCTATGAGCAACCCAAAGATTCAGTCGAACTACACAAAACACATACTATCGTGAATGTTTCAAAGGGTTCGGGTTCGGCCGGCGCCAAGTTTCTACGAGACGTTTATCGAGCCATTGTATCACAAGGATAATCTTTATGATATCGCTTACTCTCACAAGTCTTCTTATTTAGATGGCTAATATGTTTATTTATTATGTCTTCGACATAGCTCCTGTCTTCGTTCTCCATTCTCACGGACGCCGCTACTATTAGGCTTGGGAACAAGGTTCCTGGTTTCATGCTGTGGTTTGACGGTCTGGTTTCAGACCCAGTTATTCCGAAGAAACCGATTGTTATTTAAATATCGAGACTAGCCGTTGGCATCGAGACAACCTGGCAAAAGGTAGTGGTGTCTATCCAATTCCGCCCGTATACATTTCTAGCAACGAAGGGATGCTGAGAGATGAATACTCTTCTCATACACACCACAACTGTTTTGAATGTTCTTTCAAAACATTGAGCTAACATAGAGGCCTTTTAAAAAAAACTTGCAAACGCAGAACCAGGTGCCCTTGAGTACATGGTGAGAAGCGCCTTTGTTCAGAATATGATTTCTGTCTCCGAGAATTTAAACGGGAGTCAACAAGACATTAGGACCTCTATCCGTCATTGGCGGCACGAGAGAATATCAATCTTGGCTAGTACAGCTAAGATGCTGAAAGGTGAGCTCGGCATCAGAGAAACGTCGTTGCGGCATCCAAGGGAAAACCAGCATCACGAGGTCCAAATAACCGTCTATAAAATACAGACGATTTACGGAGTACTACTCAAGTCTAAGAAACTACCGTTGAGTTTTCGAGGAGTTATATATATACGAAGATCATTCGACAAAGAAACTTCTCAACCCACCAATGTGGGCATGACCTAAGGAGAGTAAATTGGTCGAGAGTAGTCAACGCTATCATCGTCACACCGTCGCACCTTCGCACCCGGAATGGATGATGGAATAAAACAAGCTATATATAAAAGATCTACGACGACCGGACTCATAAACCTCATCCTAGGCCGGCCTTTACTGGAATTGAAGCACAGGGTCGAGTCAAGTGTCTTCATCTTGGACCGCGACACCCCCGAGTATCGGGGTTATTTCCACTACAAGTTCCATTCTCTCTCTAGAGTCAAGAGAAATGTATCCGGAGTTTGTGGGAGGACTGATCGTATGTGTGGAAGAGGTTTTTGTTGTCTCCTCTCAGCGGTCGTCCGGGAGGGTTGGGGCTGGGAGGAAGGTTTATATATACTACAGGGACTCATGTTTTCAGCTTTTATATTTGAAGTCAGGGGTAAACGGAAATATATCTCGATTCTCTCGAAGACATCTTGAGGCTATTGGGTCTTTCAGTTTGCAGACGTCTTCGACTAATCGCTCATCCATCCGTAAGATGAATGGAGCAGAACCAAAATGGACTCTTCAGAAGACAAGATTCTCGTGTCGGCAAAGAGATGACTATAAAAGTTCGACTATGAAGTTAGCTACGTGAAGACTTGGAAAAAACTATTGTCAACTAGCTATAGAGGTATTTGTCAATGCTAAATATGATGCTAGCGGGCCTCGTCTATCCTCATAGGATAAATGATGTCACTTTTATACATAGCAGAAAGCGCAAACTATTCTTTCAAATATATATATTCTTTCATTCGTAAGGAATGCGCGCAAAAAGGGGCATCCTTTTCTTCCTTTCTTTCTTTATTTACATGATCTTTCCTTTCCATCGCATTCGCATCATCGTACACAGACATAGATATAGGGGGTATAACAAAACGCCCAGAAGAAGAAAAATGAATAAAAACCAAATATGAAAAACACAAACGCCCGCGCAAGCTCGCCATATATCCCATTTGTCTCGTTAGTATTTATTTATTTATCGGAGACTCTTGAGGGACATGTCGTTCAAAAGCCGAAGAAAAGAAAAAAGGGGAAAATAGAAACATTTCACATAAGGCTCAAAGAAACAAAAAAATGGAAATAAAAAGGGGGAAGAGGTTCAATTATTGGGGTCATCGCCGTGAGTGACTCGGTCTATCATGACTTCGTCCTGTTTCTCGCGTGTATCGAGTGCCTCTTGAGTCTCGGGTATCTCGAGTCATCCTCGTTCTTCGATCTGAACTTTCGGAACCTGGAGAATTGATGGTTAGTATATTTTCTGTTTGTGGAAAGGGGGTTGGAGGTATCACGTACTACTACTCGTATACTCAGTCGGGTAATAACCATATCCATACCCCGAACTTGCTTCACTATACGTGTAACTGCTCTTCTCATCATTGTGTCTATCTCTCCTTCTCTTGAGTCCTAAGCACAGTGCCAATGCACCGATCATAAGACCGATCCACGCCCAACTGAACCATGACTTCTTCTTCGACGAACGAGAAGACGATGACGAAGAAGATCTCGAATCGTCATCCTTCGCCCCAAACCACGTCCGTCCAAACATGCCGCCGCCGCCGCCGTGTGAGTGGTGATGGCGATGTTCTTCCACGTACGTATCTCGCCTCTTTCGGCGACGGCCGAGTCCCAGAAGTGCCCAGAGACCGTCCAACGCGCCCTTGAAACAAAGGCATGCGCAGAGGAGGAGAAGGAGGATTACTCCGAAGATTACACCGATGACGATACCGGCGATGGCACCGCCGCTGAGTCCTCCACCTCCGGTTGAGGCCTCGACTCCGACGACTGTGCTTCCGTCCGTGCCGACGGGTGGGAGGAATGGCATGGTTGCTGTTGCGGTCACGGTAACTTCGGTCTGGCTGGTCGGTCGGGTTGGGGGTGCAGCGGTTCCAGTTGCGGTTGCGGTTGCGGTGGGGAATGAACTGCTTCCGGCTTGTTCGCAGATTCCTTGTGTCCCGCAGGATTCACCTGCATCACAGCATTTTCCTCCGCAGGGAGACTCGCCAATTGTGACGTCGCAGCCACCATCTCCTGTTGGGCCGGCGTTTTGGCTGCTACCAGTCGATGTGATTGTGACGAGGTCGGTTTGCGTATATGTCGTTGTGAAGTACTCCCATTTACCTCCGCCTGAACCGGAGGCTCGACAGGCTGCTTCGTTGTTTTCGGTGGTGTAGCATTCCTCGCTGGACTGGCAGCAGACCTGGCCGTAATAACCGCATGGGTTGTCGCAAGCTCTGCTGAAAAGGTGGAGAGCGTCGAGTTCGAATGGGAAGGGAGCAGCTTGTGTGGGTTGTATTTGGGAGAGAATGGAGAGTATCGATAAGGTGATGGAGGGAATTCTGGAGAGCCGCATGTTTGCGATCGCTGCCGTATGGCAGGATGGAGGAGTTGAGGAAATCTATCCTTCACTATAGAAATGTAGAGCGAGTTCCTCACGAATGCATCGATTTTGTTTGTTGTCGAATTCCGGAATGAATTGTCTTCGTCGTCGGTGCAAGGTCTCGAGGAATGAGTGAGTGACTTCCCCGCTGTTATGTCTCAAGATAAGCAAAGCTCAACACTCTCCTATCTCAAATCTCTATCCGAAGCGATGGTATCGTGAAAGAATGTCTGAAAGAAAATAACTTTCAAATATGCAGAAGGAAGAAATAGAGAAAGAGGAAGAATGCAGCTGATCGTTAAAGAGTATTTGAGTGGGTTGGATAGTGATTTTGTTCCGTCTCCCAGCCACCGATGTACACCTTTTTTTCCCTTGCGCTCTCGACCAGCCTCTCCGATTTCTCTCTACAAGGATTGATCGAACAACACCAAAAATACCCACAACCCGCAACTTGAAGAAGAGGCTGGACTGATGACAGTCCGGAGAAGTGAAACAATAACCAAAAATTAGAAAAATCCTTCATTACGGTGGAAAAATTCTTTTTTTCCTTTAGTTGGGATCCCACAGCTACCCAGAAGACTCGGTCGGGGATGACAGCTATCTCGGCCAACTTGTTCCTCGAACAACCACGTCAGAGAGAAAGAAAACGTGGATCTGCGACCGCGTTGGTTCCCCTTCCTCCCCGATATGCAGCTTGGTCTGAAGATATGCATCTTTTCCCCTGAGAATAATTGTTTGCTTTCAACCATGAACCATCCTCATCGACTCTTTTTCCTTTCTTTAAACATGTCGTCGCTGTCGTTCCGATAAGGTCTATGATAAGGATGATAACCATGGATCGTCGGCCGGGAAGCCAAAGCTCTTATCGTTTTATCGATTGCTGGCCCGGCGACGGCTAAATGTAAACAAAGGGGATTTTCCACGGTTGCGACCGTTATTGGTGAGATCAGCGGCGAAACAAAAAAAGGCCAGGATATCTGTCGGTCGAATTGGTCAAGCAAAGCAAATGACAACAGATGGTGAATTTTAATAAAATAGCTATCGTTCTGTACATGCGACTTCGTTCAAAAAGAACCCCGAATAGAGTAAACTGGGGCAGAAACTGCGAAAAATAACTCCCAAAACATGCCAATCACCAATATGTTCGAAAACGATCATTACCATCTTTTCCACGGGCATAGAAACCCATCTCAATCGTCAAAAAATATGTCCAGACAGAGGAAGAAGATAAAACAAAAAGAAAAAGAAGAGAAGACACGCTTAAATAAACATCCCAAGAATTCCAATAACCATCCCTCCGAATATATCAAAAAGATCTCTTGATCCTGCGTGCCGTGACCCGGCATTGGTATTTCCTCCCGATCCAAAAGCGGTACAGTATCCTTCCTGCAGATTATGGCAAGCCTTCAGCTCCAGACTCGAACATATCTGCTCCGGGTTTCCAGTCGGTTGCCCACCCGCCACTGTTACACCTCCTCCCGGTCCGCCGACGGTAACTCCATTGGCACCTCCTAATGCCGCTGTACAGCTCGTATACTGGTTCTTGCAGCCGGAGTAGTACGATGAACATTCGCTTGCTCCCTGGAACGTGGTCGGGATCTGGACGAAGGGGTATTCGGCGCCGGTGAGAGTTGTGCCTGTAATCGTAGGTTCGGCCGAGGTAGGGGCTGGGAACATGAATCCCCCGGAGGAGGACCCTGTCCCCGTGGGAGGAGTGTTACCGGTTTTGGTTGCGCTTCCCGTTAATGATCCCGTACACTCGGCACCGGAGGGACAGCATGCGATGTTGTTTCCGGAATCTTGGGAGCAGATGGTACCGGATTGGCAGCAGACGTCGGAGCTACCTAGGTCGGTGCAAGGGCTGTGGTTGGCGGGGCAGCTATTTTGTCGTTTTACGAGCTTGAGGATGACATCTGGTTCGGGTTTGGGTTCGGGTTTCGGGTCGTTGGTGAATGGGGAGTGGAATGGTGAGAGGTCGATTGCTAAGGCTGTCGTAGAGAGGAGGGAAGCTGTGAGGAGGAGAGTAGCCCGCATGGTTGCGGTGGAGGACAGCGGCGGTCCGTCAGGCTGTGTCCTGTTTTCTCTCGGTCTTGGGTCGAGTCGAGGGAGGTTCGAGGCAGGTTTACGACTTGGGACGGATGTCGATTTGAATTGGAAGCGAGCGTTTAAATTCGGTACTGACGGAATACTCGAGGAAGGAAGGGAAGAAAAGACTGTTGACGTCGACAGGTCTGGACCCTAAAGGAAGTTTGATCAGCTGCCCTCACTATACGCAAGAGTCTGTCATATGTTTCTTGAGATAAGGGTATACAATTCCTGTCAGTCCACCGATCTTGATTTTCGAATTGACTTGCCTGTATCAAAAAGGTAGAAATGGATTCAAGAAGCGGACGATCAATTGAAATTGAAACGGATGCAGGTGCAGGTACAATTCCTCAATACGTGGATCGTCTAAAGGTCTTGTTGCTTTGCGCTTGTGGCTGCCAACAAAGTCGTTGGGAGTCTCCACTGAGAATCCTTGCTTGGTTGTGCCCACGGCAACCAACAGCAGTGAGCATCCAACGATGAGAAAAACGCAACTAACCAGCAACACCAAAGATCCAAGCTACTCGAGACTCGAAAAATTAGAAGATCTGAGATGGAATTGACAGCGGCTAAACTGTGGTAAAAGTGTCGCTGAAGCTGGGTCTCGAGTCTTCAGCCAGAAACAAGCACAGCTTCTTCTCCGTACGACGAGCGAAGCTGCTCTTCGATCAACCCGTTGTCACAGCGCTCGGCTCCATACATACAGCCCTAGCAAGAACTTCTGAAGTCATCATTATTCTTGCTGATCGTCAATTGCCTGCTTATCCCAGCGGACAACCCTTGTCACTGGGGTAAATACTAATGGGCCTTCTTGTCGACCTTATGGTCTGGTAGCATACCGGCGGCGAGGTCTATTCCGTCTTTTCCACAATGAGCCAAAGCCTGGCTTCAAGAGCGCGGCGAAGATATCTACTCGGAGACACTGCTCCGCAAACTACTTTTGTTTACGTTGAACTCTTGTGAATTGCCGATAACATTTGACTGTCAATGACGTAACCATCAGGTCCCAAAGAGCCTATTACCCCGGATAGCTTGGAGTCGTTATTCTCCGTTGACAGAAAGTTATACTCGATTTCTAGAATGTTCCGGTTTGCGAGGTACGATTGACTCGACAGGTCACAGAGGAATAGTATCGTTATCAGTATGGCATCGTCTTCTCCATCGAAAATTCCAGTCGTCGACTTCTCCAACTGGAGGCAGGCCAGCAAGCCAGACCGGCTGAAGGCTGCCAAAGAAATAACATCCGCCTGCGGGACGCTTGGTTGTGTATATATTGTTAACCATGCTATTTCCCCCGAGGTCCTTGATGAGGCGATCTCCTGGTCTCAGAAGTTCTTCGACCTTCCATCGGAAGAGAAATGCAAGGCACCGCAGTCGGACAATCCTTCGATATTACGAGGCTACTCCTCACAATTTACACACGGTATGGACTACTCGGGGAATAACTTGCGAGAAGTGACGGATTACAAGGTGATCAGTTTTCTAATCTTCAGCTGGGAGGTACTTGAAAACTAATCTACGCATACGTCTCGATGCCAATAGGAACGATATGACATAGGCAGCGATGAAGATAAAATCCATCCAAACATTTGGATTCCGGAACAAACGCTTCCTAGATTCCGTGGGTTTATGATCAAGTTTTACTGGGAGTGTTTTGGCGTGGCGGGCGATATCCTCCGGGCGATTGCTTTAGGAATCGGACTGGAAGACGAAGAGCACCTGGTGAAGGAGCATGGAGGGCATAATACCAGACTTGGGATGCTTCATTATCCGCCTGTTTCGGCGGAGACGCTACGCATACCGAAGCAAACAGACTGGGGCTCGTTCACAATGCGCTTTCAGGGTGACTACAGTGGTCTAGAGGTTGAGGATATCGATTCGCCGGGTACATTCATACCCACTCCACCAGTAAAGAATGCAATCCTGGTGAATATCGGTGATCTTTTCCAGCGATGGAGTAATGGTACGTAACTGCCTCTATATGCCGGACTCTCTAATAACAGAAAAAGACCAACTTAGATCGACCTCCTACCGTGTAACTCTACCCCCGGAATCCGAGCGCTATGCGATTCTATATCTGCTTACCCCAGATCCCGATGCGATGATCGAGTGTCTGCCCACCTGCGGAGGGCCAGAAAACCCTCCGAAATATCATCCTATTACACAATGCGAGTATTATCGCATGCGGTCGAAGATGCGACGTCCGAGTAAAGCGGAAGTTGGGGGAGGTGGTATCACGAATTATGCTCCGTATTGATAGAACACAGGGAAGGAGGGCTTAAGTGTCTGACTAGCGGCACCGGAATTGATATCGGATCTATGTTTTATAATATTTTGCTTTAACATGAATATGATGAGAAAATGAGAAAATGATATCACTCAATGCTTGGAAAGCCTCGGGACGAAATAAGTCGGCGGATTATTTATCCGCTAGGCATCCAATCATCGGACCGATGAAATAATCCGAGGCTTCGTATATCGTATCTGTCGTATTCGTATTTTTGGAGCAAGAATGACTTCACCAAAGAAAAAAGAATGAGAATTTAACCAACCGGACGATGCCGATTGCTTGACATATCAGAACGATAATTAAGGACATTATACGGGATGACTGTATATCGACATTGATTCACGTACTACATATCAGTTAACGAAGGATTTCTATCATCGCTGAAAGCAAAAAGGAAAAGGAAAAAACCATGCCCGCCTTGAAGATTCCGGTATCATGAATTCGTCTACTAGACACGAACTTAACGTGACGACCAGACCCTATACACCTTTTTGCCTTGGTCAATTGGACCAAGTACAGGAGTCATGTCTCATGGCTCTTCGTCGGGGACTCAGTTGAGGACTTCTGCTTGTGCGTCTTGCCCATTTACCCAAACTCGGAAAAGTAAAAGAAGAAAACTAACATAAAAAACTACAGCCTCAAAAACAACCTTCCATTTCCTCGCAGGCCTCTCCTCAGGCCTTACATCCGCCATCCTTCTCCAGCCCGCAGATCTCCTCAAAACCAGAGTCCAACAATCACAACAAACTTCCGCCCTCCTCCCTACTCTCCGCACCATCCTCGCCTCCCCGCACCCCATCCGTAACCTCTGGCGAGGAGCTCTCCCCTCCGCCCTTCGAACAGGCTTCGGCTCCGCTCTCTATTTCACAAGTCTTAATGCTTTACGGCAAAGAGCAGCTGCGACTGCAGCTCTGGCGGAGGGGAACTCGACGAAATTCATTATCACTGGAAGTAAGAATGGTAACGGCAGGGACCCAAATTCTTCGTCCGCTCTACCTCAATTATCCAATTCTGCGAACATGATTACTGGTGCCGTAGCACGTGTTGCTGCAGGCTTTGTCTTGATGCCTGTCACTGTCCTGAAAGTTCGTTACGAATCAGATTACTACGCCTACCGAAGTCTTTGGAGTGCGGGGAAGGATATCGTCCGCACAGAAGGCGTGCGTGGCTTATTCGCCGGGTTCGGAGCTACATCCGTGAGAGATGCGCCATACGCAGGACTCTACGTAGTGCTCTACGAGCAGGCGAAGAAGAACCTAGCAGCCGCGACGGGGAATCGTGACCCTACATCGACGACAACCACATCCTCCGCATCCATCAATTTCGCCTCCGGCGCACTCGCAGCCGGACTAGCAACAGCAATCACCAACCCCTTCGACGCGGTGAAGACTCGCGTGCAACTCATGCCCAAGAAGTATGGGAATATGTTCCGTGCTGTTCGGTTGATGGTTACGGAGGATGGGTTTCGATGTTTGTTTGGTGGGTTGGGGTTGAGAATGGCGAGGAAGGCGGTTAGTTCTGCGCTTGCGTGGACCGTTTATGAGGAGTTGATATTGAGGGCTGAGAGGAGGTGGGCCGAGGAAGGGGAAGATGAGAGCCGGGGGTTAAAGAGAGGAGTGCTTTGATGATATGATAGATTTGATGGCTTTTTTTTGTGAGTATGGTTCTGTATAGCATACCCTGTTTCCTTTTTTACACTTTTGGGGATACGGGGAAAAGGTGAGGAAAAGGAGTCTGGGTCTCGTTGATATCTCTTCCCTCTTCGTTTTTGTTCGTTCTAAATTACGTATATCTCTAGACTATTGTATATTTTATGCCTCGCCCCAACTCAGGGGGCTAGTTCTCGGTGAATGAAAGTCGGAGGCTCTCCCTTTATTTCCTAAACGCCGCATTCTCCTCGCCTTTATCCTAACCCTATCCAATATATGCATGGTATTCGGACGATACCTACGCTCCTACCCTCCCCATGACCCCTTTTTTCCCATCCTTTACAACTAAGGGCAACTTTCGGAATGGATTTACCTTCCACGGCCTACTAGCTCTCCGGTCTCGGCATCTGGATCGGGGGTTCACTAAAAGTGAATGAACATCCCGAGTAAATGTTCTCTTGAGACCACTAAAAGTGAATAACTCAAGTGAATACTAAAAGTGAATAAAGCAGCAAACCTACGCCACTTCTCTATATAAGTGAGTACTCTATACAGAATTTAACTCTCTTACCAACTACCTACCATCCACCTACCACCTATATACGAAGATTATATATATATATGTACACTCATATCTAATATACTTACATCACATCAGCCTCATGATTCTCAGGGGACGCATGTATGAGTGTTTTAAGAGAGGTGTCGCATTGGTAGTCTCGCTATTATGTGAGACATATACTTGCCTAGTCCGCGAACAACCTTCCTCAAGAGATACTTCCGTACACAAGATTATCCTACTCGTCGGCCAGAAGGATTCATATCGTATCTTTGTTATATCGGGATAACATACCTTCAACCGACCGGAAGAATATAACTGTGCAAAAAAGATGCTAGGACAGCTAGCGGGAGACTATGGTGCCTGCCTTCCCCTTATCGAAACCAGGGGCAACTCAACCATCGCGCAAGGAGAAGCACTCGACAAGAAGATCGCCGTAGCGTCCAATGATTCTGATAAGACCCTATGCGCTACTGAGGATTCACTACGAGGAAATGACGTACAGGTGTGATTTGGGGTCCGGATACAGAAAGACAGCCTATGGATACATACACCTTGGTCCAGAGCCTCATTCTCTTTTTCCATCTCTCATCATCTTCTTTAGCTTCGCTTAGTGAGCGAGCAAAAAAATTCCTCTGTTGCTCCTACTCGGTCTTAATTGCTCGTCTCGTTTACTTGCATCATCTATTTTTTCAATTTCGCTCAGTGAATGGGCAAAGAAACCTCCTTGTTCTAGGTCTTGCTAGCTCGGTATCCTCACTATCAAGGAAGCCAACAATATGTGTAACCATACTGACACATATAAAAGCATTCAAAGTTCTATCTAAAGAAGCTCGATGGGGACGGACAGTTGGCGCGAGTCGTCTTTGACGAGATTCAACCCTGTCTTTGACGCATATTGGCGTCCAGATGTGACCCGGCTGGGCTGGATGCGGAATCTGAATGTACCGATTGTGGGGCTATCGGCGACGCTGCCCCCGGGAATGGGGGCAGAGGCGATGCACGCCATCAGCGGGCCACACAGGCCATATCGGGAGATCCGGGCACCGCACGCGACCACAAAGATGAGGAGATTAGTGAACACCGGAGACGAAGGGGGAATCAGGAAGACGCTGAAAAGTGTGATGAAGCAGGCGACCACCCAGAACGTTATGCTCGTTTTTACCCTGGACATCACAGAGGCCGAGAACCTCTCCTCCAACAGAACCATTCAAGCAATTTTTCGACTTGTCTCGAATGTTTCTTCAACATGTCGAACGTCGGAGAGGAATTGTCATATTACGTCTCTCAATATCTACTAATTTCGATCGTATATAGTATAGACAACTGCTTACACATGACAGTTACCCCCCCAATACCGCCCTCTACGATGTCAGCCTACGTCAATCTCCCGCAGGAGATTCATCTTCGCATATTCTCATTCGCAGAGACCGAGAACATTCTGAACGCTGGACAGACATGCCAAACCTTGGTCACAATTACTAAATCCGTCAATTTCAAGGTTTTGCTATATTGCTTTCTCGATCTCGCGTTTCCTCATAGAGAATTATGGTCGAATAGAACGGCTTTCTATCGCCTAGTGATCTCACATTCTGATGTCTCCGAAAAAGCATTGTCAGCAGGTTTTCATACGAGCATTCCGACGAGAGTTCCGGCGAGTATGACCTGAAAAATATTGATGGGATATTACAGGCATATAGGACCACGGAGTTGGGCGAGGTCAAACCGAGTGAGATGAGGTTAATAAGCACCTGCGAAACATCTCGTCCGGGAACTAAAGAGAATACTTGCACGAAGAGGATCAGACTCTAGTGGATGAGCTCGCCTGCCTCACTGATTACGGAGCGTCATTCCAATATCAAAACTGCGATTCGACCTTGCAACAACCTTCGAGATCGTTGGCTAGGACTCTGTGAGAGTCCAGCCAGAGAATATTCGCGAGACTGTCATGTCGAAAATGTCGCAGAAAACGCAGGAGACTTTCTAGATGAACAGCCGCTGTTAATGACCCAGTCTCCGATATGGCCACCGAAATGTATGAAGCTGCGTCTAATCTCAAGCGATCAGGCCGAGAGATTTTTTGTGATCCACTTCCATTCTCTAAACGCAGAGTACACCGTTGTTTGAAAGCGAGTCGAAGATGAGAGATCGCGTGTGGATGACGCGAAATCAAGCTACATTCAACAAGAAAATCTGGATAGAGTGAAAATCAACGGGATTGAAGAAGTTATTGCGGAGATGGACGCTGCCGTTCTTACGGCAGACTCGTACAAGCAGGTCACCGCGCAACACACCGTCGATATTGAGGATCGTCGACTCAAGAATATCAATCTCAGTCTTGGAACATGGATGCTGATGATCGAAGGTATTATTTCCAGTAAGAATCTAGCAGAGCCTGAAAGATTCGTTCAGTTCTTTGTGCACCGTTCAATCAATATATCGCCGAGAAGAATACTTTGATTTGGAGCTGAGGACCAAGTTTCGAGCCTTGATTAAGGACCTTCGTTGTTATGTACTCGACGCGAATGCGATCTTCACCACTACGGCCGGATTTAGGGAAGCGAATATTAGAGAATTTATCCATCCGGATGTTATTGATATAGATGAAGCGGCCAAAGCTACCGGCTGTGCGTTGTGGAACGTATCCACAGAATAAAAGCCGAATGCAACCCTTTGGATATTCTCAGGATACTTCAAAGGCCTGAGACCTCAAAACAACATTGGCGCTTCATCTCAGAGAAAGCCAACTAAAGGGAGTTCCGAGCATGAGAGCCCCCTGCCGTATATATATATATATGGGCAGTAGACCTCTAATTTACAACAAAAGGGCACGTCATGTGAGATAGGAGATGGCATGGAATCTTATTCGAAAGGTTTATTGTGCTCGAAAGATATACGAAACCGTATTAAACATCCCATTTGATACGGGTTAGGATTATGTTGAGCTGAACTTCGGGACTGAAGCTCTCCGAAAGCCACCAAAGCAAGTTATTCAATGTTTCGAAAGTGAGGTCTATCATTCTGGCAACGCATATCATCACTTGCACTGCTCTCCGCGATATGATACCATTCATTCCATGCCGTCCATCCAGCCGGAAATATTGAGGTACTGCTAATCAGATACCAGACCGGTTCTCAGGGGCTCAATAATGAGGAACTGGCTCTTCACTGGATTCCAGCAAAGCGCGTACTATAGTGGTGGAGGTTCCAAAAGTGCAACTCCTAAAAAGAGAAAGTCAGGTCAAGAAGCGGTGGAAGCAGGATTGCTGATGAGAAGCGACGAAATTTACCACCTCCAATATATTTCGAAAGGGGGAAATGAAAGGCAACTTGGTCATCTCGACCAATAATTTGGTACACTCCAGAGCATACCAGCCGTTCATGGCTCATAGAGTGGGGGCATTCAAGGCCTACGACCTAACTATCTTGGCCAAGCAGATAGAGTTGGAAATTGTGGCTCATCCTCATCCTACGGTTGGGGGCACTCACTTCCTGGGCCCGTTCTTGCCGGACGCCATTTTCCATGAAGAGAACACATTTGCGAAGTAAACGCTTTTGCTACATCCTGCCATTTTGCGTTGAAAATGCGAGTTGCTTAAAAGTTTCAATGCTAACATTTGTGTATAGCATCGAGTTAGCTGAAACAAAAGGCAATGACTTAAAAGGTCACCTAAAAGAGGACATCCAAAGGGAAGAAAACCTCATCCGATCACGTATGCAGCAACACTTCTGCATCCAGATACTCTTCTGTATCCTTGACTTCACAATGGCGAGGGTTTAGACCTTGCCGTGGAGCAAAAAAGATTGCGGTTTGCAAGAAACGACGCGACACATGAGAAAATTCAGATCTCTCAATTCTCTACCACTTCTCTGCCGTGTTAAAAGTCAGGGCGAATGAAATCTGATGCAATCCAGTACAATCTAAAAGAGAACGAAGCTAATAGAGTTTGGCCCATTCCTACAAACTTGATCTGAGAAAACCTACATAATGCTACCAGTTGGCTAATTGATATTCTGCCAGCGCATAAAACTGGCTACAAATATAAGTGCAACCGCTTGAAGCATAATTTTGACCGGGCGTTCTACTACCTCTGCCATAGGCACTGTGAACGCGCCTGATGTACGAAGACTTTCAAGACACATCGTTAGGGACACTCAGCTTGGTACTACATCTCATAACGTTTGCTCAGAACTATCTGGGAACTATCAACCATTTAAAAAGCACTCGGCTCCAACAAGATAATCAGGGCTCAATGAGTTAAGAGATTATCTTAGATATCGAATACACAGCCAATATCCATGGCAGGGGAGTCAAAATGCTTTGAATGAAGGCATTATAGCCCCAAGGCATTTTATTTATGAACGGAGGGAAGAGACCGGCCTCTCCCTCCCCCGGCACCCTTTTTATAAACCAGGAAATCTTACCCACGCACAAGATTTTGCTAGGTAATATTAGCTTGTCGGGGAGTATTTCTGTGTTTCCTATGTATGGGGATTCAAAGAGGCGGATAGTGGAAAGAGTGTGGTTTCCTACTTGTCCAGGCGAAGAATTTGAGTGCTAAATAGGAAACTCAGTTTGGAGGGTTGAGGTTATAAATGAGGTGATCTGATACCGGCTTCCCCTCAAATAATCGACTTTATGGAAATGAGAACGAGAACTGGGGGAGCCGAGTCTCCCGCCCTTCATCATTATTTCAGCAACGTCAACACCATCAACACCACCACAACGGCAATAGCAACAACGACAACGGCAACAGCAACGGTGCTAACTACACACCATGTTCTGTCTGCATTAAGTTTGGGCACTGGAGGATTGAATCTCCGGCAAACAAGTTGATTCGGAACGTGCTAAGAAACCATATGCTATCTAGTCTCTTCCGCCGGCCTTACATGGGGGCATCTGATTGTACAGCCTTTCTTGCACTTTGCGGAAGCCAAAATTGTGTATCGCCATTTCCCCTTACTTTTTCTGCCATCTGTATCGGATAGATAAATTCGCTAAGACATTGAGGAAAGGAAAGAAGGGGCTTTTTAAATCCACGGCCCCTGATGAACCTGGAACGGACAGGTTTGATATTTCGCAATAGTTAGTTGGGAGACGAGACTGGGGGTTGAATTTCAAGGTTTTCTTATCCCTACAGCACAGTGACAATGAGGAGATGGGCGCAAGAGGTTCCGACTCGACCGACGAACTAACTCCTTCATCTCTTTGAGTGAGACCGAGGAGCTTCTAAGTTACCCTAGTCGAGAGCGTAGAGTCATTTAGCATTTACTTTTATATATTAGAAACTATCTGTCTTGGGGAATAGATAATGGAGTTAAATTGTTCTTTCTCAAAATATAAAATATATTTTTTGTGTTCGATGACATTAGATTTGGAGGGTTGACGCTCTTGAGCCCTACAAGGCTGAAGGCAGGTTCTGACGAGAACCATATTTGAAGTGCTGTTCACTCAAGCCTTCTCAAAGGTTCAACTTCTCAGGTTCTGCCTAATCGCTTAATTACATGTGACCCGAATTAAGTATATAGACATACCCACTTCCTTGTATCATCTTAGAATCCTCGACGTCCTGATATCCGAATCACGATTGTTCTAGCTTGAACATTTTTGCAGGTACGTATAATGAGACGTTGGTGCCTTGAGTATCAGGAAGATACTAACTAACCTTGTAAATAAATAGAGATGGACCGCTATAAGCTCCATCCGGATCAACTCTCACCCAAGCGGCTTTATCGCGTACAGTACGGTGGTTGTATGACAAGCTATGATGACCATACGGGCCTCCAAGCTCAAGGCGACGAATGGCACGAGATGCCTATCAACTTTGGCGATGCTGTTGAACGACACTTAAATTGGGACGAGGAAATAAGCATACTCATATCACTCTTTTCCGACGAAAACCATGCGGAGAACTGGTTACTGGATAGACACTCGCGCTTCGGCTCTGAAAACTGCAAACTGCTAGAGATCGATCCAACTAAGCTGGAACACGTTTATCGAGCTCAAGAGCTTGTGGACAAACTCTATTTACGTATTCGAAGAGAGGCAAATGCAAGCGTTCGCAAGGAGTACCTTGTTGCCTATGAAATTCCTCGTTGCGCTATTATCAGTTGCAGTACCGTTGAAGAGATACAAGCAGGTAAGCAATTTGTGTCCTTGGAATGACAATGGAGTGGAATCGGTATGACCGCTTACACGTGTCCAGCACGTAGCACACTGCTACCACCTGCTCCAGAAGATGAAGCCTCGCCACAGCTGCTCAAGGAGCTAGAGGAATTGGAGTTATAAGGAAGCAGATTGTCGTCTCTGTGAAGTACATATAAAGCGGGGTATTGGAGGAAACGAGGGAATGGGTGACGAGTGCATCGTCCGTGTACCGTGTGATTCTTTGTCGTCCAGCACCGCCTAAAAAGCCCCATATCGCTGTCACTTTAAACATACCTATAACATAACTATTCTCGTTGATCACCAATAATGTAGTTTTATCGAAGACTGAATAAACTTGAACTGAAAATAGACTCAAGATGGCCCGGGCCGTTCATAGTGGCGCGTTAAGGGATCCACATTTACTCTGATACTAATAATAGTAAAACAAGGGTGTTAAAACGGAAATCTTGATGGAAGGGAAACAAATCTTGAGATAAATTCATGTCAAAAATATAGAATGCTCTGGTGATAATAGCTACCTATGCTCCTTGCCTTCACACACTATCTCGTGGGATCTCATCATCCAAAATCCCTGCGAAGTCAAAGGCACTAAGCGGACAAAGTAGGGTTTTTGTGACATATCACATTTACTCCACTCGCCCCAATGGTCCCTACCAAATTGTTCTGGGAAATGAACGCTGTCGCTTTACAAATGAAATATAAAAAAACCGATGCCCGCAAAATCGTTTTCTATTATCGCTGCTGTTAGCATTGCATTTGTTATAGTTTTCCGTAATTGCTTCTTCCTCCCCGCAGTGGGTTTGCCCCACTGTTCACGATACAAGTACTAGTATTAAGAAACTACAACAAGATGGCGGAACCCATGGGTTCCTTGTTCAGCTCTCAAGGATACGTCAACGTTCTGACAGCATCCGCGGCGGAGCTATCCGAGCTCTTGGTGAAAGGATGTATTCGAAGCGTTGACCTAGTTAATCTATATCTTGCTCAGGTTGAACGACACAATAAGAAGGGAGCATGTCTTAACGCAATGATATCGACAGCTCTCAGAGAGAAATTGATCATGGTAGCTGAAAAGCTGGACCATGAAAGAGCAAATAAAGGCATTCGAACTCCTTTGCATGGTATTCCGGTGATCATCATAGTTCGAACCCATTTCAAAATTCTCTCTTCAGCTAGCTATTTGACTTTAAAACACTATAATGCTGACTATGATGGTCATTTAGGATAACATCTGCACAGCAGGTTCGCTAGGAATGGCTACCACTTGTGGGACCGTTGCGTTTTCGAATGCCTTGTGTAATAGGAATGCCGATATTGTGCATTTTGTATGTGAAGTCGGGTTCTCTATTCCTTATAATCTTTTTGACTAACCTTGAAACAGCTTTTAAAAGCTGGGATGATTGTCATAGGCAAGTCGAATCTATCTGTATGTCCTATTGGTATCTACTTCAACGGAAGAATCTGGAAACTGAGATTGTATTATAGGAAATGGCAGGTATGAAGGGCCACGGATTAACTCCAGGATTGTCTGCTCTGGGAGGGTCTGACTGTAATATTCGTTGCTTTCAATCTCATCATTGACCAAGATACAGGCAAACCCAAAGCGCGTATGTCGTTGGAGGTGTTGAAACAGGGGACACATGGCTAGGGCATAGTGTAGGTCGTTCCTTCTTGCGAAAGGATAACAGACGTACTGCAAATGGATTGCATAAATGGCTGATTGATTATAAGACCCCTGGGGGTTCCTCGTCTGGCAGTGCTGTTGGAGTTTCGGCTGGATTCGCTCCAGTTGCAATTGGGACAGAAACGGACGGGTCCATCATCGTTCCGTCAGAATGTGCAGGAATATATGCGCTCAAGGCTACCATTGGGTCTCTCTCTATCGAGAGAACTCTCCCATATACCCCATTTTCTGATACTGCAGGTCCTATGGGAAAATCAGCAAAGGACATCGCCATGATGATGAGCGTCCTAGCGGGCGGCAAAGATTATTCAAAGTCCTTGACATATTCATGGGATGGGTTCAGTGTTGGGTTTGTCGACCTGGCTGTCTGGAAAGCTGGAAACGCGGCAGTAAACCCCAATGAAAGTTACAACGAGCAAGTGGTAAGCCTATACTACATTTTGTGGTGATGAACTGCCAGTTAGTTGACTTGAGATCGGAAAAGTCCGCCGAGCTTACCGAAGCGGTTTCAAAGATTGAGAAAGCGGGAGCAACCGTTACACGCAACGTCGCTCTGCGGCGCTTCTCCGCCGAGGATAATGACTTGTACAATGAACTTTCATGTGAGCTCTCAAGACAATGAATTAATTTCCCCCTTGAAGTTTGGCCTTCTAACTAGCCCACTACCAAAGGGCATGACTACGCCCTCGGTTTTAGCGATTTCACGGGCCATTTTGAGAATTCTCCTGTTAGAAATATGAAGGAGCTGGTAGAATTCAACAATGAAAACTTAGAAAACGCAATTCCACCAGGTATGACACATGGAATTTGTGTTCAGTAGGACACAAGTATGCCAAACTAACCGGCGCTTTCTCAGCAGGATCTGGCCAAGAGGTCTTAATCGATGCCGTGAACCATGCCCACGACGTGACAGTCGAGAAATACAAGGAGAACTGCAAAGTTCTCCGGGAGCACAACCGCGTACAAGGCGTTGACAAAGCCCTCTCTGACTACGGAGTAGACGTGATCATGGGTCCGCCAACTGGACGTATTGCCACCGTGGCAGCAGCAGCTGGTTATCCAGCTGGTAATGTCCCGCTTGGTTATGCCGACTTCAACGGTCGTCCATTCGGCATGATTATAGTGGCACCTGCAAACCGGGAAGATCTGATTATTAGGGCCATGAGTGCATGGGAAGCAACATTTTCTACCTGGAAGCCTCCTCCGCAGCTGGTGGACCAAAGTGTTGAGGATGCCACTGCGAACACTTGACTCACTTCTCGTATAAATCGAGGATTCTTTAACTATGTCTCCCGTCCAGGTCGTAATAAGCTTGAAGGTTTAAATAGCCTCTGAATCTAGTCTTCCCGTTGCATTCTCGAAATATTATATCTCCCTGTTGGTCCCCATAGAAAGGTAGCGATCAAATCCAAGGGTGGAATAACTATGGGATTAATTCGGTTCCTAATGAAATCCCAACACCGTGGATGGAGAGTATATCCATAAAGAGGGCCACACTTGGTATTGTAGTGTGCGAAGGGATGTGGAAGAGGGGGTATACGTAAATTCAGATTTTTAGTCCAAAGTTTCTCCCAGCCCCTACGCAAACGGTATTTGGATCCTTTCCAGCAAGAAATACTCATTCGCGCTCCCGGAACCTGGCAGCATCCACTCCCTGAGAGCTGTTATCCTGGTGCGAGGTACCCGTTGTCGCCCTTACCCATAATAACTGTGCTTATTTCTCAGCGATGATGGGTCAATTGCACTATGATGCCCATAAGCCTGAATATATATTTCCGTACTGACCCTGAAAAATGGTGTCCAAGTCCGTATGAAAATTCTCGAAAAGGACAAATAACTTGGTTGAGTCAGCTACTGTTGAGACCAAGTAGTCATAGGGTTTACACACCTTGTCATGAAAGGACTGTCGGGAAACTTCATGGCTCCGACATCGTGTAGTCATTTTTTCTACAAAGTTCTTTGTCAAAATGGTCGGTATAGACTCTCTCACCCTGACGTTCCTTTTTCGCAGCCGCCAATATCTCATAGGGAACGTAGAACCCTTTCGTGCCCAACTTTTTGTTAACAGAGTCAAACAAAAGCTTGGCAAACAAACAGACCTGCGGCATCAGTATCTATAATTCCAGCCTTTAGGCTCGACGGCTTCTCTAGATGTGGCGGGCGAAGAGATATTTCTGAAAGAGAAAAAAGAATCTCTCTATTTCTAACGCCCATGCGCCATTTACAGGTAAAAGTCGATCATAATTCCATTCAACCTCCTCTAATGGAATGCTGAGTGAGCCCATTTGTGTCGGATTGAAAGATCTGGGTTCAAATTTAGAGACATGAGAAAGATATCTTTATGCAAACAGCCGCTGGCAACCCATGGCAGTTGATGTCTCCATGTCTCCAAAAGCATGAAAGAAGGCATGTCTAGCTTGTAGCATATCCATTCGGGTCCTCACTGGGCCATTCCGTCAGTGGGGGGACATGAAATAGAAGGCGCAAATTCAGCTGACACCCAAATATGCAGCAAATACAGAGATAATACATAGCATATCGACTCGCACATCACAGCTATTTCTCGTAGAACTCCAAATCTCGTCATTAAAGAACTTAAGTCAGCACCTAAAGCGAATTTCGGTATGCAACATGCAACCATACCATGTAAAACATCTAGGTCGACATATTTGCAGATAGGGAGCATTAACTTGGAACTGTTGAAGGTTGGCAGTATCTCTGATAACCATGTAGTACTGTTCCAGTAGAATCATGCATCCGGCATTCCTCTCTCCCTTGACCTATCAGGCCAGCAACCCTTCATGGAAGGACTTGGATGAAAGCATGACTATTCATCTGGAACGGACGGAGGAAGACCTGCAAACTCTCTCGGTTATGCAGGGTAAGCAGAAAAACTTCGAGAAGAACCGGTCCCGGGAGGCTTTCTTCTGTTTGGAGAGACAGACAGAAAGCAATTGGCTTGAAGAAATCCGATGCATCAAGAAACTTGTTTCATCAAAAGCTTGTGAAGAGCGCAGAGTTCTTTCAGACGTTGGTATCAGAACTCGATTTTTGACTCTTCGCGATTTTTTTCCCATTTCGCACGATGTTGGGCGTTGATGATCGACAGCGAGGATGGTGTGAAGTGTGGCTTTGCTTAGGTTTTCGCCAAGGCGGGTGTGAGATCCGAGTTTTAGAAAAAAACGTGGTCGGTACATCCAAGTGTTTGGTAACTTGAAGCTGTTGATCTTGGGAAGCTGAAGAAATACAGGTGTGAACGCTACAGCTCTTGAAGGACAGTGAATCGCTTCCATTCGCCAGATTAGGGAAGAAATGCGTACAGACATATCAGAGCGATATCGTTCACCCGTGCAGAGTAGAGGCGAGCGGTCCCTCGCCGCTTCTCTGACGAACTTGTTTTGGCTGAGGGCGAATAGATTACATAGATTACAATAATAGTAAAAACGGCGGATAGTTCATATTTAGCGTAATTACATAATGCGAGAGCATATGAATACACGGTGAAAACGCGCTAAGGTTGCCTGACGACGTCGTGATCATTTCGGACTGCAGAATCAACACCAACCTCTTCAGTGATAGGATCTCAGCAAGCCAAGTCATATCATCAAATAATCCTTAACTTGATTTAAAAAGTTGGTTTGAACTGATCTGACCGTCAGCACTCATGCTCACTCGTACCTGTCGGCACTATCCGAGCAGTGCTCAAGGCCTAGTCTCTTCTAGGTCCTTTCTTCAAATGTGGGCCGTCTCGGGGGTGGGTGGTATCAACCGCCTGGTTTCATCCACAGGAGTTCCTGTCGGCCGCACCGAGCATTGCTTTAACCTGTTTTTTGGACTTTTTTCTAGATATCTTTGGGATAAATGATTTATTAATAGAGCAATGCAACATTTGAGCGAGCATGAAACACCCAAGCATGGCCCAGACAGGAGGCGAATACCCACCCATTTGATCAAAAGCCTATGGCTTTTTGACCCATTTTCATGATCTACCGTCAACCAGCTGCATGGACGGAGTACACATCTCAATTTTGAGAAAGACCCGCCTTTCACATGTACGGAGCATTGAGATCGGATCTGCACGAAGAGACCCGATTCAATGCAATGTTGCTCATTCTCGCCAATTTGGGCTTAACTTTATCGAGTCCTGAAAATTGGGGGTCCATTATGCAGCTCGAATTGGTGCAAAACATGGGTGAGCTTTCTGGACTGGCTTCAGCAGCTTATGTGGAGTGGTATCATAATCCAGCCCGCACTTGTCTCCAGAACTTGGTAGAGGATGCTTATTAGATTCTTTGTGACCCCTCATGGGCAACTGACAGCATGTTTCCAGAAATTATTACAGCGCAGATAAGCTTTAATAACCCCATATAAACTAAGTCAGTTGAATGAATATTCCTTCATACGTTATGGCCCCGAAACCTTGAACGCCGGAAACACTTGCCCGACCGCCCACACTTTCAGATGGGAGATTGCGAGCCCAT